>OU426930.1:13327500-13927500 GCA_911387795.2 Apamea monoglypha | reverse complement strand
GCGAAGATACACAAAACTCCGGCAGTGTTAATAGGCGCATTCAATGCTACATAAAAGTGAGCTTTGAAGTAATAAAATAGCTGTAGATATCTATATAATTTTCTTTGCACAAACTCAGTTTACGACAGAGAGTTTGAACTACTCCGAAGGCGTATCTACGAGGAACGGAAGCAGTAGTGTCACGTTACATGTTATCATAATTTACTTTCCCCTCTCTTTAGCACAGACATTTTTTATTTTATTTTAAGAATAGAACGAAAACGAATGTACATTCTTATCCTTTCCAGTTACCCATCACGACTTTCACCACAAATTTACAACAAAGCAAACGTTTTTGCTACTAAGTTAGTACGATATTTTGAATGAGCTTCAAATTTCATTGTGTATTTATTATACTCATTCATCATCTTGGTATTCTACACTGTAATCTTAATTCCGTTGCTGATATTTTTATACAGTAACAGGATGATCCAACGTAGTTTATAGGTATATAACATGCAACTAATGTAGCTAGTGCTTCACATTCTAGCAAGACAAAATAATGCGGAATTAGTTCCTAACTAGCAAATAAGCCCAAAAATGTTTCGAGATATCCTATATCAAATTAATCTGACAAATTAAAGCAATTTAGATTTAATGATTTTATGTAGGTATACATGGATATTTTGAATTATAGGTAGTTTTAAATCATTACTACACTACATATTGTACAATTCTCAAAAATATTTATACAAATAGACATCTTGATAACAACGATAATTCTGGACATCCTAATTTTGAATTATGCAACTGTTTCTTTATAATTTTAACAAAAAGCAACGTTGCTTTTTAAACTTGAACATTTAGTTACATTTTTTAAGGGACTGTTTCGCCTGACCGCAATTATAGCAATGAGGCGTTCGAATGAGAACAAACTACAACTTTTTACATCATAGAAGGAATAGCATTCCCAGAAGTCTAAAGTAGCCCATAAAACAGTTCGCGAGAAAATCTCTTAGATAAGCGTAAACTCTCTTCAGCCAGAGAACAGTCATGCTTAGCTAGCACATTATTCATGGTACGACCATACTTCATCTGAGCCTTAAATGCAAACCGGCCTATTTTCTGTCCTATTAATTTATTATGATGTCATTTTCTACTAACAGAATCCACATAATTTCATAGCGTCTAGAGAATATAGGTAGGTTCATTTCCTAACTTAGAAATTGAACGTTAGTACTTATTAAGCAGTCCTAAGAATTGATCAGATGCAAATAAAACATCCAAAGTGAACTATCGTTGAAGTATTATAGTTTGTCCATTTCTCAACGTGAGCTCTGTGCAAAGAATATAGAGTCCTTTATAAAGTACAATACATGAAAACTGTTCTTTGTGTCTATAATTAAACAGTTTGAGTATTATTTTAAGGCTTCATGTGTTGTTCTTTTATAATAGGCACGTTTTCGAAGCAACAACCACCGCGTGCGCCCGCAGTCTTCCCGCCATTTCTCCCCAAGATGGCGGCCGCCCCAAGATGGCCGCCTTCAGTTTAGTATCCTGACAGATCAGCGAACGTCTGGTCCACCTCCTCCGCTATAGCCTTGTATTTACTGCGCTCTTCGACCACCTCGTCTGTTAGTAATATTAGTCGGTTAGTAACACATTTTGGACGGATAGAAAGTTAGTAATTAAGTAGTTAAAAGGGTCACTCCAGGGACGAAAGAAACAAAAATATTTTATAATATATCAGCTCTTGGGCTTGTCCTACATACTTCGTAATCTCATGATACCAAAATGTCTCTTGAATAGTCGTGCAGTGCGTGCAAATTGAAATGAAAATAGCTTTCTATCTACTTCAATATGTAAACTCGCTACTTACCTACTTACCCAATAGAAGCAGTTTTACAGGCTCTATCTACTGGAGTCTAAGCAGAACGCATGGTGATCGATCTTCATGCTTTGGCAACAGGTGCTGTATTCTACCTTCTTTTGATTATATTTTTGAGTAGGACCCAATTTCAATGTTATCCACGAGCCTCAAATAACTGATGTAGTTTTGAATACATCGAGGCATTTTTTTATTAATATAAATGTTTTTTTTATTTAAATTTAATTATGTCTTTCAGTTGTATCATACTTATCTACATTCGGAGTAGCTTGTACATATTTTTCCAGAATAATCTACAAAGTGGATAAGAGGCAGAATAATTCTGCCTCTTATCCACTTTGTAGATTATTCTTATGGATAATTATTATGGATAAAAGAGTTGAACTCTATCACAAATCCTTGAATTTTGTATTATTGCCTAAAAAAAAACAATAACAATACACTGTGCAGTTCAGTCGGTGTTCTTTAAGTTTGCAGGTAAAATACAGTTTTTGGAAGCCAAAGCAGTCAATATTGCAATCACATCACCATTTCTACTTCAGCATATTTCTACATTACTCAGAGGGGCAATTCTCGTAATTTTCAGTCTGATCTGTCTCAATCTGTCAAAAAATACCTCAAATTTCCCTAAATATTTGACATTATTTGTCGCCTAGAGGAGACTGCGACTAGATTTTGAATGTTTTAAATTACGAGAATTGGCCTTCAGATCTCCCACTATTTAACAAGGCAATGTAGGTGCTATCTACAGAAAATAAAACCAGTCATAAGTAATAAATTAATTTATTATATTACTCGAAAATAAATACCGCCATAAAGCTATGGATTTTAATACTTTAAATTAGGAGTATAAAATTATAAAGTAAAATACATGAATTCGGATATTTGAATGGCGGGAGCTGGCAGTTGCCACGTGGCGGACGGACCCGAACATTACCGAACCTGACCGAACGCGCCAGTTTATTCCTTGAGGATAAGCTCGACGAAAGCGGTGTCCAGATCGTCTCCAATGTCCTTGTACTTCTCCTTCTCGGCGACAAGTTCGTCTGTGTAGTGGACACAACATTACATCATTTGCGCAAACATTATAACACAATATCTCAAATATATAACATCCTGTCTTAGATTCCTTTATATGTATGTAGAAATATCTCTTTCCTAAGTCAAGTCGTAAGGAAAATTAGTTTCAGCGTAATGGCGGTTACAGACGGTGCGACGTGTTGTATGGTCGCGACTCGCAAGTTCGCAACTGTGCTATGCGCAAGCGCATTCTTTCAAAGCCTCATGCTCGATGATTGTAAGGCAATGATCTGATCTTAGTTTCCGTGTTCAGCTCAACATGATGTGCCATTATTACCGACTGCTTGCAACATATCCGTCTGTAAACGCACTAAGAGCAGCGCAGCGGTAGTAATAAAAATTAAATGCTTACATGTTTAGATCCTTGTTATTCTGAAGCCATGCGTCGGTCTCGCTGGGTTATAAGCTTGTTTGTTTTTGCGTCGATAATGAAAGGTTCCGATTCGTCGAAGTGTAGCATGCAAACTCAGTTAGAAAGCTTTCGGTAGTAGTTTTGTTATGGTTTAATGATTGACTAGAATATCAAGACGCGTTTGTCGTGTAACGTAAATGCATATGAGCGTGGTGGAGCGAGCGTGGTGGAACGCGCGGCGTCAGTGGCAGCAAGTGCAGCGCTCGCAGGCGCGGCCGGGCCCCGTGGCCGGCGTGCGCAGGCCCAGGTCGTCGAAGGCGCAGTCCAGCTCGCCGCCGATCTCATGGAATACCTCCTTGCTGGCGATCAGATCGTCTGCGGACAGCGGCGCGGTCACTCGCAGCGGCACGACACGTCAGTGCCACACTCTCACACGCATGCAGACGTGGGCCCGGCGGGGGCAGAACGGGGGACAGAAATTCCATCAGCTATAGTTTCAGACGTTTATTGCCAACATAAAAAATAAATCTCCGGGGGGATGTCGCACTAGAATTCCACCGGGACCACGACCCGGGACGCGGTAACAGAGTAATAGTGAGTCCGAAAATAACGAGCAGAGGGTCATCGTATTTAAGAGGGCGGCGCGGCTTCGGCGGGGGGGGCCTCCGCCGGAGGTGCGGCCGGGGCCGCCTCGGCCGCCGGCGCCGCGGGGGCCGGGGCAGCTTCCGCGGGCGCGGGCGCGGGCGCAGCTTCTGCTGGTGCCGGGGCTGCGGCGGGAGCGGCATCAGCGGCCGGCGCGGGGGCTGCAGCGGCATCAGGTGCTGGTGCAGCCGCGGGTGCTCCTTCAGCCGCGGGTGCAGCGGGGGCTCCTTCCGCGGGGGGTGCAGCTGCAGGCGCGCCCTCGGTGGGAGCAGCAGGTGCGGCTCCCTCCGCAGGTGGCGCAGCGGGAGCGGCACCGTCCGCAGCGGGAGCAGGAGCTGCACCGTCCGCGGGAGGAGGAGCGGCTCCTTCTGCTGGCGGCGCGGCCGGGGCAGCACCGTCAGCAGGAGGAGCGGCGCCCTCCGCCGGGGGAGCGGCACCATCGGCTGGAGGAGCTGCGGGCGCTCCCTCCGCCGGTGGAGCAGCTCCGTCGGCGGGTGGGGCTGCGCCCTCGGCAGGTGGAGCTGCTCCTTCGGCCGGTGGTGCGGCACCTTCAGCCGGAGGAGCAGCGGGTGCTCCGTCAGCCGGAGGCGCGGCGGGTGCTCCTTCAGCCGGAGGCGCGGCTCCGTCTGCGGGCGGCGCGGCGCCCTCTGCCGGCGGCGCGGCGGCTTCGGGCGCGGGTGGTTCCTGCGGCGGCGGCGTGGGCTCCTTGGGCGGCGGCGTGGGCACCTTGGGATGCAGCCTCTCGTACTCCTTGCGGGCGGCCTCGCGGATGGCGGCCATCTGGCGGTCGTTGGGGTCCACGCCGGGGATGAGCTCCACGAAGGAGTCGTCGATGTCGTCGCCGATATCGTTGAACCTCTCGGTCTCGGTGATGAGGTCATCTGCGTCAGGCGGCGCGTGAGAGCGGTGTGTTCGCATGCGTTCGTTAGCGGCGCTAGTCTACGGGGACGTGCAGGGTCTCCCATGCCCCGTGCCCCTGACATGGTAATGTACAATGCTTCGTGACTCTTGACCCCGCTCGCGACCGAGCTTGTCTTCATGTTGTGCGATAAATTTTGGTTCGCCCCGAACTTCCCGAAGTGATTTCCGGATTACATTTCAATGGTGATGAAAATGACGTTATAATACATTAATGATCGACGTTATAGCTGATAGAATCGTCGTCGGGGCGTTAGTTGAAGGGCAACCACAGGGTAACACACGAGTTAGTAAAAAAAATACAACGGGTTAAAAATAATAATATATATTCATAAACACTTTTATTAGAATGCTCTAAAAAATCATTAAATTATTTTTCACGAACTTATCTATCAATTCATTAATCGATAATATTAAAAAAGACGGACTCCCTACGTTACTGTATCATTCGTACGGACGTACTCTATGTAGCGGGCGCGTGCACGTCACACGTCACACGCCTGAGCATGCACTTACGCCGCGGTGTTGCCAGCGCGAGCGAACAGACGACGCGCGAACATTGCAACTTGGAATAGTCGCCATTTATTCATCGATTAATTTAAATAAATAACAACAAACTCAATTATGACACGAGAAAATCATCCTTCAAACATAATAGAATATCAATTATTTCCAATTTAGCAAGAATATTCCTATAAATATCATTATTTATTGTATTACCGTCACTCTTGAATAAAAATATCTAATCTCTTCACTAACATTAAGTAAATTAAGTTCATAATAAATTGCAAACAGTGCATATGAAAAATATAGCATACGACGTATAGTATGCACTATCCCCTCGAGTGAAATATAAAATTATCGAAACTGAATACAGCGACTAATTTGTTCTACAAATACATAGAGAATTTAAATATTGTACAAAAACTATGTGCATTTCTTTATAATTAATGCAAATAATGTCTTTTAAAGTTGAGTGTAAAATGCATAACATTTTTGGACCCCTTTTGGAATGTCGATACTATCATTTTATACCTTACACTAGAGTGCTAGAAGCGATTACTGCATACGTCATATAAATATCGATCATTGACATAACAGGCACGCTCGTAAAGTAATGACTATAAAACAAATTACACGTTTCAACTATACGGACATAAATATTAGTAATTTGTGGATGAAATAAAAAAAATTGCACATGGCAGTGCTTTCGTAGCAAACACTCGATTTAGAAGTTACATTAAAAAGCGGCTGGCAATTATTCTATAGCTAATAACATCTAGGCGCCCGCTCGGCTCACTTTCTGTAGTCTTGAAATAAAAAGAAGTTGGAAAATATGTCAATTAAATAAAAACTTCTTTCGTTCTAGGTCACTGCACAATATGAAAGGCGCCTTTTAAATATTTTCGCGGTGGCAACTCTAAAGTGACAGGTGTCAGTGTTGTGTCAGTGCTAGTGCGGTGAGTGAGCGGAGCGGGCGCGTGTGGGAGTGTTCACATGTTCTGTATGTCGTGCAGCGTGGCCTCCATCTCCTCCTGCAGGAGTTTGCTCTTTTCGCGCTCGGACACCAGATCGTCTGCAAGGGCGACGTGGCCACGGTCAGTAGGACACACAACAAACAGCCGTTTGATCCAAACGTTCAAATCATCGGATTCCACATTTCCCCCGGTTCTGAAAGCCTCTTCCATATAACCTGTTGTCAAATCTCATACCAATGAATTTGATTGGCGTGAGATTTGACATTAGATCATGAGCATGAATAGCCTTTCACAAATCGGGTGTAAATGGCTGGTGACAAATAACAAGCGAATGATAATTTCGCAATTCTTGGTGACAGAAACGAATCGATTTTGACATTTGAACCAAACAGCACAGGCAAAAAACAACATCAATATAAAACCATGCCAAAATTACAGAAAACAAAATCACATAAAAGGATCGAGCAATCTAGTAGGAGACACTTAAAAGTCATGCTAACAAAATATATTGCACAGAATTGAATTTGAGACACGAGCACCAAAATAGTGAGGTGAAAAAAGTTTATAATAAGATGTTTTTTTTAAGATTGGGTGCATGGCTTGTGAATTTAACAAAAACTATTCTGTGTGCAATAAAAAATAAAACTCTAACACTGTTACTATGAAATTAAGATAAAAATAAGCTTGAGATTGTAGCAGAAATGACAGAAAAATAAAGCTTTCAAATCTATTGTACAGCATTATAACTCGTTAAGCCAGATCTAATGACGGCTGATATGGTATCGTTTAAGTGCGTAATGTCCAAAGCATTGTTATTATCAAACATGTTATTTTAACTTGACTTGTGAAATATTTGAATTTAAAACTTAACCAAACTGCTGTACGTTGTATATTCTGTAATATATCTGGAGACCCTTGAAAACTTGAAAAACTAGCATCAATAAAATGTTACCAGTACAAATAATTTTGACTTTTGTGTCTTGCTCTAAAAACATTGAATAATATATGGCTACAATTGTTTCTTATTTTTCTTATATATTTTCTATGGAGTGCCTTTTCGGGCAAATATAATATCAGATTGTATATATTTGAAAATATACGAAATGATAAATTACCTTCAAGCCTGTCGACCTCCTTCTGGAGTTTCTGCACGGAGCGCTCAGCAAATTCAGCGCGTGCCTCAGCCTGAAATCATTTAATGTCTATTTTAACTTCTGTTCTTGAGGTAAACAGCCTATTTTCTGTATATCATTTATCTTTTCAATGTCATTAAATATGAATACAATACTAAAATTCGTTATCTTTAAAAATTGATATCTTTTTAAAAAGTAGCAATATTATTATTTTTTTCGTTTAAAATATAAATCTAGGTTCTTATCAGAAAATAGACTGTTTTACTACACAATCAGGCATGCAATGAATTTACTGTAACTGTTATTATCATTTTTTTTTTCGAAAAATTTAATTAATTAACAAAAAAGAAAAAGTATTTACAATTTAGTAAAAAAAAAACAAACTATGTTATAAACAATAAAAGCCTCACAATCACCATGCATTTTACCTTTACCGAAAGCGGCTAAGTGCTGAGTGGTGAAACTACAACACTAGATACCAAATACCATTTTACCCAAAGTATAGAAAAAAATGATCGTGAAAATATAATTATATAAAAACACATTACCAACAAGTTGCCCTGGTCGCCCATAGATATTACAAAAAGAATCTATATTTTCAAGTGCATATTTAGAATTGGAAATACCTCGTATAACGTTTATACTTATAAATAGCAAATAATACAATGATGACTCATATTAATCTGAATTGATAAAATTGTCCTTTAGCTATAAATATGAGTAATATCAATATCACCTCATTTATTATTCAAAATGTAACTCATAACAAAGTTATGTGTCGCTACAACGTTATTTTTCCCCAAAGCATTTATTTCAATTAAACCAATTACAGGTACTTTTGAATTGTCAAGGAGTCGGTCATTCAGAAATATGAAGCTAGTTGCCCATTCCAAACCGTAGTAGGTTCCTATGGAGAAGAACGGAAAGAAACTCCATAGACACTCCCCTTTTTTCTATTTGCTCGTTATTTTTTGAGGTTATGTGTAGGACGACCAGAACCCCGTGCATCGAGCACAACTTACTTGCGAGAGTTTCTGCGAGAGGCTGTGTATCTTATCCTCGACGTGGTCGCGAGTCGCCATCGCCTAGCCACACAGGATGGATTACAAACGGCAAGCCACCGACATGCCGCTACCATGTTGTGACTGTACACTTTAGAATATGGACGAATGTAATCCCATAACATGCCAGATGCCATAATTTTTATAGAATTGAAGGCGGTATGGCTTTGTTAAACCCAAAAATAGGTGTTCCGCTCCATCTGGTGCAACGGGACCACAATACTTGGAAACCCGTGTCGAAGATTTTGAAGTTTGAGCTCGATAATTTCAGAATATATGATGCATTGACAGTTTGCATCAGAAGTATAAATTGATATAAAATCTTGAAAGTGTACACGTAAAAGAATGATTGATTAAGTCCTATGTAATATAGAAGTTAATAATGAAGAGTTTCTCAAAGAAACGGACTAAAATAAAGCAGGGATACAATAGCAAAAGGATTCCCATCACAAATTGTAGGTACATATACAAAACCCCAAACTAATAAAGCGTACAATCACAACACAGGCATAGTTCTTACAGCTAATATAGAAGTAATTAATACACAGGTAGGTACAGTAATAGGAGATAGTCTTGTACATAGATATATAGATGAAGCACCAACCGCCGTCAGCCACTCGACACTAGGACCTACACCAACGAACGTAGCCTTTACGAAGCTGAATCATGAACGCACAAAAATGACCACTTAAGAATTTACCATAATTATGAAAAAAAAAGCAACGTTTGGGAGAAAATGTTTTGTAATTAAGTTGTCATTCTTGAAGCCCACGACCCAACACACTCGTACTATCCCAAAACACTGAATGGCAATGAACATGAAACGAAACTACAACCGAAACCGTCTATCTACGTAAATCCTCCGGTCCGGCTGTCCTTTTACCTCTTTGAGTTGAGCGTCCAGCACTTTTACTTGACCCTCGTATGTCTCTTCCCTTTGCGTAGCCTGCGAGTATTATTTGTTAACGAAAAAACACAAAACAACGAAAACTGAGTCATGCGGCATCGCGCAGAGTTGCAGTTACTACAAACAACGCTGCACGATACTAAAGTAAAAATAAACGGATAAAAAGTACGCTAAAACTATATTACAGCGACATAACTGTTATAGAAAGAAAACATTCAAACAGCAAACAAGAGGGAAGTATCAGTATGGAGGAAAACTGAACACGAGTTACAGACGCACTACTCTCTAAATCCTATTTACCACCACCAAAGTCGGGAGACTGGTACAGACGCCAGCAGGTCAAGCTACCCGAAACTGTCAAATTTTCCCAATCAACCTTGAACCTTAATGCTTTAGCGAT
The DNA here is from genome assembly GCA_911387795.2 of Apamea monoglypha. Classification (NCBI taxonomy): domain Eukaryota; kingdom Metazoa; phylum Arthropoda; class Insecta; order Lepidoptera; family Noctuidae; genus Apamea; species Apamea monoglypha. The sequence goes on along the minus strand of OU426930.1, from coordinate 13,917,662 downwards.
AAAGTTGAAAATCTATTAAAGAAATTTGACAGATTGTAGTAGCTTGCTGTGCTGGCGTCTGTACATTGAATGGTAAATCAGACAGAGAGACTAGACTAGAGGTGTGCAGCAGAATGCAGTTAGGCAAGCTAACATAAACACTCGCTATATGAACCGATCTCGTTCGATATCACACCTCCTTTAGGCGGGTGGTGAGGGTTTTGATCTGATTTTTGTACTCCTCTTCGCGTTGGTTGGCCTGTATAGAACGTCACATGGTTACTCTTGGCGTACATAATGTCGGGTAGAACATTCAACACTTCATACACTCGTTCATTTGCATCTTCTTACATACAATTAGCATTACTTAGAAGTCCAACTGCTTCAGCCTAGCCTTATTTATTAAAATGGAGTTCAAGAAAATGTAGGGAACTTACTGCGATACTTTGAAAGGATTGCAAAGGTTGGTGCATCATTCGGAATATTTCATCCGTTATCATTAACAACATCAGTAACAATATAATTGTCGATTTCTGGAGATTTCGATATCATTCCTTGAATTGGATTCTTAGCTTATTTTTTCTAGCCTAAATAGTCTAAGAGTACAAAATCACAGAAATATACCTTTTCCTCGGAGACTTCCAGGGACTTCAGGTTGTTACCAACGACACGGAGTTCCTCCTCAAGCTCGACGATTTTGCTGAGGAACAGAAAGTGAACCAATCAACTTCTACTGTAATCAAAGAGCTATATAAATCATTATCATTGAAACTTCTAGTGCAAGATTTTGTAATTTTCTGATGTACTAATTTGGCATGTTGCAATTCAGTTTTTTCCAAACATCAATTAAATATTTCGACAAGATAAATACAGTCATTACATTTAACTATTTGCTCTATTTAACTCGAAAATTCAACAGCTTCTAATCAATATCAATTAACTGACAGTCACTTGATCAGTGACCGACATATTTGACAATTTAAAGTGTGTCTTACATCAATTTATAAGTGTAATAAATAAAAAACTAGGGTTAGGGTTAGGGTTAGTAATTAAAATGAAGTTTGTCATTTGAAAAGTTGCTTAATGTTCTAAAAATAAAATAATTACTCATCACAACAGTAACAGATAAGGAATCAAGCAGCTATCAAACAACACAATCATGCAATGTTGCAAAGACGATGAATTTAGGTGTACCCAACTTTTTAATCACAAATCTGCAGTGGGCAAGCCTTGAATAGACTAGCTCGCGATACAATTATCATCGCCTCAGCAACTTACGATATTTACAACTTATCAGCATGTATCAGTGAAAATAATTCAAACGCATACAGATAAGAGTTTAATTTGCAATTTAATTACTTCAAGCTAAGACTTTCTCGTTTTCACTGACAAGTACTGTTACTATAGCATGATCTCGTGCATCGATGTTTTCGTCAAATTCAATAATGAATTCAACAATATCGTGTGGAACTGTTTACACCAACCGGTCTCCTGTTGATATCAACAGTTCTTTATCTGCCTACGACAGGTCTTCTCTTGTTCAATAAAACCCGAAATTCGGGGGAACTAAATCAGTTAGTTTTTGTATAGCTCCAATTACTTCAGAATAATTCTTTACACTATAGAAATTTTGATCATGAACAAGAGTAAACTTGAGGGCAGTAGCTGGAGAGTCGACGACGTGTTCTGTTTCTTCAGTTTGTTAAACCACTTGTATACTCGACTCCAAATTATTATTTCTACAGGTGTTAGTTTCAACCAACCGTTAACGGCCATAAAAATCTGTTAAGTATTAATTCTGAGATCAATTCACATTGATTGCAGAACATCTGGAGCCGAGTACAAGTATGGTAGCTAACAGTGACCACGTGGTCTCTCATAGTCATGAAGCGCTACTCACCAGTCACTCTGCTCCGATCGTTCCTCGGCCCGCTCGAGGTCCTGCTCCATCAGGACTAGTTTGCGCGCCACCTACCAGCCGAGCGTTAGTACACGCCAACGCACACACACACAATACTACATCTACCGAGCCGGGCACCGCTCTCCACGCGCTTCGCAGTGCAGTGCTAAATACAAGTGTCCAACTTTGTGACAACGTTTGTGTTTCAAATGCAGGTGAAGTGCACCAATGATCCTGATTCAGCTAAATCTTTTAAAATCGCCAGATGGCTTACAACAAATTACTAAGTGACAAGTAGAAAGTACTCAAGAAAATGAAACCTTACTACCAGTGTTTACCGAGCTCTTCCGAGACTCGCACTTTATGCTAATGGACTTTCGTCCTTAGCAGGTGCACGTATTTATCAAGTGCAGACATTTGTAAGTTAAGTGCAGAAATAAGTATCCTGGTGATGTCCTGCTAAAACTAAAAAGCAAAGCAGTGGTACTTGAGCAAAAACACAAACAACAAAGTCAGAAAGGATCACACAAAGCAGGGGAGTCGAGAGCGGTGTCAGAACTCACATAATTAAAAAATAAACGAGGGTTGTCCCAAAACATTTAGTTCTAAATATTACTTTTTTCAATAAAACATTATTAATTATCTAAGTGCTATCTAGTGCATTATCGTATTCATTAGGTGATGTGTGCGCTTGCATATGTGCGGCACGCATACGGCCAGTAATTCTGGTGTAATGCGGTGCATATCTGAAAACGAAAATTGCCCTATACCACACATATTTCCTGACATCCTAACCTATAGCCACGTTTAAGATTTATACACACACTGAAGACAGAAGTTTAGTCGACACATGGACATGATAGTTAACATTTGCATAAGAAATATCCATGAAATGGGGCAACCCTTGTTTTAGTCTGATAGAGAGCAGCGACGCTCGAGTGCGACGTCGAGGGTCACTGATCTGCACCGTGTCCTTATAATTAAGCAGTGCTGCCGGTTCAATCAACAGCATGAGCCGGCAGCACCGTATTAATGTCATGACAATGCAAATTAATTAAATGTCCTGTTGAACAGCTTCCGTCTGGAACGCGACCTAGAATGGGGCATGCAATAAGAATAACAGTGAGAGCCGATGTTAGAAATACCGATGGAGGTAAATCGGGTTACTGTGCAGAATGTTAAGAATGCAAATGAACAACCATGCAGAACGTAGGCGAAAACTTGCAAAACAACGCGTCGGGACCACCGCGCTAACGACCAGTATCGCGTGACACATCGAAATAACAATGTCCGACTGAGACGCGCAAGGGAAACTTCGTGTCATTCTTATTTCGGCGCAATGTCAGCGTCGCAACACGGCGGTGGTCCGTTAGCGCTTTGGATTGGAAACCTACGATTCGCCGGACTCAGCACGCTCCTCCGCACGCTCCAAGTCAGCCTCAACCATGGCCAGCTTACGAGCAACCTGGAGATACCATACTACGTTTTACAACCAATAATCACAACTTTATTGACACCAACAAACATGTATGTCATTCGTTAAGGTTTAATGTCTGTCACGGCGCAGTCTTGAGCAAGTACACCCTACATATATGGAAGTAATGCTTATGTAACAACATGTGCGACGAAGGAGGCTAGTTCACCATATAAGGCGAACGGAGCAAGATCAGGCGCGATACGATTCCTTCTTGGGACGCTGACTTTTACGACTGCCTTCACTTCACCACGCAGGGTCATATGTCAGGGGAATTAGGACGTATTATAGCTCTGCTAACCACCTGGCATCGAAGCACGGTGACTACTTCTTCAAAGAAAACACGTCGTAGATGGATAGCAGTATCTAATCACGATGCGATAATACGGCGCTTTCGAGAATCATCGCTCTGTATTTCGTGACTATTTGCTCAATGACGTAACGAACACGAAATCAAGCTCACACGAGTTAATGCGGGGTTTGGTTAATATCACTTCGAAATTCACACCTCAATGTTTAGTAGGGAAGATTTTGAATTTTACAAAGGGTTCATTTGGGGTCATTTTCACGTTGAAAAACATCAATGAAGTTATTTTGAAGGAAAAAAAACAAAGTCAGTAAGTAGGATAACAAATTCAACACTGGAAACGCAGCTCGTTCACATGAACTTAGCAGTCTTTCGGTAAACACTGGAACACATTGACCGAATATGGAAAAATAGCGATGTGATTACTCAAGACGATGCAACAGATGGCATCTTTATGAAATATTCATTACATGCGTATTGCAAGCAAGACAAGCCAAACCAAACGACATCTAAACTCCCATATAAAGACCTCATCGTATTTCTTGTCGGCTTCCTCGGCGAGGAACCTGGCTTCCTTGAGCTGGTTCTCCAGGGCGTCCATACGCTCTTCATCGGCCAACGACCTGTTCTCGAGGATCTTACGGGCGCTGGACCACGAAATGAAACTTTAGTAAATGATCGAGTGATATCTGTAGGTGGGGGCGTAGTCAAGGGTAACCCATTTGTTAGAAGACATGCAAGGAACGAACACGCTAGAGAGGAACATATAAAGCGACAAACAACCTGGAACCGGACAGCTGAAATATAAAGTGAACCGAGCAATAGTGAGCTCATCGCCGTGTGTGCGCGATGTTTAGTTTATTGCCCGTTTCAATATAAAATAGCAAATGAAAACCCGTGGCAGGATTTTAATTTGCTTTAAATGCAAACGTAACTTTGAGCATTCCGAACATTACTTACTGGCTTGCCCTTACAGTTTTGACAAGACAAACTGGTTTCGATAAAGTGAAAGAAAATTCTTATTAGAAATAATGATAACTCACTTTTATTGCAACTATTTCACGTAATAAAACCTTCTCCAAAACTTCGCTTTCTGCAATATTCGGAATTTAACATTTAAAACCCAATAATCTAGGTCTCTCTTATGTCACTTCTGTCTTATGTCACTAATGTGAATATGTTGCGTTTATAATAATTACACTCGCAATTCAAAACAAGATTATCAGGTTTTCGAATGCCATAAATCTAATGCAGTTTGTGTTATTACTAATATTCTTATCAACGTGACACCAAACTTGTTCAATTTATTCACCCAAGTTTATTATAAATCAATTTGGTATTCATTTTGTATTTCGACAGCGATAAATGATGTTATAGGTAAGCTTGAAAGGCACAGCTATCTTTATAACGGAACCTAATATTTAACGGTTCATAAGTCATGGTGTCACATTAATTAGAATATGGAACACATCCCCCTCTCCACTGATGACTTTTAACTTAATTACCACGGCACGACTAAGGTGCTAAAATATCCTAATTTTTGGTGGTACAGGGGACAATGCTCGTAATAACACGTCACTGATGTCAACAGAAGTTTCTTTTTCGGTTTCGCATTCCATTGTAGGTAAGTATGGAGTGTTTAAATTGTGTATCATTGAAATACCGTAATGGAATGAGAAAATTTAGAGGAACTTCGATTGGCGGATTCTATATCGAGTTGGACGTTGGACAAGCATTCACCTCTTCGTATTTCTTGTCGGACTCTTCGGCGATGAGCTTGGCCTGCGACAGTTGAGCCTCCAAGATGGCGACGCGGTCGTCCTCCATATTGGTTCGGTTCTCCAACGCCTTCCGTATTCTGGTTAGTGCGGGGTCAAACACATGCGTGTTATAACATCGATAAAAACACTCGTTATGTGGTATGTGGCTTTTTTATTTAAATTATCCGTTTTGAAAATCATTTATTTTCAGTGGCAAATAAACAACTTCCAAAATTATTTCGAAAACAGGGTCATGAATTTGAACAGAAAACAGATTAGGATAGACAGAAATCGTGGAAATAGTTGTAATAATCAAGAATATGGTGGTTATGGGCATAAAAATAAAAACAATAGAAACAATCATGCACACAGTTATATAAAAGGATAAATATTTACAACAACACATAAAAATAGAACTCTATACTCTATTAGTAATCCAATTTAGCTTTGAATTTGAAGAAGCCACTCAATAGGTTGGTATGTATGTATGTGGGTTCAATGTCGGTGCCTTTTGTTACTAAGGACGGCTTATAAACTTATCAGTACCGTACACGATATGAGATAACGTTTACATGAGGTACTTCCGATACTCTTCTTAGATCATCAAATCTGTACGACTAAAAATGGTTTCTTCAAATTCATTCAATTTTATAACAAGATTGGACTCTTTACGATCAATTACTTTCAATTTCTACTTTCAAAGGTTTGATTGTTAAAAAAATCTAAACAAATCGTGGCAAATAATAGTAATAGTCTAGGATTCGAACCCAAATATAAATTAAAATCTAGCATTCCAGTTATTTGTTGATGTGGAGTCACAACGAGTGAGCGTAACATCCCATATCCTCCATTAAACTAAGTGGTCGTCTGTTATGGCGTGGACTCACCGTTCCGACTCATCGGCGGCCTGACTGGCCTCCGACAGCTTGGCGGTGGCGGTGGCGAGACGCTCCTCAGACCTCTCAAGGTCTTCCTCCAGCAGTTGGATGCGTCGGTTGAGGGCAGCCACTTCGGATTCGGCCTGGATTAACGAGAAAACAGGTTAGGACAAAAGATTTACAAAAGGGTCAGTCTGTGTCAATTAAAAATGCTTGTATATCTTCGTATGTGAAAATGATACGAATGCCAACAAACGCAATACATCTATGTAATTTTCAAGCCATGTTGGAGTCCAAAGGTTCTAAAATGCTCAATATAGGTAAAACCTGCAGACATTAAATAAAATTTCGAACAATGCCTCCAACTAGAAATAGAGACTACCAGACACCAGTATTTTACTTCCAAGATTTATGGCAAAGCCGTGTTCCCCCAAATTCCAAGAATTGTAAATGCTTAGCGTAGGAATGCAGATAAGGTTACAAATCTTGGTAAACCTATGCTCACACTTATTTATAGTGATGCACGTAATTCTACGGATTCTTGTGTAATTTCAATGTCGGCTCATTACGTTTGATGTTGAATTTATCTGAAACTGGACTGTCTTATGACCGAGTATGTATAATCAGTCATAAGAATAGTTCGACAGTTTTGAAATAAAAAATGATACTAATTACAAAATCATATCTGGATCATATATATAGAACTGTAGGGATATTGAAATGAGTAAATGCACACATATTCCAAGCTTGTGCAAGCAACGTAGTCAGTTTGAATATTCTGATATTTTCGGTTTCCAAAGTTGGCGACCGATACACAGGTAGTTTTGGTCGTAAGAATGTCAATGTACAATAGACATTGTTAAACGTTGGAACACTATACGTGTCAGGAATTAACCATAAGACATAGGAACATTTTGCGTTATGTTATTTATATCCAGTCACTGCATGCTCATGACATCACGCGTCCTTGCCGCGAGGAAGCACACCCGAGTCCCAGTTTCTCCTCCTTTTATCCTGTGTCGTCATCAGTGCGTGGATGCTAATAATAGTCGTGACGGGACTATCCAACTAAATCAGTTTTATTCTAATACTTTTCTTCGCACGCGATATTTACAGCAATTAACCAAGTCACCAAGTGTGTCTTTATAAAAAAGACTTCCATTTCTAGCGAATCCGTCGACAAGAAATTTTAAAAGTTCGATACATATTTTTTGTCAGGAAAACACAAGACAAATAGGTGTCTGGTCGTGGACTCGAGGCGATGTTTTAGAGATCAGTAGCTAAGCGTCACCTTGAACTTAGAGTATAATTCAAATTCACGTTTACTTGTGTCTATTTTAAAACTGATGAGTTAATCCTCTTATGGAAAGTTCGACGACCTTTACCTTTTGATCAACGGAATTCTGAAAGCATGGAACATCATTTTCTTGTACTTAAATCAATTGCTGGATGGTTGTGGACTTTGAACTCTACAGGTGCTCATATTACCTGTCCATGGTTTACTTTCACCGATAGTCAAAACACATTGTTTAAATTTTGTGGGATCGTTTAGGGCGGTGGTATTGTGTCTATTGAAACGTCGAACACAAAAGACTAGCCCTTGCAAGCTCCATAAATTGTAACACAACACCGTCACGCGAAGGGCCCGTAATTTTGGATACCATGTTGGGATTGTTGGGTGCAATGAAACGAATCCATTATCGTTGTTAGTTCCTGTTGCACTTATCGGGCATCAAATATTTTCGTTTTTATCATTTTTACATCCTCCAAATCAGTAAGATATAGTACAAGGTTCTTTTAATAAGAATTTCAATGCCTTGTGCAAGTTAATTAGTTCTAATTTGATAACTGTTTAACACTTCACTCCGTTTGAAGGAGTATTAAATAATGAATTGTTTTATCATTTTAGTTTATATTTCCTCATGACGATTGCTTTTGTTTATATCAGCAGGATTGTTGCCTTTTTTTTTGTTTATTTGGCAACACTGTTATTTCCTCCAACTGTTTCGTTTGAGTAATATTTTAATTTGACTCAACTATGAATGTTTATACAGCGTCAGCTCTCAATGCTAGTACACGCCCACGTCGTGTCACAAAAATTGTCTATCTCGTATTTGACTAAACGTTTTTTTTCATTTCCGACTCTTTAGACAAACATTATTTATAAAGTCTGCTGTTTTCCCCGATTAGTAATTACTCTTTCACGCTATCTAAATTTAACATTTTCTTATCATCGTTTTGATACACTTATGACGATAAGACGTGTAATGTTCTACAAGATATCAGTAACATAGCCTAGCTAGATTATGGGCCACTCAATAAGGAACGTGAACAAGCGTTTCATCCATTTATTTGGGATTGAATGAGGACTAAAATGATCAATTGTCAAATCTAGTCTATTTGCAGGTGTTTATGATCTGTAGGAGCATTACTGGCTTGTGGAGTTACGTCATACAACGATAACGGCGAACAAGTCGGACACGCCTTCACGGCGCCAGCGGTCCTTCGAGGACATCCGAACAACAGGAATGTACTAAAGGGTGTTAAGCTTCACGAATCCAGCCGGCTCGCTCTACATGTGCCACAAAAGACCGGTATACGACCTCCAACGCAACGAAACCTGTTACGTGTAACAGAAACCTGCGCTCAACCAAGCACCAATAAAATTATGTAAAGACACATTTCAAAAAAACCTTCACATCCCCACATATATCGGAGAAGCAACACTTTTTGGGAACAACACTCCAGTCGACGAAAGGAATCGTGTTCAACGAAAAGAATAATTATTCGCCTTCTCTTTCTAAGAGATTAAACTGAGATGAATCCGAAAGAGAGGTCAATATGCGTACGTTGCTTGCACACCTAAGTATGGCCGGACATTACTCACTATAGGTAGATAGTACGAGACTGATAACTCTCATATTATGACCCAATATGAACTCAACACAGGTACACATAGGAGCCAACGTTTCACAAAATTCACAGCACAAACTAAAAACACGTTTTCTTACTTCTTCTCTCCGCATTATTTCCACTTGTAAACGTTTGTGATACTCCTCGCACTCGTCCTTATATTTCTCCATTTCTTCTTTTGTCTGGCGCATTTTTCTTTTCAGAACGTCCAGGATCGTTCCTTGTTGCATGTTTGTCGTCATTTTTATGCACTTTTATGTTTAAATTGAATGCTTAAATGCTAAAAACTAGAAACACCTCCGCTCTACTCGCGAAAATGCCAACTGACTGGCCCCGCTCGTTATTGCCCCGTATCGTCGAGATGGGCACGGCACGAATGAACACAGCCGGCAAATAAAATGGCCGCTACCGAACCTAGACGCTGCAACTTTATCGGAACGGTGCTAATTAGCTTCGTTTCTAACTTACACCACTGACTAAATAATCAGTAAACGATCAAGAGCAATTAATTGGAAATAAAGGTACTAATATTACACTCAATTAGACATTCTCAAAATGACTTTGACAGCGAAACATGTACAGAAACGTCACCCGCGCGGACACGACGAACGCGATAAGCACAATCGACCGTACTGCCTGCAGGGCAACTAGCTCCACCTGTTTGAGTTCGTCGGAAACTACATCCGTAGGGTCACAAGCGGTGTTTGGGAAGAAAACCCAAAAATGTGGGATGGGTGAAACGGTAGACTGACCTTATACAATAAACACTACGGAAGTGGAATTTTTTAGATTTAGTGAAGGGCTATTACCGCTTTTGTATTCCAATCATGGGAAATACGAAGACTAGCATGAATAGGATGAACTCGGTCATTTCAAAATAGAGAGAGGCAAGGATAACAACATGATTATTGTGATTCCTGTAAATAAATTAAATGATTTCTATGATATAAACTTGCAAACTCGAATTGAAATGAAATCAGCAGCGCCATCTAGTTTGTAATTTCGCAACTAAAGGAAGTTGTCTACAGCCAATGATAGAACAGACGAGTGAACAACAATTTACACAAGACAGCCGAAATTGTATGACGTCATTTGGAAAGTATGTGCCTGTTTTAAATTCCGTTAAGTAACCGAGCGATTGCAACAAAAAATCGGTCGGTAAAGCAGCTAAACTGTACTCCCACGAGGCCAGTGATAACTAAAGTGAAATTCAGGTAATAAACCCGGTCGAATTAAACTTTTACAATGCACAGGTAGACAAGATTTTTTACAGTGTTTCACTACCGACGAAACTTTTTTCGATAGAGTGAAGACTTCAATTTATGTCTCTCCGATCTAATTCTTGCAGAAGCAATAACCGACCAACATTTCATATCAGTCGTTATGCTTTTTGAATACAATGGATATGAATAGATGATTCTAATACTCGATTGTAATTTTAATTTTATGCGACATTAACTGAGCAATAACCTCTGCAAAGGTGACTCACATTTTACATCGGAGAACAAGTACAAAATATATGCACTAATTTTATTGACCTTGCCAGTTTTCAGCTACACGGCATACGGTATCTTTTATACAGTGGAATCTGTCTTCTTTTTACTGTGGACCGAAATAATCTCGAGCTCAACTGCTCAGATTTAGATGTGATAAAAAACGGCCACACCGACCAATTCTTATTCCACAAAAAAATCTTTGAAGAACTTCGAGAGAAATGACATCATTAGGCATTCTTTGCTACATTTTAAAGATTTCGTTAGAAAGATAGAAGATAGCTTTTTAAGTACACCATAAAAATTACAGATATAAATGTAGAAATTCTACGCTAAAAGCGATCATTTGAAGACAACCTTTGGATGGATTAAGGGAGAAGGAGATACCAATACTAAAAGTAGTAGTCTGTGGTGTACCATTTATATATAAACAATAAATATACATATACATACCTAGAACATGTTATACTAATCTATAAAAATATACAATTATAAAATAAATAAAGAAATATGTGTAGAGAACAAAAAAAAATGGTATAATGGTGTCGATATATCAGTGTTCATTAACACTTCTTCGGCTGATTGAGATAGTTCATTATAAAAGTCAAGGATTGCTTTCCCAATATGATGAGATGCTTCCATATTTATACCTGGTAGAAAGTTGGTCATCTGTCTGTCACTGCCATATGGTCAGTAATAACTTATTGAAGTACCTGAAGGCTATAGCGTACATGGGCATGGCCATACGGTCGAATGCAATGTAATTACATACTCCTGCTATGATACATAGCCACTCTGAATAGGCGCAGTGTGACGTGCATGGGCATATGTCGGCTATTGATAGATTACGCAACGTGGTGCTTTAATTGAATTACATAAATAATATCGTTTTACAAATCACTGTGTTCCTATGGAGTTTTACGACAAATTGGAACTTTGAAAAGTTGAGCGAGCCCAAATATGTAAATAAATATTATTACATTTAGCTAAAGTCTCAAGCTAAACACCGAATTTCTGTGAATTCCAACTAGCTTTGTGAATTTTTTGGTACAATGTGCTGCAACAGGGAATGTTAAATCTTATAATCTGGCAGCATGCACAATAATTGTTAAACTATGTGCAGTAGGCGGCACACAATAAGTGAGATGCCTTCAATAATATATAAATAATTTTTTGTGTTAATTCGTAACACATTGAAAGTATTGGCAAATTAGTTTTCCTTTTAAAAACTTCGCATTATTCTACTCCTATCTAACAAGATAATATCCCAATGATCTACCTGTATCTTTTTAGTACAATTTGAGCAATAAGTACATCAGAGTGGGAAGTGCTGAGTCACTTAGTCACCCCTTTACTTTATACAGATAACGTAACTACTAGTTTAATGACCCGAACGATTATTTAAACCACATGGCAGAACAGCACCAGTAAGTTCTAGTACCTTTTAATTGAACAAAGGTTGATGATTGTAATAAAACTCTCATGTAGGTAATTTGGTATGGGCAACACAGCGGACGAGTTGTGCAAACAGATACTTTAGGGCATGACGGGATATTTTCAATATCGGTATGAATCGCACCATTTCAGACGTATAAATCTAGAGTAAACACGCAACAATATTGGTAAGTAAGGAAAAATTTGCCAAATGCGCAACGAACACGAATCATATTTTTTAGAGTTCCACTTGTAATGCCAAGAAACAACTTTTCCCAAATGAAGTAGCGTCATCTCATCCTAAAAGTGGTAGAATACTGCTAATGAACAAAATAAACATAGGTATAAAAAACGATGAAGGTGTTGGATTTTAGAGCATCGTAATTTATGAAATCGTCGTTGAAACCAATAAGAATAAATATAGCGACATGTAGACCATTTTTTAATTGCTTGAAAAAACAACGTTGCAGCTATTGCAAATAATGTGAAGTAATTGCTTGACGTTCATAAAGTGACCAATATAGTTAATGTTACAAGTAATATAGTACAATTACAATTGTACGAAGTTAATGTGTTACAAAGTCAGTTGTATCACAAAAAAGCGTGTGGTTAAATAACAGACATGTGTCTATTCGTTAATATGGCACTAATTGCTGGTGTTTATGTAGCCGTTTCAAATGTTTTTCGTCTTAGTTTGAATAAATGCTTACTTTCTATTTTCATTTTCGTTTGTAATGTAACTAACATTCATTAGAATATTCATTGCGGCTATCGCCTGTGCAGACTTGTATTTAAATCAAGATTTCTTTTCCATACAATAGTGTTTGTGTTTCAGGCTTGACTGAGTCTAAAGTTATTGCAAATATTCTGATGGCGATCTATTTTTTCCACTTCATTATGTTATTCATATTTTTCGTCATATTATTAGACTATAATTCATATTACACAGGTTTTCTTCATAGATATTATCATAACAACCGTATTCTAACATGATACGATATGTATATATGCTTCAATTTCATAATTTGTTGTAAAGGTTAATCGGTTGCAAGACTGTAATCAGACTTAAAACAATTTCATATCCGTTTGTGTAAAACATTGACTCGATATGTGCTAGTATCAATTCGAAACTTTACGCCTTGTAAATACGATTGCCCATCGCAATGTATTGTTCATGAATAATTTAGAAAGTTGTAAAGAATAGAATGTAATATCATGCGGAATGTAGATACGCGCTAACTATACTTTAATTGAGTAAAAATTAACCATTAACTAATTGACTGTACTTATCTTCTTATTAATGAGTATAGATACAAATGATAAAGATTCTGACTGACGTCTACCAAAAAATATTTTTCGTGATTAGGATTTATCAAAGTAGGTACACTCATGCTTGTCATCTAGAAATTCTGGTTGGATCTTTGTAAAAAGAAGTAAGATAAAAAAGAAAATATTGAAATTCCACAAAATTTCTGAGTCATCATAATCACAAAATGAAGAACTGAGTTACCTAAACATGGGGTAAACCAGAAAAACAAATGTCTGTGGCGATAATTCGATAAGGAATTAAATTTGTTTAAAAAATAAGGGCAAGGGCTGGCAGATAAAAGCCACGTGCGCCTATCGACAGCAACGACATCTAGCGGCGTCATGTGTAATCGACCGAGTAAACATGTCAAATGGAATGTCAGTGGCTCAGCTGATCGCCACGCGCGAGATGTGCTGCCTCTGCCTCGCTTCGTGGAGCAGATTCAACGCTTTCCCGACGGTACGCGATTAAAAATAGTTTTGTGCGCATTTGGCCCACGCCTAGCTCACTCACACTACCGAACAGAAGCATAAATAACATAGGACATTACCCTTTTCAGTGCAGTGTTCTTAATGTTCTGCAACTCATTCTTGATGATGGAAAATTTCATCATTGTGTCCGAAGAGAATATAGAGCTGCCGAACGCCAAACCTGGATAGTCGGCACATCTTCTCCTCCGCCTGTTCTCCCTCTCTGCCAGGACCTCCGTGCACTCACTAGTACACCTGAGCTTCGCGAGCTCTGCCGTCTCAGGGTCATCATCTGATATATCTGAAGCGACAGTCGTAATAAATTCAGCGCCGTCTCCCGCGGTCCGCTCTTCTCGGAACGAAAATTCGTCGTCCGAGGTATCAAGCGACTCAGGGTCCTGTATTCTAGGTTCGAATTCAATATCTTCGTCAAGAATCGCATAGTCCTCGATTATATTATTCTGATTCGAAAGTGCATCGTCACTATTCGTCCTTGTCACTTCTTGAGATTCACTAACACTATTGACACAAGGCACAACATCGTCTGTTTGTAAGGTCACTTGTTTGGACGGATCAGTGTTCGCGGGCGCACTGGGGGCGGGGGTGCGCTCGCCCCGCAGGCGCGGGTGGTGCTGGTGCCCCCTGCGCCGCACGGGGGCGCGCCCGTGGGCGTGGGGCGCGGACGCGGACATTACTACGCTCGGCGCGGTCCGACCGGCCGCGCAGCGCCAGCGGCCATGTTGACTGACTGACTCTCCTAATGAACCACCGCAGCGCTGTAGTCGCAACTAACTTGCTGCCATCTTTTGTTTTTATTACACTGTTTTACCCACCGAGCTGCGCCCATTTGTTTATCGTTAGACGCGGGAATTTTAAATGCTTTGGTATTTTAAATGATAGCTTCTATTTGTTATGCTTTCCAGGGATTATTTGTATTTAATTTAAATATCAAAATAAAAAAAGAAACGCTTTTGAATTTATATTGAATGTTATCTACGGAATTCTTTAATGAATTCCTTTATCGACACTTAATTGTTTCTTAGACACTTTGAGAGAAAATTCCATAATTTAGCTAATGTAGGTGGCTGACGTATCAAGTGAGTCCAGCGTCTATTTTTACTGAAACACCGGGCAGCGGGCCCATATTAGGTGTCGAGCGCTGAAAATAACTCGGTGCGCACTGAACGCAGCCCCCTACCGCGCGGCATTCCGGTATACAGGGCATCTGGTATTACTACACGTGTCAAATTGAAACTCTATTAGAATAATATGACGGCATTATTATGAATTTTCATCGAAATATTGATGGCAAACAATGACACTGAAGAAACCGCAATAAATCAAATTCTTAGGTTCAACTTTGAGTTCCACTTTCGTTTTTGGTAGGTACATTATTTTTCTTTGGTCTAACTGTATTTTGATAGCGAAAAACCTCACATATTTCTTTGGAGTAAGTAATGCGTGCCTGGTCGTTACAATTATGACGATATAATCAATATCATCTCCAAAATTATCGACGATCGTAATTCAAGGCTACACATGCCACATGTTGTCTTTCCTCGTTTATTTTGGTAGAGGAGAGACATTACAATGGTATTCTGTCTTCATTATATCGATGATTATTTTCATCGTCGACCATTCAACTGATCGGCATATTCATCACTTTGATATTTGCCTGTCATTCGGTCTCTCTGCCAATCGGCCAAGGTTTTTGGCTCACATCATGATCTTTATTCATTTGTTTCATTATTGACACATGCGTGATCTAATTTAATTTGTTACTGAGATCATTAGCTAATTTTTTATAGTCGGTATATCTATAAAATTCATTCTAGATATCAATCACAGTGATTTTGCTTTGCAATCTCTTATTTTTTGTAAAATCATCAGTGGAAACATCAGTATTCCCGTATTACGTAAAAAAACCACCAACTATAAATTGTTCTAAAACTTGGCTTACGAGAATAGTTACGAAAACAATGGCTAAGAAAAATCTACCAAAATTGATCTAGGAGATTTTGAACCCAAAACCATGTAAGCAGCTAATCCTCATTGAAATATTTATTACACGGTAATGGGACTTGAGAAAAAGATCCCTGCAGTCTTATTAATATAAATACACTGATATGGAAAAAGCTTTGACTTTATATCTCAGTATTTTGTTTTCATTCTGGGTACATACAATGGCCAAAGCAGTTGACATCGACACGTTTTATGCTAAAACATCACCTGAGATTGCGGGTCACGGTCACGATCCTAGGTAATGAAGTAGAAAGAAGGATACGTATTTGATTAGCAAGTCGGTTGACGATCTCGATTTATAAACTTGCAGATCATGTACATGTTCCTCTTTTCTTACATAGATATATACTTTGATGAAGATCATAGTAAGTGGAGTGACAGTGTATTAAATGATATGGCAGTTGACATCTTCGACAACAAGGTCGACGATCACGATTTATAAACTTGCAGATCAAGTGGACGTTCCTCTTCTCTTTATCATACTTTTTGATGAGGATCATAACAACTGGAGTGTATGTTTACTCAATGTTATGACAGTTAAAATCTTCAACAGCAAAATGTTAACTTAATGTCAAAATTATAAAAACTTGAAACCTATTATTTTTGCTATATATCAACTGCAATAACTGCTTCTATAAACTAAGAAATTAAAACCAATGGACTTCAACATTCAACTGATAAAATGTGTTCTATACAACCAACAGCAGGACACTATAAAGTACTCACGTTCTGAAGAGCCTTCTCCTTCTCCTCAAGCTTGGCGTTGACCTGCATGAGGGCCTCCTGGGTCTGATCCAGATCGTTCTCAATGGTCTGGATCTTCTTCTGGAGCTGCCTCGCCTCTTCTTCGGCCTAGGACAGAGTAAGAAGTAAATTATTATCGAAACATTCTACTGGTCGTATTTTGCGGTCGATACAGTACGACTTTTTTTTCTTTTAGGGACGAAAAAGTGGCTATACTGGCTATGTACTAGGATGATGGCTAATTTAGCCGCCATTAGCCGCCAAATTAGCCAGCTGTCAGCAGCCAGTCACTCACTTTCTAGCCATTTTATCTTTCACACAAGGAATAAGCAAAGGATATCATTATCAAAGGCACATTGTAGTATTTTGCTTTTGTGTGTTTTACTGCTTTCTAGTCATCTACTTGATTGGCAACGCAGGTCTTCGCAATAAAAAAACTAGTTAGCCTGTGTCCGGGATA
This sequence comes from Apamea monoglypha, assembly GCA_911387795.2. Classification (NCBI taxonomy): domain Eukaryota; kingdom Metazoa; phylum Arthropoda; class Insecta; order Lepidoptera; family Noctuidae; genus Apamea; species Apamea monoglypha. The sequence continues at coordinate 13,900,519 of OU426930.1, read as the reverse complement.
AAGCTACACACCACAGGATACATTTTACGATTACAACGCTGTTTTGCAAAACCTCTTTCCTGTGCTAAATTCATTCATGTTAGTTCTCACGTTTAGTCACGTAAAAATTCATTTGTCAATAACAATGCCAGTTGTCATTACAAATTCATTCGAGATATTCTTGAATTTGATTCAATTAATCATACAAACATTACAATATTTTCCATCGTATTTTATGTGAAGTCTTATTCATAAGCACAATACATGCTATACCTACATAGATACAGGCTTACAATGTGCATCTGTACCTACACTATGCAGATATACTTACTAAGTTATACAATTGCAAGAATAAGCGCATAATGCAATAAGCTACATACATAAACACAATAATATATCTAACTTGTCAGAGGTTGCTGTCCTTAGCCCTGACACATCGCCCGTGGTCAAGGCTTCGCCCTGTCACACGGCAAATGAAAAGCGAAATATTGCTCGCGTATATTTTTGAAATTAAGTTAAATGAAGAAATAATTACAACTGACCTTGCATTTTTCATAGTCATAATCAGTTATTGGTAAGAATACGGTTTTGTTAATTTACAGCTGTTTCGATTATTCTTTTTTTTTTAACTGGTTTTTTATATTGTTTTAAATTGTTTTCTCAGTACGGTACCGTATTGTCTCAATCATACGGTGTGTCTACTACTCCCTACAGAAGTATGTAATTTGTAACGGATACTCGATCTACTTTGTAATTAGATCCCAACGTGACAATGTTATTGCAATTAATAAGTAAATGAATACGTTTTTTACAAAGTTCAGTGTCCTGCATTGCACTTATAAAAACAAAAGATTTTTCACGCTTGAAACTTCAACTTATAAAAACTCGTTGAAAAAGTTCTACAGCAAAAACCGCAGTATAGATCTGCAATTAAATAATTTATTTGCAATACTTTGGTCTGTTTCGTCATTTGTAAATGTCGTATGAATATCAGACCCATTATGTCTTAATTTTAATATTCATCGTTTTTTTTAAGTATGTAGTAATTAATTTCTTGGCAATCAAATTAAATCGCAAAACAAATAATTGCGTTATTTTCATTTGATCTTTCCTTGACTCAATCAATATGAATTTATAACACAGCTTTCATATGGTTTTATTTTTTAATATCTCTTAAGCTAGTGATGTAGCTGGGTTGCCAATAATCGACTATTAAAACTACACTTAAAGCAATGTGCACCCGGTGCCCTTTAACCATAAACGGTCAAGTGTGTCGCGTACCTTCTCAGCACGAAGGTTGGCGTCCTTGGCCTGCTGCTCGCACATGGCGGCGCGGTCAAGCGCGTTGTCCTTCTCCAGCTTCATCGCCTGCATCTTCTTTTTGATCGCGTCCATTTTGGCGGTTTGTGTTTGTTTACTCCTCTAGATGCAAAAGCTGTAACAAAAGGTGATAGTGAAAATTTGTTTGACAGTATCACGAGGAACCTAGTACTCTTTGCTGTCCTTTCATCCGGGCTGTGGTTGTAAAGCATTTGGTAGGCAGTATCTATGGCTTCCCCATAACACCCTACAATTTCTGGGCCAAATCGTTTTCATAACTTTGATTCTTTCACGACTTTAGATTCAACATAATATACACATATTTCAACGCCCAACAATTGGAAAAAAAAGAGTAGGTATTATGGCGGCCCTGACTTGGCACAACATTTCTGATCTATGTTGGCATTCTTAAACTTATCCATGACTCTTTTTTTACAAATTCAACGCAAAAACCACAGGCACTCAGCGTGGATTGCCAAGCTGCCACAAAAATAAACAACCTTCATTGCAACGTGTAAAAATCACGAATAAGTCATGTTTTGCGACCTGCCTGCCTTGTGCTTCATCGAGGAAATTAAAAAGAAAAGGCATAAGTGTCAGTGTACCAGTGCCTATATGTCAATAAGTTTGTGGAACAGCTCTAGCTATTTATGGAACGGGGGTGCATTGATCTTGAGTGCAGGGATTTACTTATAGTTTAGTTTGGTTGTGCTGGTACCGTTTCATTCTTGCTTTGATGCTCGTAATTCTCAAAATGTTTATGAAGATTTAAATAATTTTGTTTTCCATTCATTGTTTCGGATTTTGTTTATTCGTTACCAGAAATACTTTGCACAGGAACAATAACATTAAACGTGTTTTACATTAACACATTTTAGATACAGATATATAACCATTTAATAAAATGTAAAACACGTTTTATGTTATTTTTCCTGTGCAAAGTATTCTGGTAAAAATATTGTTTCTGACTAAGAAACAATATTTTTATTACACGAAAGCTAAAACAATACTAGCAACTGAACTATTTCAAATCCTATGTATAAACAACAAAGTAACTAATCTATATCCAACACAAAAAGTGAAAAACCTCAGCTAAACGACTGCACAGAGTTATTCCGATAAAGCAAAATAAGTGCACCGATTACCGGAATGAGTTAACAACTCATTTACTTTTTCTAGTCATTACAGCAGACAAAGGTTAAGAACCTCAGCGAGTAACTATATTACTGGCAACCGATAAAACGGCAATGCTTCACGCCGATTAAAAAATAAAAAAAGATGGGAGAACCAACGTTTTAGATCACTGCGAAATATTTTCTTGTTATGACATTTGTACACGAATAATTTTTTTTGGCTGACATACTATTTTTTGTTGGGCAGGTCATAAATTCCGTCACGTATTGTTAAATGCTGTACATGCAAAAATGCGCCCTACATGAGAACGTGTGTTATCTATCATGACTTAATCTTCATTTTTAAGTTTCCTAATATCACTAGAGAAATATTTAGCTAGTCGAATCAGCAGATTGGGTAGTTGCTGGCAGGGAGTGAAGATTTTTTAGGACACTACTTAAAATTTGAACTGTATCGTACACGCATGTCATGTCCCAGGTTTACGAGCAGGCAATTTAAAAAAGTACCGGTAGATCCCATTGTCTATGTGTTCCAAATTATCATTACGAGGTCATCGTTCTCCTTACAAGGAATATTCCTTCTTTAGGGATCATTCGGATTCAGTAAAACCAACGGTCTACTAACAAGACAGTATTTCAACGATTATGTTACGTGTCTTGGTGCATCAATTGCTAAAATAGGACTTCTTTATTAAAGACCTTAGTAAGTAGCTATAGGCACAGATAAGTGAAAGGAGAGTAGGGAAGCTTTTGCCCAGTAGTGGACTCAATAACTTGAAGTAGAATTAGAACTGTAAAATTGGGCGAGCAAGCACGAAAACGTCTCCGAAAAATAAACCAGTTTGATGACATTGAAGTTCTATTAAAACATATACATAACGACAATAAAACTTACTCAAACAACATCCTTTGTTTTACTCATTCGCATACCTAAATCAACATCATCTCGCAAAATCCTGCGCCGTGTGTGATTCAAAAGAAAAGCATTTCCGCGTGAGTCACATTTCGCGATAAATTTCAAAGGGTCCAGTCAGCGGTCAATGGACCAGCGACATTAATGAAATTCTTTAGACCACAAGGCATTATAATCTTGTAGAACGATGGACTTTATTCTCTAAAACCGGTACTTGCTAAGATATTGTGATAGATAAAAGTGAGCAGTAGCTATTGTTTGGCAAATTTTGTAATCAATATGATCTGGATCTTTTGAATGAATTTGGACAGGAAATAATCTGCTTTTATTTCGTGGCAAATGCCTCTATTGTCTTTATTCCAATGCTCTATTGGCACGACAAGATTAGGCAGGGCAAGTTATTGTAATTTGTATATTAGGAAAATGACAAACTAAAGCTATCTTAACCATCAGATCTTGGTTGATTTATAGGTCAAATTGGATTTTCGTGACTTAAGATTCCCAGAAAACACAGCTATTTAGCCCGAGATAATAACATCTATGAATACACAATATGATATTGCAAAATACAGTAAAAAGTATTTCTTAATGCATCCATCGAACAAGTTGTCACGATACAGCGCACGAGCCGAACAAATAAACGCATTCTCGCCATATTTGCATTCTCTAGATAATGCAGACATTTATTTTGTTTCCTTCATTATACACGTCGTAAGTTAATATTGTTTATGTTTGTGTTCACATTCCAAGCAAGCTCGTTCTTGAACGCACATAATGCAACATTGAGAGGGTTACTTTATTTAGACGGGTTTACGTTAAAGGGTAAGTAAAAAATTGTGATTGGTCTTCCCAGACTTATTATCTTTACCCGGAACTTTCACACAATTTTAATACGTGATTCCTCGTAGAAGACTGGAGAACACAATACCACAAACGACCTCACAAATGATTAAGATTAAGGATACATAGAATCATGTCTTTGGTAGCATTGAGCGATTATAATATATAGCTCATTGTTTACAATTTAATTGAAATATTAAGGTTATGTGTGCTATTGTTTAGAAGACCGGATGACGTCAGACAACAGTTTTTGGCGCCGGTCCAAAAACGTTAGATATATTGTAATAAAGTATGCCGACTTGACCCGAAAGTCTCCATCATCATGTTTGGCGACACTATCAGAAGGTATTTTGATATGAACCAGGTTTGAATTTAACTTGAATACCTAATAAACCAACCCGCACTGGGCCCGCGTCTGGGTAGACATTAGGCCTGTGTCCCAGCAGTGGGAACATTATAGGCTGCTTATGCTGACCTAATAAACATCTCAAGTCAATATAAAAGGGGTTTATCCACTAGATTGATTAGGGCCAAACTTCAGCCTCATTTAATACAATCGTGGAAAGATTTGGAGGAGCAAAAGTAAAAATAAACTCTTTAAGAAGCTTCCGAAGCTGTTATTTGATTACACTGGAGTCAAATTCCGTGCGTAATGCCAACTTTTTAGATGTTGACTAAAAAGAAAAAGGCGGTTGATAAAATACTTATTGGCAAAGAAATTTAGGTACGCGCAAGTGGCAATGGCGATCCATTCTTGAGGAACACCCATCTGGGAATTGATTTGGGATATTGGACCCAACTGGTCCAAGTTTTTGATGCAGTTATTTCATGACGGGTTGGACTACAACAGCGTACAACCGTAAGATAAATGGAAAGAGTGGCGGGAGGCCTTTAGGCACCGTTGGTGCGGTATCAACTTCAGTCGGTACATCTTCATCTTCCTTTTGCGTCATCTGATATTGTAAACTAAAAATAAATTGATTTTGATTGAGATATTTACACAGTATCCAACTTATGGTGACAATAATTACAATTCGTCATAACCTTGGCTTTCTTTAGAATCGACTCGGTCTCAAGGCAGCCATAAATTTTCCGGTATTTCAAGTGTTTCAATGTTTATTGTGAAATTGTTGTCTTTAGTGTACTGTAAGGCGCCTTGTTTTAATAAATGTTATGTATTGAAATCAATCAACAACAAAAATTAAAGGTATCAGTCTCAAGAATATCATTTGAGAACGGATTAAAAATAACAAGATTCTATATGATAAAATTAAGTAGTCCAATGGTAGTAACGACATTTCAGAATTCAAAGTACATACATTGTTTAAAGAAGAAGCTCCGGTATGCACTCTCTTTTCAAAAAAATATATAGAGCACCAGCTGGCTAGAAATTTATATCTGGTCTAAATATAAAATAGAAAAAAATAGGCGAGCTAATAGTTTGACAGCGCGCGCGCAACCGCGCATGTTCGTCAGCCGCCCCCACATCCCGTGCTTCCATGCTATTGGTCGGCAACTGGCAACCTGCCAAAAGCGCGGGAAAACTTCAGCGTAGCCCGCTCCTATTGGCCAACCGAAAATGAAACCGAGCACCGCGATATTCAAAAATAGAAATGGAACATGATTACAAAACTGCTGGCATGTTAGGACACGTATCGTAGGTCGAAGTTAAAAGTATTTATACACCATAATTTTTAACAAAAATGCTGGAAAATAATCGCTAGGATTGAATCAAAAGCTCCACGTTAATAATAATATTTAAAAATATTTTATCTTAACGTTTAATCCCATCATAAAACGAGTTCAACAGAATTAACTTTGAAGAATTACGAGCACATAATTGTAAATTACCGATAAATGCACCATAACATCGATAAGCACTGCACTACCACCCTACTTACCAGGACGGACAATCGATTAAAGGACGAGGCAAGATCAATGCACCTTGGCTTTATTAAAAAAAAACACTTTATTTTTTTTCACTTGGTACACTATGGGGCACTGACAGAGCGTAGTCGTACTTACATGTCGAGTCGACGCGTGCTGTGGGGCGACTGGCGAGAGTCGCGGGAGTTCTCGCGGTGTCGACTTACCGCCGCGAAAGGAGATGAGGCGCAGCCGTCTCACCCCGCTCCGAGAATACAGCTCTTGGGGAAAAGCCTTCGAAAACTTTAATTTTCGAACATGATTAAAGGATGTCTCCAAGGCCGTGCCCGAATTCAGTTAACGGGGTCATGCGATATGCATATACGAATTAATTGACCTGTTTTAAGAAGATGCATTACGAATACTTGAGCGGTTGCTTCTAGAAGATCGTTTCGCCGGTTGTTTTCAAGAAGTAAGACCGGCCAGTATATATTGAGACCTGATTTTCATTACAATAAATATTTCTCTATTAACTCAGAAGTTTTGTTTTCAATTCCTCTTGATTTCTGCAGTAGGAAAGCCAGACAGCCAGCCAGACATACGGAAGAAGACAAATATTGACATGTCCAGAACTTGCGATATAGTAACGCAAATTTTCTCATTAAATCCTAAACCAATGTTGACAAATAAGGTGTCATTTGGTGAGAATCATTTGTGGCATAGCTAAACATTTCTGTTCTTCGGTTTCACGAGTTTGTGGCCGAAGCACCTACCATTCGCTTCGTGAGATTTCTAATAAACATTTAGCTATAGGTACTAAAGTGTCAGATATCCATGGTAGAGATAATGATTGTTATTTAACATTAACAATTTAAAAAAAACTTCTGGAAGGGACTTTCAAGGAGAAAGTGGAGTATCTATAGATGTATCCTATGTTTTTTGGGATTCAGAATAGGCACGGTAAGTAGGTAGGTACTGGAGTCGCGAAAAATATCAAATATTCAGTGTGGAATTGTGGCTTTGACGAAGGTGTAACAACTCCTTTGTCAGTCGTTAAATATATTAGAATCACTTTTGATCTTGATGACTCCAGGGTAACCATAGCAGCAGCAGCAGTGGGCATGATTTCACTGGATTTTATTTGCACCCCTATGGCCTATGGGTTACTAGAAGCTCCGGAAGCCTGTAAACCTCTAGCATACGTAGCATGTGATATAGGTATTCTAGCAGCTCTATTCCGTAAAAATCTCACCGTGAAACCTTAGGTGAAGTGAGCTGTCATGCTGTCTAATGCTAGGGATTGACACTATTGACAGCTCACTTTACCTTGGTTTTCACGGTGAGATTTATACAGAATAGATCCGCAGGAACAAAATTATTATTGTATGTATTTATTAGGACCATTGATACGAGTTTGCTTGCGGTTAACACAATATGATGTTGCGAATACCATAAACGGATACCTACCTAATGTGCCATTGATACACGGTACCAATATAGATACCTATTTAATATATGCAGTCCCTGGTAGTGGTTCCTACGTAGTATTTAACGTTAATTGTAACCACAACAATACCTTGGTCCAAATTCGTCATACCATGAACTCGTGAACTGATAACATCCTAACAATAACCTGAATTCTTCGAATAGGTACGTTGTTCATTGAACTAAATTAATTAATTAAGGGCTGATTTTTTCAACACCAGATAATTTTATCCGGGGAACAATTTTGAATTTTGAATTTTTGACAGTTCTTCCATGCAGAATCTAACGACAATTTTATTCCACGATTAAATATTATCTGTCGATTGAAAAATCAGTCCTAAGTCAGCTAAGCTTCTTTGTAGTTTCAGTAAAACTTTGGTAAAAGATTTTCTGTAAATTGAAGACCGAGAGAAAATGCAGAGGAAAAAAGTGTATGTATACGACTCTGTGTCCACGAGATAACTTTTTGAAACATTTAAGACATTATTAGGTAATTACAAAAAGAATGCAAATTCAAAAGCGCATGACGAGACAGGCTACCTACATAATTTTAAGAGGATCGAGGACCAAGTATATACGCTAAAACGAATGTCGTATATGAGGAGGCTCGACTCTATACCTAAAATAATTAAGGAATCGAAATCACTTCAAACTTTTAAAAGGCTATTAAAGCATCATGTTCTGAATTGTAAGTTTGTATTGTTTTTTTTATTTTTTATTTTAATACTTATAACTTAATTTTAATTCATGATCAGCGAAACCGTCACCTGTCCTAATTATTATGTTTTTCCTCATAGGAGTGAATAATTGTATTCGTTTTGATGAAACAAATTATCTTAAACCGTAATTCAAGAATAATGTGACTATTGAATGATTAGACTTTTGATTTTGGAGTAGATTACTTGTTTTATTTTCAATGTAGCTGAGCTTTGGATGAAAGTTAGAACATATATGACAACCTACTAAAACCAATCATAAAATAAATCCAAGTAATTTAATGACGTACACCTAAATTATGAAGAAACCGCGTCGATAATAATTAATTTCGAAATAATTCACCGTAAGTCGATGAGTCAACGCGTGCGTGCCATTTTATGTAAACTGTTGACCCAGATGGCTCCATAGTGTTACATAGCTCACCATAGATCACAGTACCACAATTAACTGACCTTCGCTATGGTCATAGTCTGTAACTGGCTTATCTACACATTGGAGACCATTATGGTCCAAATCTATTTGTTTTCTTTGTGATTTGGTAAGGTTTAATTTTTGGAGGTCTTTAAATACTTTACAGTTCGTTACCGTATCGCTGTGAGTCCATGGTCCACCTACGTGAATAGTCAAGTTGAACTTGCATCGTGGACACATTCATTGTAAGACCAATTCGGTTGGTTTAAGGGTTATTGTTAGTGTTATAAAATGAAAGCTTGGCGTAAAGCAAGGATCGTATACAACGTCATATTTTTTCCTACAAGGCTGAGTAAACTCAGCGGGATTGTCCGAAAGGGTTACCGCTACCCCGGAACATAAAGGGCGAAGGAAGGAACATGGGTGGGTTTTAGTCAGTAAGAGTGTGACACTCCCTTCCGCTCCACCCAGAGCGGGAGGGGTCATTTGATGATTTCCACCAGAAAAAAAAAAAAAGTCTGAGTAAACGGGATTCCAACTTTGTTACCCACATGACGAAATACGATTAGGTGATCACATCAATAAGGTATGTCCTAAGCCTACCAACGTCAGTTGGACTTCAAAGAAAAACTGTATCATGTGTTTAATATAGAATAGGTAACAAGTTATTTCTAGGAGCGTTCTGCGGCATCATTATTTTAAAGTCCTACTTCGCATTTTTTTTGTTTTGTAACTAAAATTGTATTAAATAATTTCAAATATCATGACAAAGCCGAGAGGATCTATGTATCTTCAATGGATATCCATAAGCTAAAACCCACGGATATCGAAAAAACCCAATGCATTTCCTGCCAATGTTGATAATGGTGGCCAGTATCCTAATCGCGAAACACAATACACAATCTGAATCATTTTGAATGATCGAAAAATTTGTCTGCTCAACAACATAAATAACGCATTGAATGATGTAGAACTGTCAAAATAAAAGCCACTGCTACTGATAGTACATTACGAAATTACCCCGCTAGTGCCATAGATTATATTTAATATTCTGCCATAATGTTCAATCAACTCATGAGTGCAACGTATAGAGCTCCTAGTCAGTGTTTTTTTTTTTAAACATTTTTAAGTATTTATTAAATTTCCATTATCAACAGCTCTATAAACGCTCCATTAAACCGAGGACCAGTTAGTAAGTAGGCTATCTAGCGCTAGTAGCTGAAGAGTAAGCAGTTGGCTCGACAAGAGCACATGTTCGCCAACGCGACCCGACACCGGCTACACTGTTACTAGGTCTAGGTTGCTGGTTAGCGATAGTCAACTTGTTTCTTTTATGGGCTGCATGGGTAGAATTAAATAAGTAAAAGCTATGTTACGCGGGCTGTTGCGGAAAAAAAACTGTAAAGGAAAATAAAGATCTTACAGCTTAGCTTCTAAAAGGATCATCAACACAACAGAGGATGTAAGTTGCCTCGTGCTTTCTAAAAAAACCTAATTTCGAGCCTTAATCGTTAAGGGTAAGGAAGGGCAGACTCCACCGTTGGGCACCGCAATAAAATAATTTGGTTAGAACCAACAATTCTATTTTGGACATGAATTTGACTCGTCAGTACGAGTTGACGTCAATCAATGCATACCAAACTGTGACTCAAAAACAAAATATCTACGCGTCGACTTGAGAACCTCCTCCTTTTTTGTCGTCGGATAAAAAACTAAGTTACTCTTTAAGAGAAAGCAAAGCGACCCGCAAGTTGAGTCTCTGTAATGGATTCATAAGCTACCGCTTTTTCTATCGATTCAACAAGGTTGAAGTTATCAGCTTGCTCTAGACATCCTATTTATATTCAGGGCCCTTTAAATTAAACGTCGTACCCATACCTACAACCAAACGCAGATCGACTGTGTCATCGCCATCTCTGAATATTTTGTTAATATTTGTACTTCGTTAGATAGTGGATTAAATGAAGATTTCTTCGCCGTAAAAGCTGAACAGAGCTGAATATGTGTGGTTAGTCCCTTAATGCCATTGTAAAATTTAGGTGTCAAAGTTTATGTATCGTCGATGATTTTTAGAAATGGTTAATAAACTTCTTCCTTTAACTATAACTGTGTTGATGTTTTAGAAGATTTGGTTACATCGAAAGATTTGTTAATGTATCAGGTATCCAATGGAATAGCAATGAATGCCATTAAATTCGAGAGCTAAGAGAAAAGTGATATTTAGTAACGAATTCTGATTTTTTTCATAAATATTTTAAAATTGTAATTTCTCGAATACCATGAATTTTCGCCTATGTCTTATGTGAGTGCTTAATTGTTGCAAATGGGTCACACTATCACGTTTTAAAAGGAATACGTCAAATTACAAGTCATCCTGTATAATGTGTATGTATCTGTGGAGAACGTTGTTGGTTGCACATTTGTATAACTCCTTTATGTTCTATTTATTTAAAAAATATAATGTGTAATTGTTTGTTCTTCCGAATAAAATAATAAAATAAAAGTGAGCACTTCAAAAATTGTCCCCTAGGGGGATTAATGATTGACATTTTTGACGAAAGGAAGTCACATCGGACAAAGGGTTTGTTAAATTTTAAGCACCTGCATAGGTACCTACATCATATCCTATGTAGAGATAATAATCTGTAAGACGAGAACGTATTTCGTTGTATGAGCTGGTGACGTTGTGACCTACTACCACGTATGGCCTAAAGCGACATGCAACATCTGTATAAATATGCGAAATATTCCATTACATCAATATTAATTTTCTTTTGAGGTGAGTATTATGCAATGCAGAAATAAATTAACGGCTTGCATCTGATATTTGTGTGTGTACGAAATATGCATTTTTACATAACTTTGTGAGTTGATCTCGACTAAAGATGCAATCAATAAGAATCTACTGCTGAATAAATAAAAAGAGGTAAACGTGGTTCATTAATCATAGAAGCACGTGCATAGAGATACTAAATAGGTATATTGAAATGGGTATTTTTTTTTCACTAGCCTATGCTGTCCCACTGTTGGGCAAAGGCCTCCCTCCACTCCTTCCATCTTTCGCGAGCCCGCGTGTCTATTATGTTGAGGTCGGCTTCCAGTCTAACCGGATGCAGCTGAATATCAGTATTATACATGGAGCGACTGCCCATCTGACCTCGACAACCCAGTTACTGGGTAAAACGATACCCCGTGGTAAGACTGGTTGTCAGACTTTCAGGCGACCCGTAGCGACTGTCAAAGATCCACGAATGACAGTCGGGACCAACAGCTTAACGTGCTTTCCAAGGCACGGATAAAACAAAAGTGTTATACCATGGAATTACGTTGGCAGCTGCAGTACACGTTCATGACTGTGAAGAAGGCTACAACTCAGCATAATGCTGTGATATGGCGGGAACCAAATAGCGATACGCTTCTTTTTATAAACTGACAGGAAATCCGGGAATGGTATTTTTTCTAGGTTGAAGAATAAAAGATAGTATGTGTTACAACAGTAACACTTGGTGTTCATTAATTTCTGCCTAAACACAAGAGAAAAAGGCGTAGCCATGTAAAGCCTATATTTTTTTGGGCGGAGCACCGCCACGTCCTCGTAGAGGCGATCGCCAACGGCGGGGGCTTCTCGCGCCTGGCCCTGGTCCAAGCCATGGTCCGGGGCGAGAGGGAGTGGGAGGCAGTCGCCTCCTTCTGCGAAGCAGTCATGCTAGCGAAGGAGGTGGCGGGACGGATGAGGGAGAGAGCCTCCCGTCCCAGCCGCCGCGGGAGACGCTCCGGGCGTCGGGAGCCGCGTGACGACTCCCGGCCACCGTAGGCGCGGGCCTGCGGGCGGAGAGCAATGGGTAGCTCACCGCCCGATCAGGACCAGGACCATGCCGGACGGCGCGTAAGTGTTCCACGCGCGCCTCAAAGAGTTGTCAGCATAATTTGAGGGGCCCCTTAGGGCCGAAGCCTGCCGGGTCAGCGGGATTGTCCGAAAGGGTTACCGCTACCCCGGAACATAAAGGGCGAAGGAAGGAACATGGGTGGGTTTTAGTCAGTAAGAGTCTGACACTCCCTTCCGCTCCACCCAGAGCGGGAGGAGTCATTTGATGATTTCACATCCGAAAAAAGCCTGTATTTTTAACCCGTTTACTGTATACTATAGACAACACACTGTGTAGCAATGGATAACTGCGTAATTAACCACGTTATTCGAAGTAGATACACAAAACGTTAGATACATAAAATAAAAACCTTTTTTTGAACAGGTGTTTGAATTATATGAAAACGGTTAAACATACACAGTACTGTAGAGGTTTATCTGCATGGGGGCGACCTCACATAATACAGGCCGGAGATAATTTAGAACGGGTTAAATTCGAACGTTCAAACTAGCGTCATGCTTCTGCTGTTAGGATTTTTGTATATAACTGTCAGTGGTGACTCGGGCTAGAACACGCAAAGATATGCCTATAATACAATCTTAGAAGAGTCTTATTGTTGTTTAATTCCAAGATCCCCTTAGAGGACTCCTCAAGTCCTCACATATGGTGGAGGCGCCGGGTAGACGCTAAATTGTCGAAAGGTATAGGCTGAATTGACGAAAAGTTGAGGAGGAATTTGCGCCGAACTTGCGCTAAGCGTTGTACGTTTATATGTATACATATATTTGAAGAAGCGAGACCGCTCACATTCAAGAGGATAGAGCAGGCACAGACAAGTCGCCTGGATATTATATGCAGCTAAGTGGTTCAATATTTTTTTTGTGTAAAGAGGTTAAGATGGCTGAATATTATACGGGCAGTAACGCATGCCTAGAAGAATTCATTGAGGCGTTCAAAGTAGTTGCTAACTACAATAGATGGCGTGAGAGCGATTGGGCGCTGATATTGGGCGTATATCTTGAGGGTGCTGCCCTGTGTGTTTTTAAAATGATGTACCACGATGGCATGACATTCAATGCGTTGTGTGATGTACTACGAGCAGAGCTCCCGTGCCGTTGTCACAAAGCGTTTTATAAGAGGCAACAAGAGGAGATTACACAACATCTGTCTGAGGGAAGCGGACAGGAAAATTTGTTAAATGTAGATGATGATGCTTGTTTATTATTTAGTGGAAGACAAGATGGCCCACTACAAGATGAGCAAAGCTGCCTAGAAAGCAGCGTGGAAGTGGAAGCTGATGAAAAAGATGATGTCGAATGCGGCGGCCAAGGGTGCAGCCCAGCAGAGGATGAGAAGGAGCCGATGGAAGTGTTCGAGAGTGAACACGAGGAAGATAATGAATCGGGTCAGTCCAGTCCTTTTATTAATATATATAGCTGTGTTTCAGAGCATCAGGATGAGCAGTATTATCACGATGTCGAAATTAATAAAAATAGCATCGCTGGTGATCAAGTTACTGAGGATAACTCTGTGATTATTGATTACGAGACAAAGGAGAGTTGTCATGCCGAGTTGTCCACGGAGATAAAGGAAAATGCTCAGAGCGTCGTAACGTCGAATGACGACAGTAAGCTGGACTATGAAGTTGATCTAGTTAAAGCTGATGTAGAGTGGTGTGCAGTCAGAGACGAACGCACAGAGGTGATGAACAATTATGTGCAATTGAAAGAATTTGTTAATTCTCTTACGGATGAGGGTGCAGTCTTTAATCGTAGTGATCTTATCATACATCACATAGATGACCCGGAGATTAATAATTCGGTCTCACTTCATTTCAATTCATTTTTTGCAGTAAGGTTTCAATCTTTAGTGATGTTATTAATGTTAATAGTTAATATTGTTCATGCACAATGTGCTACTAACAATATACAAAAGGCACGTGTAAAGAAAAAAAACTCATTTGTTAGAAAAGCAGAAACTAAACGCTTAATTCCAAAACATTTTTCAATCATTAGTAACTTTCTAAATATATTTTCCTATAATTATCAACATTCTATAAAGAATTATTTAATTTTAAAATACAGGTTTATAAAATGTAAGTTCAGAGATAAAAAACTTTTTGATAAAACATTTTCATATTATGTTGCAAACTTTTGTTGTCTTTAGTTGTCATTCATTGTCACATCAACGTTAGATAGATGTAAACAACACTTTTAGTATAATGATTATTATGATACAGTATATTAACATATCATTTGTGTTCTTTTTTCATATGCGGGGATAAAACACTGGACGCGGCTGGGCGCGAGTGAGGTGGCTCACCTCACAGCCCCAGGGAGTCTGAGGGAGTGAACATATCGTCGTCTTCTTAGGCTGAGATAGCACGAACGTACTCCAGAATTTAGTAACGCGAGTTAGGAGGGGTACTTAAACTTATAAACTGTGGTCACTCCTACCGGGGGGGATGGCACTCCCTAAGCTGAAACCATCTGAAACCATCTTTGCTTACGGGGCATAGCCTTCGCAAAGTGTGTCGGGTAGACACAATTGGTTCAACTTATATTCAACTTATATTCAACTTATATTGGAGGACCCACAGTTCTATCAGTATTGACTGATGTTTCATGGAGTTTGAACTTGGTGAGAACGGAATAGATTTTTGGAAACATTTCCTCTGGAGTATGGGCGCGAGATAGTTTTCTTTCAATGGACGCTGACCTCTTGGCCTTTTCCCTCCCTCTGGCTCAATACCGTCCGATGGGGTAAAAGAGTTTGAAGTTAAGATCATCTATCTGCTTTAAGCCTCATCTAGGCTGATGTGAACTGTCACATCATATTGTTAGTATATAGGAGGCCGCGTCGCCTCTTTTTCGCCAGTTTTGGCGCGACGAGGCTTAAGCATGACGACGTTAGTTTATGTTGGTGCACAGTGGCACATGTAAATGTTAACTTACCAGACACTTGTCATAGTGTCGGACTCGCGATTCGTTTGTCCTGACTTAAGCCTACTCTTGCAAGAGTTGGACCTCACACTGTATATATTATCTGGCGTTAGGTAACTGTTATCTTAGGGATAGGCAGGAAGGGTCTGAGCGTTCGAATGCTGTGAATAAAAGTCTTGTTGAGAGGCGGGAGCTTACCAATCCTTTTATTCAAGGATGGGCGTAGCTCATGTAGAGGTTTATCTGCATGGGGGCGACCTCACATAATACAGGCCGGAGATAATTTAGAACGGGTTAAATTCGAACGTTCAAACTAGCGTCATGCTTCTGCTGTTAGGATTTTTGTATATAACTGTCAGTGGTGACTCGGGCTAGAACACGCAAAGATATGCCTATAATACAATCTTAGAAGAGTCTTATTGTTGTTTAATTCCAAGATCCCCTTAGAGGACTCCTCAAGTCCTCACAGTACTAAGAAGTACCTATTTACGCAATATCTTCATGACCGACCAGCCATATGTAACGGACATATGGCATCTTGTACCTCAGCACATTACCAAAAGACGGTGATTCATGGAGGCTAATGAAGAACATTTTGACTCACAATAGGAAGGTAAGTTCAGAAAGAAGTTACTCAACTCGTCGCAGACGCATCGAGTTGGTATTTCGAAGTTCCAGTTTACGACACGGAGAATTCGGAATTTTAATTTCGTCTGATTCTTTAATTCGACATTTTCACACTTCAGGCCAACGATGACCCAAATTAAATATAGAACTCTAATAGAAACATTGTTCATATTTTAATTCGCTACTATTTGATAGGCATTGATTTCAGTTGCACAAACATCGCATTTCACACGCACAAGCTATTGTTTCCTTTTTAAAAAAATACTCTGAACGTAATCTTCTTCCGGTGATGTCAGTGGTGGTTCATTAGGCGTGAATCCTCAAGGCTCAATACTATGCTGGCCCACACTAGGAGGAACTTGTGACAATAAGAGTGGTTAGGATTGGAATCAGCCGTATGACTGTATGATAAGACAGTCTTTTTGGAATGCGCTCCCTCTGAACATCAGGATGGCAACTAGTCGTTTATCTTTTTAAAGTGAATACACGTGAACATATTCGCAAGGAGTTAGCAGAATCATCCTAGCGCTGATTTGCTGGATTCGTTTTCTCCTTTACCTCATTATTTCCCTTGACAAAGTTTATTTTCGCTATTTGTATGTATGTATTTGTATTTATTCGAATTATCTATCCCTTATGCTCCACCTGACATGTTTTGTCTCTGCATCACCCTAAGGTTGACTGCTAGGAAATACCTTAGGCATTAAGTCCGTCTTTGTAGGAGCAGTTTTATTTTACTTGTACATAAAGCTTTAATAAATAAATAAAAGGGGCAGACCAAAGAAAAAATAGTGGATTATGTACGTTGTGTTATGTGTGTTGTGTGTGTGTGTTTGTGTTGTTGTGTTGTGTGTTTTGTGTTTTGTGTGGTTGTGGCTATAAGAATGTCATCGACGAATGCGAAAACGGGTAGTCCGCGAAGCACGTTGTCAATATGACGTTGGAATGTTTGGCCTGCATTCTTCAAACCGAAACACATTCTGGTGAACTCGTACAAACCAAAGGGTGTAATCACGGCTGTCTTCTTCACGTCTTCTTCTCTGTTTTTAATCTGGTAGTAGGCCTTCTGCAGGTCAATTTTTGAGAAGATGTTCTTGCCTTGCAGGTTATGTGTGAAGTCATGCAGTCGTGGTACCGGGTATCGATCGGGTGTGGTTACTGCGTTGAGTCTACGGTAATCGCCGCAGGATCTGTAGGTTCCATCCTTTTTTAAAACCATGTGTAATGGACTAGCCCATGGGCTTTTCGAGGGTCGACAAATTCCTTGTTTCATCATGTTTTGAAACTCTTGTTTTGCGGCGTTATATTTATGCGGCGGTAGTGGTCTCGCATTTGTGTAAATTGGCGGGCCGGTGGTTTCTATGTAGTGTTCGACTTCACTATTTCCCAGTTTGTTTAGGTTTGGTCTCGTGATGTCTGGGAATGTGGCCAACAGGTCGTGGTAGGGAAGCTTGTCGTCGATGGTTCGGATGCTTCCTTCGGTTGTGGGTGTAAGGAAACCTCGTACTGATAAATTGGTTCTTTTATCCACCAACCGTCGTCCATGGAGATCCACCATAAGTGCGTGGTGATGCAAAAAGTCAGCGCCTATTATCGGTCTACTGACTGTTGCGACCATGAATCGCCAACTGTAGGCGCGTCGCATTCCGATGTTGAGAACAATGGTTCGCTCGCCGTATGCGGGTATTTTTGAACCATTTGCTGCGTACAA
Organism: Apamea monoglypha; assembly: GCA_911387795.2. Classification (NCBI taxonomy): domain Eukaryota; kingdom Metazoa; phylum Arthropoda; class Insecta; order Lepidoptera; family Noctuidae; genus Apamea; species Apamea monoglypha. Next base: position 13,882,709 of record OU426930.1, on the reverse strand, counting down.
GTAGTTGGTTGGTGTCCGCTGTTTCTCTCGTGCGGTGGCGGGTAAAACGGAAACATTTGCGCCTGTGTCGATTAGGAATTTTTTTCCGGTTGTTTTGTCGTGTACAAATAGGCGGTATGTGGATAAATCGTCGACTTCGGCCACCGCCGCGGCTTTAGTCTTCCTTAGTTTTCCGACTTCTCATTTTCCATTTCTTTAAAGCTGCACGGGCTTCTGCATCGGTATGCTGCCTTGCCGAATTTCTTATGGAAATAGCACACGGCGTTGCTTCTGTCTCGGGATTTCGAGCGGGAACGGCTTCTGTGACTGTGGTATCGGCGTTGAAATTTGTGAGGTCGATTTGTTTTCAGCGCTGCGACTTCCTTGGTCAGGGCTTCTATCATGCTGTACAGTTTGTGTTCTGCGGGTGCAGATACTGCCGCTATTTCGGTTGGCGACGCTGTAGCTGCAGCCTTTGACGTGGTAGGTTGACACTGGCAGGAACACACGGCGTTTACCTCTTTCAGCTGTTCTTGCATCCTGTCTGCCATGGCGGCCAACGAGTCAAGCTTGGATTCATCACTCACTGCCAACACTGTGCGGGTAGAAGCGGGTAGGTGTGCTTGCCACAACATTTTCAGGGTGTCGTCTGGCATCTTTGTCCCTGCGAGGTTCCTCATTCGGCGAAGCAACTGTGATGGTCGCTGATCGCCGAGCTCCATTTCATTTAGCAGTTTTTGTAGCTGAATACTCTCGCTATCTTCATATACCTCCAATAGTCTTCTTTTTGCAGCGTCGTAACGGCCGGAGTTGGCCGGTGATAAAATGATATCGCTGATCTGGTCGATGTCCTTGATCTCCAGCTGAGCCACAAGGAGTGCGAACTTGCTTTCATCGCCGAGCTTCTGGTTGAAGATAATGACCTCAAATTGGGCAAACCATAGCTTAGGTCTGTTACTCCAGCGCCGTGCCCTCATCTCAGAAGTAGGCAGTGACCTGTCGCTGCCGGCCGTGGTCGAGTCGATGGTCGGCAGCGAAGAGTCCTGGGACGCGGTGGTTTCCTTCTGCGAAACGGTCGTCTCGCAGAAGGAGGCTGTGGAAAGGGAGAGGGAGATCTCGTCCTCTCACCCGGCCCGCAGCAGGCGCACCGGGCGTCGGCGGAGGGCGGATAACGCCCTCTTCCAGCCCCCCTAAATGGGTCCAGGGGCGACGGACTTGGGGACGTCCGTCACCCCCCACACATCAGGACCCGAGATGGCGGCGCGTAGTGTTCCACGCGCGCCTCTTTTAGACGTCGCGGGGGGAGTCAAGCACCTCACTCCCCCCCCTGACCCGAGGAGGCCCGCTGCGGCGGGCCGGCACCAGTCGGGGGTTGCGGAAGGATCTTACGTTCCCGCGACCCCCGGCGTAGGTGAGAGATGGAACACTGGGGTGGTTTTTAGTCAGTAAGAGTCTGACAGACCCCGTCGCCCGCCCCAGGGCGGCGGACATCCATGAGGATTTTCCACCCCGGAACAAAAAAAAAAAAAAAAAAAGGTCTGTTACTCCAGAACTTGGGTATGCGCGACTGGACGCTAATGGCGTCGACGTCTTCAGGCGTAGTCTTGTCTGCTTCGGTTTTAGACATTTCAAACGCGGGGTCACCACTTTAGGGGAGCTTGTTGCGAATAAGAAGGCGAATAAAGATCTGTGTCATTTAATTATGGAAAGCTACTTATATACAGTACTGGTCAAAATATATTAAAATAAATAAGGTACATGCAAAAACTTAAGACTAACACAATTCGGCGATGTAGGTAGGAGGTGCCGCGCTCCCTACATTATAGGAGCGTGAAGATTCGTAAGTATGTGCCGCTACAATGTGAAAGATGATATAGCTTGGAAGGAAGTGCTGCAGCTCTAATAATGATAGCTAGTGGGTAAAAAAGAAAAAGATGTGCTGCGACCTGAACTCGACCTATAATAAATTGTGATAGGTGTAAGAGCAGGGGGTGATGAAGGAAAACTCGCCGTTTACTGAAAGATTGAGGATGTGTAGACTACTTTCTTAATGCTAACGACCGTCAGTAAGCGTAGATCTACTTAGGTCTAATAATATGTATAACATAAAAGTTCCAATTCAGATAGTAGGTATGCTTAGTAGTATGTACGGACGCCAGCACATCAAGCTACTGCAATCTGTCAAATTTATTGAATAGATTTTCAACTTTATCGCTAAAGCATTAAGGTTAAAGGTTGATTGGGAAAATTTGACAGTTTCGGGTAGCTTGACCTGCTGGCGTCGGTACGTTGTTAGAAGCATTACCTACGTCTAAAAAGAAACCGTCGACCGGAATACATTCATAAATCTTCGCTTTGTTAGTGTTCAAAATGGAATGGGAATGTGTGTGTGCAGCAGATTGACGTCTTTCAGACGGACATGTGTATGAAGCGCTAGGAACATAAAATATATTGGCATTGTGTAGCAGGAAATTCTATTTCCTCAGAATAATAGTTCTCCGCCAAAATCTATTGTTTATCCTACTTCCTACTATATAATATAATATATAAGCCTATCCTAGTAGAATAGACTTAAATCTATATAGTATCTTAATAGTAGGATAGAATAGTAATACTATCTTACTTCCTACTAATATTATAAACGTGAAAGTTTGTATGGATGGATGGATGTTTGTTACTCTTTCACGCAAAAACTACTGAACGGATTTGGATGAAATTTGGCACACAGATGGTTTATAACCAGGGTTAACATATAGGATACTTTTTATCCCGATATTCCCACGGGATCGAAACTTATGCGGGTGAAACCGCGGGGCGCAGCTAGTAATTTTATTTTAAAAAGTTTGGGGCAAAAGATGTTTCGGTATTGCTATCTAAAATTAGCACTACAGCACTACGTTCACTACCTAAGTCGGTCAATACAAATCTAATTTGGTATAGATCTTCCAGAAGAACCGCCCTTGGCGAGACCTCATTACCACCTGTTAAAACGTATTTTAAAAATCATTAGTTTATTAAATCGCAGCTCATCAATAGAGAAAGCAATGCAGCACATGTAACATACGCCTATTTCTGTCCGCGGGCGTGCTCTGGCGCATGCCTGAAATAACTCGGTTTCATCATAACACACAATCGACTTGCCTACAGCTTTTTATTTTCATACTATACGTTCTTGTGGCAGTTTAAAAAAAACGAGCAGGTTAACATTTAGAAGCTTGGTGAATGAAGAAATGTGTAACATAGGACATGTTTGAAAGGGGAGATTTTTTGTTGATAGACATTTAAGTAAACCAAGACTCAATACTAACAAAACTTATAAAGGGTGAAACGGGCTTTAGATAAGGATAACAAGACGCAGTTTCGTTCGTATTTCTACAAAATGATTCTAGAGAGGAATTTGTTCGGTACGAGACGTTGGTTTGATAAACAATAAACAAACCTTATCCTACGGGGGAGAACTACCAGTCTCTTCCATGAAAACTTTGACAACACAACTTGTTCGGCATTACGAAAAGTAGGTGCTTGCAATATGCTCTGGAATTAAGAGGAATAGTTTCACTGTCCGTCTCTCTTACATCCACAATGTGATGCTTTACTACAATTAGGATACAAGTCCATTAACACAACTACACATATATATGGTCTCGTGTAGTCGTCCCTGCGATATCCGGTTACAGACGCCAGATGAGTTTATACGCTCCTATGTCTAGTTCATTCATTAGCCATAGCTTTAACTATACAGCTGTGATAACCTACTAATAATAACTTTATAAATATGCATTTAAGACAACTACCGCATCATTAGGATTTCTTGTGGAGTTGTTAGTAATACAATACGAATTCAACGTAGCTTGAGGTAGGTTTGCCTACCACGCGATCTGATGATTGAATAGATACATATCAATCAACCAACATGTTCCGGATAGATCTCAAAAAAGTAACATAAAAATAACAACTCTATTGTCATAAATAATTCATCCAGACCTTGCCACGATACTGACGAAGTGCTATAAAAGTGCAGTGGACAATGCTTAATGTTGCAAGTGACAATTAATGGCAGGCAGGCTGGCGGCCGCCTCGGCGCCGACCTCCGACCGACTGGCGCGAACTCGACGGAATGTTTTCTACCATTTATGGCACTCGCAGACCCTGATTACGTTTTCACGAGTATGTACCGAGTGTTAACGGCTGTCGGGTTGCGTTTTAATCAAAATAATTATCTCATAGCAGCACTACAACTTCGACTTGGAGAATCTACGTGCGCATACGCACATATTTTGAGGAAATCATGAATCAGACAAATTGACGTTACTAGGTACTAAAAGGAGCCATAGTGATTTCTGCGCTGCCACTGACGATGCCGTGGAAGTGGCAAAGTTTTGGGCCAACGAAATCTAATTCACTATTGTGCCGTCGATACCACGACGAGTATCGGTGGAGTTTCTTGCCCATTCTTCTCCATACGAAAATTACCATTTGGAATGGGCGACTAGAATCCATTCTATTTTACTGTAATTTTTGACGTTCAAACGTGCCTTTTATGTGCCTATTTGTAATAAATGCTTTGACTTTGACGACGAAGAAGACTAAAAGCGAGAAACGTGAATGGTAAAAATGGGTCGAAAAACAAAATGGGCCAAATGAAGGGAGCCAGACATGGATGGCAACTTGGTCGAAATTTTCAATGATGATAGAGAACTAGAGGGTTCGTACAGTCCGTTCCAAAAAGATGTACCTACACCTATGCATCGTTAAGTCAACAATCAAAATGAATTCTTGTTGACGTATATCTTTTCGAGGCTGTACCTAGCACCAGTTGTATAATGTTCCCAAAGAATCTCAGAATTATGCCCATTTATCGACAAATGTAGACAAGGCGCCACTAAAATTAACATTTGTTGTCATACACACTTGCATAATTACACATAGTAATTCGTATCCTGTTTACTCAAGCATATTGTTAACATCTCGACGTTGACGCTTGCAACATTATACACTGCAGCCATATGTTCTGGAGCCTTGTAATGCTTTATAAAGTTAATTTAATATTATTGTACTGGTATGGTCAACTAGGCATGTGGCGCGTCGAGTTGCCAATCATTAGACTAGTCGGTGACTAAGCGAAGAAAATATTTTCTGTTTCTACAATCCTTCGATATGCCTGTAGATGTTTGTTTTGTTAAAATTATGAAGCTGATGTAATGTGATAAGTACGTTCGTTATCTGGGTAAAATATCATGTAAAGTTATATATATGCACGTCTAGCTTTATCTAACCCGGGGCAAGGGGCATATTAGCACTATTTTAGTAATAAGTGCCGTATCCAAATCCAGAGCAGTGGTGGCCCAGATGTATCGTCCACGACTTACGAGTTGTAGGTCGTGGATTCGTACCCAGGCAGGCACTTCATTTCGTGTATCGTCCCACCACTGCTCTAAAAATGGTGAAAGAAAACATGATGAGGAAACGGCATGTCCTAGAACGAAAATTCGAAGACGTGACATCCACCAACCCGTACTGAGCCCGCGTGGTGGATTACGGCCCACTCCCACTCACAGATGTGTTGTGTGATGTCGCACAGCAGTGGGAACATTATAGGCTGATTATGTATCAAAATAAAAATACAAGTCATCCAAAATTTAAATTCCTTTTCATAACTTCTTCATTAGCCATTTATGACAAGAGAAATATCATAACAACAGTTTAATAATACAAATTATTGTTTTTATGTCAATTAAATGGTTACGATATCATCAAAACTTACAAACGGCTACTGTAATAAGGGTCGGGCGGCCATGTTCGGCGCGGTCGTGTTTTTCCCGCGCTGACTCACGACTGGGCCAGCTACCAGTCTTGTATTGCATTTATAAACGTGTAGCAATTAAAACGTAATATTTAAGTCTGTAGAGGTGATTATTTAACCGTCGTTTTTGTAATAAAAACCTATAAATATTATTACGTTTTACTAAACTGATCTCGTTATAAAGGTGAAGTTGAGTATCAGTTACTTTCTCATTAAAATTAATTAATGTTTTTCCTCCATACATTTTTTCAGATAATTAAGGCATAATTATACTTGTATAAGATTGGTCCTTGGCAGCTCTAGACAAAGAGAGTAGGAAGGCCTTTGCGCAGCAGTGGGACATTAAAGCCGATTAAAAACAATATGGCATTACTTCATACATATAAATTACAAAGGAATAAAACTAAAACATTGAAGATTCAGAGTAATTTATTCAATACTCAATACTTTATTATTCAAAACGGTCAACATAAAATAACTATAGGTACTTAAAATTAGGTAACTTAAAATTACTACTGAATTTTTCTGTGATATTCAGGCGTCGCATTACCGTAGTCTTGCAAATTAAACAAAGTAGATCTATTAGTCACCATATACTTGAGAAAGTCTTGTATATGCGTCAAGACATGCTGCAAAGATTTCTCGTCTAAAGCCGTATAGGCCAACATTGGCCCCATCTTCGCAAACAATCTCAGCAAATGTATGGAGCCATATATTTGGGCCATTGGTGTGTCAGGGTATTCCGTTAATATCTCGCTGTACTGAGGTCTTTCAAATTTGTACAGCAGTTGTGACCCTAATGTCGCATTGAAGTACTCCTTGATACCTTCGGTAATGTCGAGTAATACTGACTCTTTAGCTTGGTTGTGCGATTTGCTGGATTTCTTAAAAGCTAGATAGTTGTCCACAATCTGTGAGACAGTGAGCTTGGCAGGCAGGATAGCCAGTTTCTGTTGCCGCGTGATAACGTCCCAATCGTCGACGAGCCATACTTTCAGTTCCTCCGGTATTTTGATCTTCACTTCTACCTTTGCTAGGTATTGCTCTTCAGATTCGATTGATAAGTCCAAGCGCCCGCGCTTTTTCCTGATAAAAATCATAATTATTAAGTATCATCTTTAGAATTGGTGTGATTTTCACTGAAACATTTCATTAAATAGACTCGTATCTCATAATAAAAATAATAGATTGCAAGAATTTAAAAAGAAACCAACAATAAGTTACCAATAATTTGGATACAGATTATATTTTAAAATGGGAAATAAAGAGTCACCAGTTTATATCTGAGAAACGTGCAAGTAAGAAAAGAAGCGCCAAAACATGCATAAGCGCACATGCAAATTATTATAGCATACAGACAAAATTGTTGACACCATGTGAAAAGCAAGCAAGCATGCAAGACTGTATGCAAATATGCTGTGCTTTTAAATATGCAAACAGACAGCGAAGCGAGAAAACAAGCATGCAAATGAGTGTTTGCTCCACCAGAATAACTGCCTCCGGCCTTTTGCGAGCCAAGATAGAAAAATCGTGCAGACTTTACAAGACCAGTAGCGCCATCTATTTGGATTTTTTGGAAGTTCTTACACAAAATCAATACTAAGATGACCCGTTTTCCTGCATTATGTTATTATCTTGAACCACGTTAGGATTTGTTCATATGTTGTGGGTGCATTTAACAGACACGAAATATCACATTTACAAACAGCCAAACCCGCAAAACTGTCTAAAATACGCGCGGAAGTCATTAGTATCTTTAATGCGAGTTATTACATAAATTACTAGTTTTATTAACACCCATCCAGCAAAAATATTTAAAATCGAAGAAGGTTAAAAATAGTATAATTATGTTATGATAACTCAATTAATTCCATCGTTTCTAATGAACTCGCGCGCATACTGTTAGGTAAATTTGAAGCAAGGTTATTCACCAACTATTATAGGATAAGTACAATCTTATTATGAGTTATGGCTATGCTATGACTACTTATATTCAGGATTGTAACCCATAATGCAGTGGTGAAGCCTCAAAAAATGAGATTGAAAAAGATCCTTGTTGTTAGTTCAAAAAGGGGTATTATCCCAACAAAAGCAGACATACACTGGCAGCTTGCCATACAAGACAGTGCAACAGAAAAAATCTTACTTAGGCTGATCAGAGCCAGAGTCAGCAGGGGTTTCTTTACTCTGAGACTTAGTGGCTTTAGCCGGTACTGGAGTGGCCTCCACTTCTTTTCCTGAAATGAGTTTTTCAAAACAGAACAATTTAAAACTTGATTATGGATTAATTTTTTTTTTTCTACTTGTAATCTTCCATTCAGTCAGTTGACTATGAGCAGATTAGATTAGGTAGTTAGAGAATTCCTTTCCAATTTTTTTTTTTTCCCAGTAGATTTGACATATTGCACACTTTGAAAGTTCCACAGGCCACAGGTTTTCTTTTGTATTTGCTGCACTGGCATTCAAAAAGATAACAATATTGTCTTGTTTAGATATTAGCTGTATACCAGAAAAATAGAGAGTAATAAAAAAAGGTAATAATAATATCATCATCATCTCGGCCAAGAGTTTCTCGAGGATAGGCCTCTGTCAAATTTTGCAACAGCACCCTAATTGCGTAACACAATATCAATCACAATCTGAATTAATTTGAAGGATATCCATTGCTTCATATGTTCGAAGAATTGGGTAGATGCACGATATTGAATACTATATATTCTAGTAGATAATATATTCGCATGCGTGATACGATAACAGAATTCGAAATCAAAATTGAAATCAGTCGAAAAATAAAAAACTTATAACTTATAAAAGCTTTTTGTCTATCTCTTTCTCGCAAAACGAAGTTTTGCATGTAATTTATATGGCGATACTGAACTATGATGTCACAATTCAGTATTTCCCTCTCTGTCTAATTGAGAGTTTTGAACGCTTATATCTTTTAATTTCCGAAGATATTAAAAAACTGGTTATACCAAGCTATTGGTGAGGTAAAAAAGCTTCAATTTAAATAATAATAAAAAAATTAGTCAACTAGCCAATTTGTCTGCTCAACCACCTAAACAACAGTTGAACTGTCAAATGAAAACCATTCCTACTAGTGTGTTACACAAGTACCCCGCTGGTTCTGTGTTGCACATATTATTAAAGGTAATATAAACAAATAATTACCAGCAGGTGTAGAAGCCCTGGACTCCTCCCTTGCTGGCGTGGCACTTGCCGCTGTCTCAGACTTGCGACCTTTAGCTGGAGCTGGAAAGTTAAGAAATAAAAAATTATAGGTACACAAATTAGTACAAAGTGCATTACAACGTTAACCTTGATAAACTTATTAATTAGTGATAAGGGAAGTTGCATGAGGAGCTAACAAGTTAATAATGTATTAATTAATTGCTTATCACAATCATAGACACAATAAAATTTCTATTGTGTATTGGGTAGATAATGTATTCAAGCATACAGAGGGTTTATTTTGTCTCTATTCAACTGGTAGGTGGGTGTGTAGTAGGATCAGAATAAGTAATGAGAGAATTTTAGACATCTATTTACATAAGTAAGCACACTAAGTACAACACTTAATTAGGTTTTCATGCAAAGAAAAATTAGAAAAGCTGGTAGAGAATTTTCATTTTCGGGTAAATCCGATAGCGTTTTTTCTATGAATGATTGAAATTTGGGCAGGACAACATCTGTCAGGTCAGCTAGTAGATAGATAAAATCCACCAGTTGGATAATTTCAAAGACGTGGTTTGTTAACCCTTGCTTAACATATTGTAATAGCCTACTAATTTTAAGTTCAAGATAATGACAGCATCACAGATGATACGGTTTTTGTGATAAATTTTACACTGAAATGATGATGATGCCTAGTTTGATCCAGCAGCAGTAGTAAGTAGTGTAAGTACAACACAAGCCTATTAATACAATGATTAGGTACAATCAATATAAACACAATAACATACTCTTTTTAGTCTTGGTGGGTTGCGCAGAGTGTGCCCTCTGGACCTCCTTCTGACGCTGTACATTCGCCTCATTGTATTTCAGCACACGGCTTTCAGGAACCCATTCATCCCAACTGAAATTATATCATAGCATCTTTTTATTAACGTGAAGGTTACAAAACCAATAAAGGAAGAATACATTTTCATCAACTAACTGCAAACGTCCAAAGATAACTTACTTTTTATTCCAGCCGGCGTAATGTATGAGATATCTTACATGCTTATCCTTCGTCACAGAACTTTTGAGGCATTTTGCCTCGTAAATCAGAGGGCCATGAAAACATAGCACTTTTTCACCTGAAATTGTAAATCAATATTATGACAAATATCATCAATTAAACAATACATTAATTAGTCAGCATTACAGTATAGTAAAACTTGCTAGTTAGAAATAAAAAAGAATAATCTTTACCATCGGCAAACTTTAACTTCGGTGCCATGTTTATTCTTATTTATTTACAGCAGAAACTTTATTGGCTGCGCGGATGCGGGCCCGGTATCATAGAGTACTCCAAAGCATAGATTATACAATACACTATTGCTTGCCAATTTCAAATATAACTTATCTGTGGTAGCTTAAGCGGCAACACTTATTAGTCGATTTCTAGTTTTAGTTGATAATATGCCAGAGAAAAAGGTTGATTGATTTTCGTTGTGATTTAGATTTTTATTTGATCATTGAAACAGAAATAGGAGTTAGGTACAGACGCCAGCAGGTCAAGCTACCCGAAACTGTCAAATTTTCCCAATCAACCTTGAACCTTAATGGTTTCGCGATAAAGTTGAAAATCTATTAAAGAAATTTGACAGATTGTAGTAACTTGATGTGCTGGCGTCCGTACTTTGTGGATTTACGCAGAAAAGCTGGAATAAGAAACTATAGATTGCAAGAGCAATCGACATGAGCTCGAAAATTTAAGCACCCCGTCTCGGATAGGTTTAATTTTCTTGTAGCCATTTATCATCATCATTACCATCATTGCAGCCGAAGGATCACTTCAACCGGTTTTGTGTTTTCCGCACCCAGCGGATTCTTGCAGCCTTCACTGGCCCACCTATTGGGAGGCCTCCAACGCTACGTCTTTCGGTACGCAGTCGCCACTCCAGAACTATTGGAGCAATATGCCTTACCCATTGCCACTTAAGTTTGACAATTCTTCGGGATATGTCGGTTACCCTGGTTCTGCTTTTTCTCCTCATTTCTGTTTCGAAAACGAAGGGAATCTCCAAGCATATTCCTTTCCATTGCCCTTTGAGTGACTTTTAGCGTTCTACTAAGGCCCATTGTAAGGGACCACGTTTCAGTACCATAAGTCATCACTGGCAATACGCACTGGTCAAAGAATTTCGTCTTGAGACACTGCGCAGCGCTATTTAGGACGAGAAGATATTGCGCAGCCATTACGACCATTTGTACAGAAAATAACTTACTTTGTCGACGCTTAAGCTCAAGCGCAGCTCAGTGCTTGCGCTTAAGTGTTATGAAACGTTTAAATTTTGGCATTATTATAACCTCAACCTCCACTTTGAATATCCGAGTACCCGGGTATTCGAAGGCTCTTGTAACACAGGTTAACCACCTTTTTTTTTCCCGGGGTGGAAAATGCTCATGTACGTCCGCCGCCCTGGGGCGGGCGGCGGGGTCTGTCAGACTCTTACTGACTAAAAACCACCCCAGTGTTCCATCTCACACCTACGCCGGGGGTTGCGGAAGGATCGTACGTTCCCGCGACCCCCGGCGTAGGTGTGAGATTGTTTCAGGTCATGACCCTAGGGGTTCATGACCTGAAACCGCGCGTTGTATGTAGGTTGGTGTGGGTTAAGAGAACCGGAAGAACCATTGAATGAATAAGAAGAACTTAAAGTTGGCAGCATTGTCTGTCATAGTAGGTAATGTTTTTCAAAGAGTACTTTATGATACCGGGCAAGATACCGGGTAATGTTTTTGTAAAACTGTCAAATAAATTCAAGAATAAAAGTTTTGGTTGCTTGTAGTTGGTTATCTGTATTTTATTTTATTAGTGAGCTTCTGCTCTAAGCTTTTAGGGTATAGTAAGTACTTTTAAAGTACGCTATGTTACGTTTGTTTGTATAGTTTTACCCTCTGGAACTATGCCGCGGCAATTTCCACCAAGGAAAAGGGTGTTTAAAAGCCCAAGTAGCACATTAGCGATGAATTAGGTCATAAACAAGCGACATTACAGTCTACAGCTTTTATGCAGACGTACTAAAGGATAGGACGAGTCTTTAGACTGTATTAAGGAAAGATTATACACTATTAAACAGCATAGCTGACTAATGACTTTATGATGGCGAAAAAGTATACTAAAAGCATTTAAGTAGAATTTGAAAATGATCTAGTCCAGCTTTTGGCTGCATGTGATACTACTGGCTGGTTTAGAAGTCCAAAGCTTGTTAACGACTGCTTAATACGAAAAATTCACCTCTCTTGTAACGGTGCGGACTGCATTAAAGTATCGAATAATGCCACTGGCTTTTAATTGGTGTACACTAATTCTATTCTAATTCTACTTCAACGACCTTGTTAATGGCTGATTAAAAGTGGATATGTAGTCTCTACAAATGCCGCTACATTTATAAGAGAATCATTAATTCACCCGGAGTTGTAAATTGGAGTAGGTTTACTCCATCCTAATGCCAATGCATAAAGTGTAGCTGACAGCTATTTTACAGCTTTCGGCGTTATTTAAGAGTAAATCTAGATTATTGGTGTTTAAATTACGTCAGATTTGATTTTTTTTGCATAACGTGTGACGCGACTTCAAGAGTTACTACGTATATTTTAATACAATTTAAATAAAAAAATGAACAACTTAAAACCAAAATAAAAAAAAAGAACTGGTGGAGTAAAAAGAAAACTGTCAAAAGAATACGCTAAGGCTTCTATGGACGAATTGCAAAGGAGCAGTGCTGATGCAGTTGATATTTAAATGCCAGTGACGTTTACGCATAGTGAGGGTTCCGCACAAAAAGATTTTGATCAAAATATTGATGCTTATAATAATGATGCAGTTGATGTTTACAAGCCAGTGTCGCTTTTTTATAGTGAGGGTTCCGGACAAACAGACTGATCAAAATAATAAAATAATGATGCAGTTGATGTTTACAAGCCAGTGTCGTTTTCGTATAGTGAGGGTTCCGGACAAACAGACTGATCAAAATATTGATGTGTTAGCAAAAAATGCTTTAACTCATTTTATGTTTTTATATTGTGCCATTACAATTTGTTTAAGTGATAACTATAATCCATTATTACCACTGTCAGAAGAGCTGCTTCAATACTTTGTAGAGCATTACATGGATGTTTATGGTGCAGATTACGTGACCAGCAATGTGCATAATCTACTTCATGTCACTGATGAGGTTCAATTAAGATTTGGGTCACTTCAAACATTCAGTGCCTATCCTTTTGAAAATAAATTGCATTTGATTAAAATAATGTTGTATTGGTAACAAACCACTTTCGCAGGTAGCAAAAAGACTCAGTGAATGTTGTGCTACTGATCGAAAAGATGAAAAGAAGTTTGAGATGCCTTTCGTTATACCAAGGATAATAAAAGTTTCCCCAAAATTAATTTTCAGGATTTTATACCTACAGCGAGATCTAAAGATAACTATTTCATGACAAGTAATCGTGAAATCATTGAAGTCAAGTCAATTGATACAGAAAATGTAATTATAGGCTACAAAATAACAGGTTTAATAGACATTTTTGACTACCCAGTAAAGTCATCACTTCACTCACAGTCACTTTTAACATATTTAAAGCAAAACGGCCTAACGCAGAACGTATTGATGTGAAAATACACTTTCTGGATGTGAATTTTAAATTTATATGTATTGAACATAAAAACTACTTGTATTTCATACCCCTTTTACATACTTTGTAATTAATTATGGAAATAGTTTTTTTGAAATACTATTATTTCAAGTAAAGTGCATGTAATTCTACTGAGCCTTATACAATCTTAATAAGGATAATAAGAAAAATAAAAATCGTTTTATACATTTGTACGTACTGTTTTTTAATCAATATGAAATATAATTTGTGGAAATACAACATAACTACGAAGAAATGCTACTTTTCATAATCTGAATTATTTTTTAATCACAGCCACCAGATTTGGTATCGATATTAAAATAAAAAACCTTATGCCATTATTAGTCTTAACACAAAAAAATAAATAGGCCAGCACAACTCTGCTGATGGATACTACCTCAATTTGTTTGTATGGTGATCACATCATTATACGAAATATTTTTTTTTTGGAAATAACATAATTAAGAAAATAAATGTTACTTTTCATAATCTGAATTATTTTTGAATCACTAGCACCGGATTAGGTACGCTATTAGTGTGGCGGACAACCGGGGTATATTCAGTACCTTGCGGTCGTACCTGGGACAGTCTCCCACGTTTTGACGTATGTTTCCCTTCACTGAGTCGAGTGACTCTGCTGGTGGCACACGTCCCACGCACCCCTGAATGCGTAGCCGTTTTTATATGGGTATACCGGCTCGGAAGGCTTTGCAGAGATAGTAAAATAAAACAACCAATTTTCTTACTTTTGTTGCTTGTAGATTTCGGCTTCTTTTGTAGGTGTTGCCTCTTCGACGGCTGAGCTGTGACTGACTTTTCGTCGCAAATTGCGCTCTATTTATACCCGGCTTACGTTACCTTATAGAGAGCCGTGTATTTTGAACCCCTTTTTCATGCTACTTTTTTCTTAAGCCGAAATCTGTCAAGCCCCTTATTTTATTTATTTTTATAGAATTTCCTTACAATTTTTACTATATTATGTTCCTTATATAACCATCTACTTAATTAAACCTTACTATATAACTTAACTATGTATAATAAAAAGTTTCTAGAACAAAAACTGTGAAAAAAGTGAGTCGACACATTTTCACTATACAAAATCCCTTGTAATTTCTAAACTAATGATCCGATTTTCATAATTCAAACGGAAATATTCGTTTTATATCTAGACCTATCCTTTAAAACAAAAATTATCAAAATCTAACCATAAACAAAAAAGTGAATTTTCAAGTTACGTAAATATACTTGAACAAAATTACACTTGTAAGAATCCTTTCAAAAACAGTCTCATTTGTTTGGAATACAAAACTAACAACAAATCCGAGCTAAATACTAATTAGAAATATAAGAAAAAACATGAAATAAATCTCTTTAAAAGTTTCTAACTAGATTAAAATTTCTACTTTACTTTTTGTGCGTAGCGGTAACGTCACTACTTGCGCCCTGGTACTCAGATAGGGTCTTGTCGCCGACATTCTCCCCCTCGTGCGCAGCACCATCCTCCTGGCTCGGCGAGACTCCCGGCACCAACAGCACCACTCTCGAACTGGGTCTTCGCAGCACTCCACCTCGTGTCTCGATGTCGACGATTCTGGTCCGTCCGTCTGGTCCCGGATACACTTGCTGAATTCTGCCGCGTGGCCAGGTGCATCTTGGTAGGCTGTGGTCGACGATCAGGACGACGTCCCCGATGTGCAGATCTGTGACGCTGCTTCTTCCCGACGTCTTCCTTGGCAGTAGAGTGGGCAGGTACTCTCGCAGCCAGCGTTGCCAAAAGTGGTCGGCAAGTCGCTGCGTCGTCTTCCAGGTGTGCCTGCCCACGAGCTCGCCGTCTTTGAAGCTGCCGATTCTTGTCGCGCCACAGGATCGTCCGAGGAGGAAGTGATTTGGAGTGAGTGCTTCCTCCTCAGGGTTCTCGGAGAGGTGGGTGAGAGGCCGAGAGTTGACTATGTGTTCGGCCTCTAATAGGAGGGTATGTAGGACCTCCTCTCGTGGATACCTTTCGTTGAGTGTGGCGTTTAGTGCGGTTTTTATGGATCGCACCAAACGCTCCCATGCGCCTCCCATGTTAGGTGCACCAGGAGGGATGAACGTCCACTGCACACCGAGCTTCTCTGCTTCTGAGGTGAGGCCTTCTTTCTTCATGTTGTCTATTGCTTCTTTTAGTTCTTTACTTGCACCGACGAAATTGGTTCCGTTATCGGAATAGATGGTCTTTGGCATTCCTCTTCTCGCGGCGAATCGTCGCAACGCCATGATCATGCTGTCGGTGGAGAGGGAAGGGGTGAGCTCAATGTGCACAGCTCTTGTAGTTAAGCATGTGAATAGAGCACCCCATCTCTTTTCTTGACGTCTTGCTACGGTGATCATCATTGGGCCGAAGTAATCTATGCCGGTGCACGTAAAGGGAGGGTTACTGTGCATCAACCTCTCTTTGGGTAAGTTGCCAGTTGGTAGTTCTTGAGGTCTTGCCTTTTTCGTTTTGCACCACTGACATTGATGCTGAACTGACTTGATTGCTGACCTCAGTCCCAGTACCCAGAAGCGTTGCCTTACTTCATTCATCACTGTCGCGTGGTTTCCGTGGTTGAAACGGCGGTGGAATTCTTCGATGATAAGTTGTGTTATCTTTTCCTTGCTGTCGAGCACGATGGGACGCTTGTAGTCTCTGGTTACGCCCTGTATCGCGTCGATTCTTCCTTTTAAACGCAGGAGGCCTTCTTCTAACACCACGTCGAGCCTTTTCAACTTGCTGCTTCCTTCTAGCTGCTTTCCTTGTCTTAGACGTCTGATGTCTTCTCTGAAGCTCCTCTCTTGACTTCCTTTTAATAGCAGAGTCTCGGCTTGCTCTAGCAGGTCTGCGTTTAATGGTACGTAGTTCCTTTCTATTTTCTTTGAAGACTGTTGTCGTTTCTCGACTGTTTTCTTCTTTGTTCCTTTCGACCTTTTCCAGGTGGGATCTTCTTTGCTGACGTTGACCTTTTCTTTCGTTCTGCAGAGTTGTATGAACTGCAGTACTCTCGCTGTAGCTCGCCAAAGTCTCTTCCAAGACGAAAACCTCTCAGGATCTGGTGATGGATGAGTGGTGCTCGCTGTTGCTGCAACGTCTGTAGTCTTCTCTTCACCGGTGGTTTCCTTCTTGAATGTTCTTGCTTCAGGCCAGTAGATTTCTTCTTTTCTTAAGAATTCTGGGCCAGTGTACCATCGGTGCTTGTAATCGAAGTTGTCTGGTACGTCGCGTGTCGCGTCATCTGCTGGGTTCTGCGCTGTAGGCACCCATCTCCAATCTTGCGGCTTGGTGAGATCTTCTATTTCGGCTAGACGGTGAGCCACGAACGTTTTGAAAGTTCTCGGGTCCGTCTTGATCCAGGAGAGCACGATGCTGGAGTCCGTCCAGAATGTTTTCTTTACAATTTTCAGATCCATTTCTTCTTCTACTGCATGGGCTAGTCTGCTTCCAAGGACGGCTGCTTGTAGCTCCAGTCTTGGGATCGATACCGGCTTCAATGGCGTGACTCGTACTTTTGCTGCCACCAAGCTGACGTGGTATGTTCCGTTTGTATCTTCTGTTCTCCAGTAGACTGTGGTTGCATATGCTGTTTCACTTGCATCTGTGAATGTGTGCAGCTCCCCCTCGGTGCGATGTGGCGCCAGACATCTTGGGATTTGAAGATCCTGTAGTAGCTTCATCTTCTCCAGATATATTTTCCACGCTTCGTGTTCGCTTTCTTCGATTTCTTCGTCCCAACCGACGCCGCTTCGCCATATGTTCTGAAGCAGCTTCTTTCCTTGAACGAGGACCGGTGATGCTAATCCCAGTGGATCGAAAGTTGACATTACTGCGCTGGTGACTTCTCTCTTCGTAGGCACCTTGAATCCCTTGGCTATTTCTTCCGGAGTGTTCCGGAGGTTTGCTCGGAAACCGATTGAGTCCTTTTCTGTGAACCAGCGTAGTCCTAGTGTCTTTTCTTCTTTCTCACCAAGGTCCACTTCTGTCTTTTCGGTTGTTTCAGTCTTCACGTCTTGCAGCAGTTCGGGTTGGTTTGATGCCCATCCTCTGAGTTCGAAGCCCGCCTTCTTGTGTATGAAGTCCACCTGCGCTGTTACTCTTCTGAAGTCCTCTTCGGAATGGAAACTGTGTAAGTAGTCGTCCATGTAGTGGTTCAGCTCGACTGCCCTTGTAGCCTCTGGATATTGTTCCTTGTAGTCCGCTGCGTTTCGGTTCTTCACGTAGATAGCTGTGCTCGGAGATGATGTTGCGCCGAAGATAACTGATGTCATCCTATACTTCTTCGGCGATACGTCGCGATGATCTCCACGCCACAGAAACCTCAGGCTGTTTCTGTCTTCTGGCCTGATGCGAACTTGTAGAAACATTTCCTTAATGTCGGCAGCCACTGCTAAGGGTCCTTGTCGAAACCTCAGTAGTACACCGAAGAGTGATTGAAGTAGATCTGGTCCAGGCAGTAGAGCGTCGTTGAGACTTCTTCCTTTTGACTTGGCTGCAGCGTCGAACACGATCCTTATCTTCTTCTTCAATGGATGAACCACGGAGAAATGAGGGAGGTACCATAATTTCTTAGAATCCTCTTGTTCTTCAGGTGCTTCTTCTGCATATTTGTTGTCGATTAGATGCTGGATCTGCTTGCCGTATTCCGCCTTCAATTGAGGATCCTTGTCTATTTTCTTTTCGATGTTGATTAATCTGTTCCTGGCAGATGTGTAGCTTTCTGGCATCTGTTCTTCCTCATTCTTCCATAGAAGTCCAGCTTCGAATCGACCATCTTCAAGTCTTCTGCAGGTTTTTTCTAGGATGGTGAGTGCTCTTCCTTCTGAATCTGTAGTAGGTCTTCTAGGTTGCACACCAAGTGCTTCGATCGCGAAGTGATCCTTGATGGCTTGATGCATCTCTTCTTCTGGCGTGCTGACATGTAAACATGTGTTCAGGAAGTGTACTGGTTTACCTCCGATGTCTGACCCGTGGAGCACCCATCCAAGTCCTGTTTTAGAAGCAACTGGTTCTCCTGGTTTCCCTCTCTTCACTTCTTGAGTCACAATTAACTCCCAATTGTCTTGACCGATGAGCAGTTGTGGTGACTCCCCTTCGTAATATAGAGAGTCGGCGATCTTCTTCAAGTGTTGACAGTTTTCAATCTTTTTCTTGTCTAGGAACTGTGGTGCAAGCTTCAAATTGTTGATGGTGCGGACTCTCTTCAGCGTTTTCTTGGTTTCTTGATGAACTCTTTTCACTGTAAGGTCCAACATCTGAGAATCCTTCTTCCTTATCAACCTGCCTCCCACTGTTTCGATGGTCAGTTCCTCGTTTCTTCCTTGAGCGCCGACTTCTTGTGCCACCTTCTCGTCCAGAAGTGACACGGTTGATCCTTCATCCATGAGGGCCAATATCCTTTTTGATCCTTTTGACCCGAAGACTTCTACTGGAACTATTTTCAGGTATGCCCTTGCATTGTTGACTGCGTTCACTGATGCCGTGACGCTCTTCTCATCCTGTGGTGTCTCATTTTTCCTTCCCTCCGAGGTCCTTTCTTCTGACTCGACGTGCAGCATATGATGATGCCACCTCTTGCATTCCTTGCATGGTGGTTTTCTGCAACTCTCCTTCCTGTGTTTCCCTTGAAGACATTTGAAGCAGACGCGACTCTTCTTTACTATCGCCCACCGATCTTGTACCGATGTCTTCTGGAACTTCTGACATTCGACGAGGTAATGTTCACCCTCACACATAGGGCAAGTTTTCTTTTGTTGTCTTGAATCCTTTTCTGTTGTCGAATGCGTTACTTGTCGATTGGTCTTCTTGAACCCGCTTTTCTCTTCTGAAGTTGCGAAAGCTCCACATTTGTCTGCTTCTGTGTTCAGGAACCTGGATACCAGCGTTAGGTTGGAGAAGTCGCCTTCTTCCGATGCTGCAGTGAAGTCGTACCATCGGAACTTGAGAACCGTCGGCATCTTCTCTGTTATTTGTTTCACCATCTCTGGTGAATGCAGGTACTGTGATTTCTTCAGTCCTTTTATGGCTGCTACGCTGTTGTTGATCTGGCTCGCGAAGACGCAGATGTCTCTTGGATTTTCCGAAATCTTCGGTAGCGCCTTGACCTTTTCTAGTTCTGCCAACACCAGCGCGTCAGGTCTTCCGTATCTTCTTTTGAGGGCTTGCATCACTTCTGACGGAGAAGCCTCGGAGTATAACAGGCTCTTGATGGCTTCTCTTGCATTGCCCTTCAGTGCTCTTCTTAATCGTGCCATATTCTGAACTTCGTTGAACATCGGTGCTGTATCTTCATAAACAACCTTGAAGGCCAACCACTCGCTGCTGTTGCCGTCGAAGTAAGGTAGCTCGTGGATGTAGCTTGGCTGTGCTGCCGGTCCTCCTCTTGTGGAAAAGGCTTCTTTTAAGGCAGTCGCCAATGCTTGAATCTCGACTGTAGCTCCTTTCGTTGAAGAGTTCTCTTCAGGCTTCGTCTTCTGTGGCTCTTCTGAGATGCGTTGACCTCGTTGCTCTGGTTGTTTCTTGTTGCCATCTTCTAGTACTGATGACTCAATCCAGTTCTGCACCTGTGCTGTTCTTTCTTCCTGGTCTTCATCATCCACGGAGTCCTCATCTTCATATTGTGTCATCTCCAGTCTGACACGGGCTAGTTTTGCCGCAGCCTGTGCTTGTTTCAGCTCCAGACGTGCTAACTCTTCTCTGGCTTCCAGCTCGCGTCTTCTGGCCGAGGAGCTCGTGGTCTTCGTAGACCTGGCACGACGACTGACCCCCATCGGTTTCAGGGTTGTGGCTGAACCACGAGCACCCTCTTCCGGGACATCTTCTGGGGTCTTCTGTGTCGTCTCCTTCTGTTTGGCATCTTCCTTCTTCTGTTCGCTCTTCTTGGATGATGCCGTGGTCACAGTTTCAACCGTGGTCTCCGTTGTCGTGGTCCCTTCCGTAGTCAATGTACCCGAAGAAGTGTTGGTGCCTGATGAAGTAGTGGTTTCTGATGATGCTGACGCTGACGCAGACGTGACCCCTTCTGACCTTGACGCTTCTACCGTCGCGTCCACATTAGTAGGACGGGACGGGGGGCGTGAGGGGGCATCCTTCTGTGACCTGGTTACTGGCATCTTGCAGTCCTCTTATCTTCTAGGCTCTTCTGACTTCTTCTTGCTGGGATCCGGCGCTCGAAGGACCAATTGTGGCGGACAACCGGGGTATATTCAGTACCTTGCGGTCGTACCTGGGACAGTCTCCCACGTTTTGACGTATGTTTCCCTTCACTGAGTCGAGTGACTCTGCTGGTGGCACACGTCCCACGCACCCCTGAATGCGTAGCCGTTTTTATATGGGTATACCGGCTCGGAAGGCTTTGCAGAGATAGTAAAATAAAACAACCAATTTTCTTACTTTTGTTGCTTGTAGATTTCGGCTTCTTTTGTAGGTGTTGCCTCTTCGACGGCTGAGCTGTGACTGACTTTTCGTCGCAAATTGCGCTCTATTTATACCCGGCTTACGTTACCTTATAGAGAGCCGTGTATTTTGAACCCCTTTTTCATGCTACTTTTTTCTTAAGCCGAAATCTGTCAAGCCCCTTATTTTATTTATTTTTATAGAATTTCCTTACAATTTTTACTATATTATGTTCCTTATATAACCATCTACTTAATTAAACCTTACTATATAACTTAACTATGTATAATAAAAAGTTTCTAGAACAAAAACTGTGAAAAAAGTGAGTCGACACATTTTCACTATACAAAATCCCTTGTAATTTCTAAACTAATGATCCGATTTTCATAATTCAAACGGAAATATTCGTTTTATATCTAGACCTATCCTTTAAAACAAAAATTATCAAAATCTAACCATAAACAAAAAAGTGAATTTTCAAGTTACGTAAATATACTTGAACAAAATTACACTTGTAAGAATCCTTTCAAAAACAGTCTCATTTGTTTGGAATACAAAACTAACAACAAATCCGAGCTAAATACTAATTAGAAATATAAGAAAAAACATGAAATAAATCTCTTTAAAAGTTTCTAACTAGATTAAAATTTCTACTTTACTTTTTGTGCGTAGCGGTAACGTCACTACTTGCGCCCTGGTACTCAGATAGGGTCTTGTCGCCGACAATTAGGTACCTATAATAAAGTAGTCTCAGTCATTATTATATTTAGCCTTGACACAAAATAATATATGCTATCACAGCATGGTACAGCATAAGGTTCAAAATTGATTGGGGAAATTTGACGATTTCGGGTAGGTTGATGTGCTGGCGTCTGTACATCAATTTAGTAAGGCGATTGCGAAAAGTTTGAAATAAAAAAAACGTCATATACAAAATAGTACAGAAACAAGATACTTTTGTTGATATACACACCGGTAAACTACTTATACATATAAAATTGAGAAAAATCTTATAATACGTCTACATTTCCGATAATTTGATCTTGAACATCTGAGTTTGGTAATATCGCTTTCGGGTTCTTGATTATTATTTTCAGAGATTTTCTCACCGATCGCTTCTTTAATTTCATCTCCGACGGTTTCCTTCACATCTGCTGTTTTTGTTCGTTTGTTAATGTTACTTGAATCTTTGCGTGTGCGTTTTGTGGAAGTTCTTAGGTTTTTAAACTACATTATTGTTCCTGAAAACAATATTAATGTAATTATCAAAGTACCTGTAGTGTATTTACTGTATTTCTAAAGAGCTATTGACTGTTGAGCGAGCCAAGCTGTCTCTTAATGTGTTATTTAAAAAACTTAAATCATATCTTTTGGGCCTGCAAGGGTATTTCGAAAGCTAAACATTGTACATAATGAAATGGTTTTCTGTCGAGATTTCTTTATCCCTGAAAACCTATTGTATGCTCTCTCTTTATACCAATACACAGTAAGAAAGCTAATTAAAATCCTTTGTCCAGCCAGCATAATGCTATAAGCTGGTACATAGACTTGGCAACACCACTGTTACAGTAAATAACTTTTCAAAAGCATTTATGGAGAATTTGTGCTGGTTATCAATGGACGCCATTTTAGCATTACAAAAACGATTTGTTACTAAATATCCAGATGATTTTTTATAGATTTTAAGGATATTTGATAGCTTTTAATTCAAACAATATGTTTTCCACTTGTTTCCTAATGGGACACAACAAGTTAGAAAGCAATAATTTGAGTGAAAAATTTATTAAGTATTCGTACATCATTTAAAAAAATAAAATATTTTCGTTAAAGCGATATTATTCTGATGGCGCGTGAAATATTTGATGTAATTACCTATACACATTTACAGTAAAATGATACTCGCAACTCAATTTACATACAAGGACACTGAAAATCAACGTGAAAACTATTAAAAATATCTTACCTTAAATATTGTCCGCCCGCCCACTTTAACAAATAATAACTGTCGTGTGTCACAAATACACAAAACAAATATTTAAAAAAAATTTTTGGTTATTTATACTTTAATAAAAGCTGTTGCCAAGCCTCAAAACATCTAAAAGCTGTTAAAGAGAATTAAAGAAGCTGAATCTTAGGCTGCAATGACTGTTGTATAGCTGTATAAGCCAATGTACAGGCCTTGTACAGCAGTTTCAATGATTATACTGCCGTTTACGAGCCACTGTAATGCTCAAGGCTGGTTAATTTGGGGCCCAAATTGGAATTACAAAGGTTGCGTAGCTAACTACACAGCCCTTATGCAGGAAACTAAAACAGCCTTGAGTAGTCACTAAATTCTATAATCAAGTCACTGTGCGGCTGTCATGTGCTACTTGGGAGAAGGCTCATCGTTCCGTCGCTTGTATAGGCTCATCATCATCCATCATTACGTAGGCGTCCAATTAATACGGAAACCCGCCCCTAAGATGACCCTCAGCTGTTGAAGATTTAAACTATGCGGAGGAGTTGTGTGGATAATCGCCAACAGGTAGGTAAAAAAACCTTATAAGACCGCTCGCTACCTAACTCCACTAGAAATGTTGTTTGATCCATACAAACGAATACGTGTTTTGCGAATTTGAACTTTATTAGCTACTAGACTTGTCGCAAGGAAAGGAAGGTGTAACGAACTTTGGACGAAAGTTTCCCGCTTTTTTTACTCAAAGGGTTTCAAAATCCCGCTTTGCCCGAAAAAAAAAATCTGGCAACGCTGGTCCCTATTCTTACGCATTGTACCAGCGCGTAATCGCTAACTTCCTGGCGGTGGGACAGATGCCTTATAAATACCTGCAATGAGAAAACTTGATCAAATCACCGCCCGCTTGGCTTCGCTTCCCGATCCTGACAGAGTTCTTGAGTTTTTCAGTAGCAGCCTGAACTCTAGATTTGTGCCAAGTTAATTGTAATACGCTGACGCCTATAACATGGGTTTAATTTTTAATAACATGACTGGCATTATTTTATCGTGATATTAGGTAATACCTACTTAATGTCTGCCTGCCTACCCCTTCAGAATATACAGATTGAGCATAATCAGCTTTTAATGTTACCACTGCTGGGACACAGGCCTCCTCTCTGTCAGAGGGAGTAATATACCATGCTGACCCAGTGCGGGTTGGTTGATGTCACATGTCTTCAAATTTTCGGTTCTAGGACATGCCGGTTTCCTCACGATGTTTTCCTTCACCGTTTTGAGAGCAGTGGTGATGAAATAAACTACACAACGTGAAGCGCCTGCTTGGGTTCGAATCCACGACCTATAAACTCGGTAAGTCGGCGCCGATGACACTAGGCCACTAATGCTCTTCAAATATACAGTCGCGATGAAAATTGTTTTATTCGTATCTAGCTTCATTCTGTGCCCACATGCCATAAGTAGGTAGATGTATGTTTGAAATTGTCAAGAATCAGATTCAATTCGTTTAGGTATTTTTTTAAGAAGAAGGCGACTGATCCTCAACTTTAACTCAAACTTCTATCAATAAATGTACTTTCTCAAAATTTGTTTTCGAGCCCAAAATATCAAACATCATGGCCGAATAGCACCGCGCAACCTCGATAACAATCGAACATTCACAATCATTCGTCGTCGAGTACGCGCCCCCAATTCTACGTATGATAACAAGTTCGTAAACAAATTATAATATCACAAACTAATTTGGTATTACATCATTACGCCGAACTACGAAAACTAGCAACCTTCTTTGGGAGGCACGGCCTACCACTGGCAACAAGCTTCAGTCGCTTCAGTCGGTTGCCGGCAGCTGGCAGAACAACACGTGTATTTTATTAAACTGTTCCACATTAACTCGTCACAATGTCTGAACAAGGCCCGGTGTTTGACGTCAACGCGATGACGTTGACTCGGTGGGTGCTGCACCAGCAAAGGACGGCACCAACAGCTACTGGTGACTTGACTCAACTCCTGAACTCCATCCAGACTGCTGTCAAGGCTATACAGTCGGCCGTGAGGAAAGCCGGCATCGCTAAACTGTTCGTATATTTTTTTAGCTGTTACAATTTCAATTGGCACAATATTGTGTGATGTTGTATTTTATAGAGAAAATAACTTTGGTTTGGATCAGCGTATCTTACTTTTAATCAACCTAACATCGATAGATAACTCGTAACTGAATTAGATACTATGTGCACTTGTTATAAAACTTTCCCACCGGTAAGGCCGGTCTATAACTACTTACTTATCTATTGCTGTAGCATTTACTATAAATAAGTAGTTAGATATCTCCTTAGTTGCTTCTCTAGGCGTTCAAGCCGGTTACGAAAGTATAATAATGCACTTAAATCTAGTTTATATTATGTATTTACGATATCCACGAAATACCATGATAACATAATGCAAATGATGAGAGTTTGACCTTGTCCCTCTGGCTGCGTTCAAAGAGCTAAAATGCAAATACTGACGTTTAAATTAACGATGTCTCCGAAAATAAACTTTTGGGCATTAAAAAACTATTACAGAACCATTCAAATAATATTGCTCAACGCAGTTTGGTAACATTGCATTTGCCACACCTCCAAAGTCGGGCCAATACGTAATAGACACACCCACGACTGGTCAAACGAGTTGAAATCAAAACTAGTCGATCAAATCGAATGTTTTTAGCTTTAGACAAGGAAATAACTCTGAGCAATCATTAATTAAAAACTTACTGGCCTAGCTGGGTGGCTAAAGCTCAGGGAGATAATAGTCTAGTCCTCTAATGAGCGTTAAAACCCACAAGTTAAGCTAGATAGCTCGCGACACATATGGCATTGTCAATGCTGTTTTATACACCGTTTCTCTTTATCTGTCTTTAGGCAAGCGAAAGACTGTCATCATCATATCATCATCAGCCTATAATATTCCCACTGCTGGGACACAGGCCTCCTCTCTTCGAGAGGGAGTGGGCTATAATCCACCACGCGGGCCCAGTGCGGATTGGTAGATGTCAATATGTACTGCAAGACTGTACCATTCTTTTCTCTTCCAAGTTGCTCATGAATTTTCGCACGACTAATGAGACTTATTTCTGTCTTGTAATCACCAGGCACGGCATATCGGGCGACACCAACGTCCAAGGCGAGCAGGTGAAGAAGTTGGACGTTTTGTCCAACGACCTCTTCATCAATATGCTCAAGTCTTCCTTCACCGCGTGCCTGCTGGTCTCAGAGGAGAATCCCACCGTTATACAAGTAAGTATATCCTGGTAAAAATATTTAAACAAAAACTTTTTTTTTAATCAATCAAAAATATTATAATTTTTACTTTGCCGTTATCAGATAAACGTATTGATGGAGTAGAGATACCTGACCTACACAATTGCACCGCTATTTTCGGAGATCTTTGATTGATTTTTTTAATCATGACCAAAGAATGAAAGAAAAATCGAGCGACTCGGTAGTCCAGTGGCCTCGATATCGACTAGCTTCAGATACGCAGCTGAACCCACTTAACTTTATAATGATTAATGAGGAGGCAATTAATGAGAAATATCGGATTTTAATTAAGTATTGCTTTAATCAACAGAACTCTAGATAATATTATCTCTACCTTATATCGACCTCTTTATTTCTTGCCCTTTGCACCAAGTCCTTATGCACCTGTGGATTATTTATGCCATCGAATAACTGTTTTCACTAACACTAGGAGACACCTAAATAAATGCCTAAACAAAAGCGCGCTGTTGTATCTTCAACGCTCGACTCATCGGCGAAAGTAGAAAATCTAACAGCGTGGTTTTAGTTTTATTTAGGCATCATTTAGCTGTCGCCTAGTGTTATTAAAAACTGGCATTATATTTCTATAAATTCTTCGTATCATGACTAAATGAGAACAGTGGTGGCCAAGTGGTAACGGCCACGACTTACAAGTTGTAGGTCGTAGGTTCGAACCCAGACAGGCGCTTTACTTTGTGTAAATTATTTCGTCACCACTGCTCTCAAAACGGTGAAGGAAAACATCGTGAGGAAACCGGCATGTCCTAGAACCAAAAATTCGAAGACATGTGACATGTACCAACCCGCACTGGGCCTGCGTGGTGGATTACGGCCCATTCCCTCTCACCGAGAGGAGGCCTGTGTCCCAGCAGTGGGAACATTATAGGCTGATTATGTATGACTAAATGATTTATTTTATGAAACCTTATCAAGAGCTCCTTCGATGTTTTTATGTTTGAGTTATCAGTCAGGGTCAAATGTAGCACAGTGAATGATACAGATACCACACCGCTGAGAGTAAAAACAAGGTTACGTCCTAACTGTGAATCTGTTATTTTTAATCTAAAACAATAGCAATTATATCTGGTTCAATCATACCCAAAAACCTAATTTATGAGAGTTTCACGCCAGATCAAATGCCAGATAATCTTTTAATCACTTTCGCTTACTTAGTCGTTTCCTACAAAAGTCGAGGTCGCCTACCATGACCTTGACCATCTCCTTTACTATTTCACACGCTGTCTACATCTCTGTATCTATAATTGTCCTGTCTCGGGTTTGCTGGAAGAGATTTCTTGTGAACTAAGCATCACCTCTGTACATATTTTTTCTGTTCTGATTTTCTTGTCTGTTTATATATGTGTGTACAGACGCCAGCACATCAAGCTACTACAATCTGTCAAATTTCTTTAATAGATTTTCACCTTTATCGCTAAAGCTTTAAGGTTCAAAGTTGATTGCGAAAATTTGACAGTTTGGGGTAGCTTGACCTGCTGGCGTCTGTACATAAATCGTAAAATAAAAAAATAGACATTTGTATCTAGAGATAGGTGTCCAATCGAATCAATTCCTCCCAGCTGAATTTGTATTGTATTACGTAAAGACGCCAGCAGGTCAAGCTACCCGAAACTGTCAAATTTTCCCAATCAACCTTGAACCTTAATGATTTAGCGATAAAGTTGAAAATCTATTAAAGAAATTTGACAGATTGTAGTAACTTGATGTGCTGGCGTCCGTACCTATGACTGATTGTTTCAGAGGTTAAAACACCTTTTAAGCAAAATTCGTCCAACTACAGCGCAAAAGCCTCCTTTCATATTTTCCACTTGTCTGTGTCTAAAGCCATTCTGTATGACGCGAGTGTTCGCTAGTCCTTTAAATATGAGTCTAGTTCATTCTGCCATCTTTCTTGGACCTAATAATCAAAATCTAAGCACTAATTTGTCCTATTTGTTTCCCAGGTAGAAAGTGAGAAGCGTGGTAAATACGTAGTGTGCTTCGACCCGCTCGATGGCTCATCTAACATCGACTGCCTTGTGTCAGTTGGATCTATCTTCTCTATTTTCAAGTAAGTATCACTAACTTGACGTTCTATTTGGTTTTGCTGTACTGAGTCTCTTTAATGAGAGTTGGCAACACTGCCCCAGTGACATGTCAAAATTTTGTTCCGTATTTTAAAATTATTTTTATTTAACTTTTAAGTGTAATTTTAATGTATTACTATATCCAAATGTAAAATTACTGCATAAATACTCGGGATCATTGTTTTCCTGCAAATTTACAAAGTTAAATACAGTGTTTGGTTGCCCACCGTTACCGGTACCCTCTCACGAACAGCTGATGATCGACCTGCGGATTTAAACGGGGAGTATTGTTTACTTTTATTCTCTAATTAGCACACAATAGTCATAGACTGTAACAGATTAATTGAGTCACAATTTTTTGTTGATTTTGCCTAAATACTATCAAAACGTTGTTGTTGTGAAATATCTAAATACTGTTATCCTATTAGTGTTTTTTTACACTGTGTTATATACGTAACAACAATAACATTGACTATCGTTGATCTCAATTGTAATATTTTATTCAAAACTAGTTTTTTAATTAATTTTTTATCCAGGCATCCTACCCACATAAGCAAAAATAAAAACATAAGACAATATAATCAATGTAACTTGTACTTGATCTAATCATATTAGTTGTATTTCAATTAGATTCAGCAGCCTATCTCATTACTCTATTAAGCAACACTAACTTCTAACAATTATTCTTCCATTTCTAGCTTTCCCTCCTTTTGTCTGTCTGTCTAAGTAGTTCTCACCGTTCTTTTAATTTTCCTTTCAGTACTAATTCCTGAAACCATGCCTGTGATGACCCGTAAGGCTGTGGCTCAGGAGGTGGAGCTTAGATTGAGAACGACCGTTCATGAACTTGAGGCTTCAGAGAGAAAATGTCAAGCGCTGTTAGAGGAGAGAGAGGAAAGTGAGAGGGAGGTAGAGAAAGTCATATGCAAAAACACAAGCTTAAAACAGGAGCTAGTAGACTTACATCTTCTGTACCTCAATGTTGTCGATGAACGGGATCAACTAAGGGTTGTCACAGATGGCTTCAACAACTGCAGTAATCTATACGAGGAGGCTTTGTGTAAGATTAGGGACCTGGAGGATGAATTAATCCATGCGAATGTTCAAATCCTAAAATTACAGAAAGATAAGGAACATTCTCAGATCAAAGAAAGTGACCATTTATTTAATGAATTGTTAAATAAAAGCTGTAACCCACATTCCATGACAACAATAAACCTAACTGAGGCTTCCTTACTGAAACATAACTATAGTCATAAAATGAGTCAAAATAAAATAAAAAAATATGCAAGACTGAATAAAATCATTAAAAAATGTAATAAATTTAAGAAACAGCAAAATCATTCTTCCAAAAATATTCAATTAAGGAAAGAACGTGTTACTCTTGTGAATAAGTTGAAGAACTATCAAATTAAATTAGAAGATAGTATAAATATTTATGAAATAGACACTCAACGCTTACAAACTGAAATTCAAGTTCTTGATGACTCACTAAAGTCCCTTTATAATAAATATATATGCTCTCACCACCAAATCAAGGAACACATCCTTGCTACAAACGAGTTGGTAGACAGAGTGGACTTGCTGACTCTCAGCAACACTCAGTGTACCTGTCAGAGGGAATCCAACCTTGATGCTCTCCAGCCTGAGGCCACGGAGGACCCGTCCCAAGTTGTGAGTGCTCTGGACTGTATCCCCAACCAAGATATACCTGATATTGTGCAAGAATTATCTCAAGCAATACAGTCAGCAGCTAGTAGTGTTTCCTCTTATAGTAGTCAAGTATGTTATCAGTCAGTTATGTTTTCAGATAGTATAGGAAGAGGTTTAGGGAAATTAGTTAGTGACAACTTTAGTTCTAATACTCAAAACTATTGTTTACCTGGGACATCCTTCAAAGAAATAATGACATCAATTACAAGAAATCAATATGATTCCAATACCAACATTACTGTATTTGTAGGTAATAGTTCACAGGTCAAAAAAGAAGTTATCACTGACAGTGTTTCTGAGCTTTTAAAGATAAATTGTAATAAAATTATTTTGTGTGCTTTTCCATATTTTGAGAGATTATCCAATAGACAAAACAATTATATACATATGCTTAATAACCATATGCATTTCTTAGTAAGTCATTACAGTGACAAACTTATATTTTTTGACACCAACAGTTTTGTTGATAAATTGAAATCGACAAGGAATACAGTGTATCTGCCCATTAGGTTTAGACATAAAATAGCGAGGCTATTAGCTTATATAAACTCAGACATAAGTAGTATGTCGAAGTCTTGTACCATAATTGACACCGCAAGTATTAGTAATAATTCTAATGTACAGGTGGTTACCCGAAATAACTGTAGCACTAATGCTATAACTATTTACAATGGTTGTACGAAAGAGGATCCATGTGTCACTTTGGCAAATACTTGTCCTTATGTGGGGTCCACAAGTAGTCGGATATCATTGCCTGGTGATGGCTTGGGAGTCTTGGGGCTCACTCTGGATGTAGATTTAAACTAGTTAGTAAGACAACAGAAGACACTAGTAACAATATTTTTATACCTACCAACAACAAGGTGTCTTCTTGCTCTCAAATAGTAAAATGTAAAAAAGGGTCTGAGCAGAATTCCTTGAAATTATTTCATCAAAATATTCAAGGTTTTTCTTCCAAACAATTAGAAATTGAGCTATTTTTAGAAAAAACTATGTTTGAAATTATTTGTTTAACTGAACATTGGTTGAAAGAGTATGAAATGCTAATTCATTATGAAAATTATAGTGTGGGCAGTTGTTTTAACCGAAAATCTATTCTGCGTGGGGGTTCACTAATCTTAGTTAAAAATTCTGTTAAATCTAAGAATCGTAAAGATATAGTTGATCTTTCGGTAGAACATAACGTTGAACTGTCCTGTGTTGAGCTAGATAAGCATGTTATAGTGTGCGTTTACAGACCCCCTAATTATCAAAACTACTCCATATTTGAGTCAGTAATGGAAGATGTTCTAGCAAAACTTGGAACTGGCAAAAAATCGCTAATTATCTGTGGTGACTTCAATATTAATATCTTAGAGAATAGTTCAAATAGCAGTCGATTATTAAGTCTCTTTAAATCATTCAATTTGTCAAATGTGTTTTCAGAACCAACCCGCGTAACTATAAATTCTGCTACATGCATTGATAATGTTTTTTGTTGCTGCGAATACTTAGATAAAGCCATAGTAAACTATCTCCCTTCTGATCACAGCGGTCAAACCGTTGTGTTCAAGTCTAATACACCAGTACAAAAAATTCTGATACAAACTAGACAAATAACACCAAGCAGTCTAAATAGATTTAATAATCACTTAATTAGTAAGTTAAGTGTACCAGGCCATATGAAAAACAATGTAAATGAATTATATGAGAGGTTCTTTTCGGTAGTACGCACCGAGTTCAATAATACTTTAAAAAAGAAAACTAAAACTATTTGTCCAAGTTTTTTGTTCAGTAACTGGGCAACTAAGGGTATTAGAAAAAGTAGGGAAAAATTGTTTGAGCTGTATGGTCTTAAGCCTTATATTAACTCTGAAACTTTTAATAAATACGTAGCTACCTACTCTAAAACTTTTAAAAATATTTGCAAGGTAGCTAAAGCCTTGTATATTAGCAACAAGATCAAATCAGCCGATAATAAAATAAAGACGGTTTGGAAAATTATCAATGACGAAACTAACCGGAATAAAAGACATAATAATGATTTCACAATAGAGACTTCGCGTGGTCTCATAAGCAATAACAAAGAAGTTGCTCAAGAATTTGTAAATTTCTTTACCAGTATCCCACATACAACCACTGAAATCTTAAATTCCTCGCCCTTGCGTTCTATTAATTTATTAAGAGCAAACGTCTCATCCTGCCAGATTGAATTTAAATTCAAGCATATAAACCCCATAATAGTAATAAAAGCTTTCAAGCAAATCAAGATCAAACTAACCGAAGATCTATGGGGAATGTCTATCAAAGTTTGTACCTCCATTATTGAGACTATAGCGCCGTACTTAGCCTTAATATTTAATTTGTGTGTGGATCAAGGAGTCTTCCCAGATCTAATGAAATACAGCAAGGTGATACCCCTTTTAAAATCGGGGGACAGTAAACTTACCAATAATTATAGACCCGTATCCGTGTTACCGGTCTTCAGCAAGGTGTTTGAAAAGGTGATGCTGAACCAAATGCTCAATCATTTTAACACCAACAGAATATTACACGACCAACAGTATGGTTTCACCATGGGACGTTGTACGACTGATGCCGGTATCACCTTATTAAAACACATTTTTACAGCGTGGGAAGAGTCCCAAGACGCCATAGGAATTTTTTGTGACCTCTCCAAGGCTTTTGATTGCGTCGACCACGAAACCTTACTTTTAAAACTTGAGTATTACGGAATAGGAAAACTTGCGCTCAGTTTAGTAAAATCTTATTTAAATGATAGACAACAGCAAGTTCAAATAAATGGTGTCAATTCACTCGGTTTAAAAGTAAAAATGGGTGTTCCGCAAGGCTCGATATTAGGTCCTTTCCTCTTTTTAGTTTATATAAATGATCTACCCCATTTGTTAAAAACCCAACCACAGATGGTGTTATTTGCTGACGATACTTCCTTGATTTTTAAAATTAATAGACGTGCATCAAATCTTGACGACGTAAATAACGCCCTACTGCAGATCCAAAATTGGTTCACTGCTAATAATTTAGTATTAAATGGGAAAAAAACGAAGTGTATAAGATTTTCTTTACCAAATGTCAAAGGTAGTCATTGTGAGATAAAATTGAATCAAGAGAAACTAGAATTCGTCGATGAAACTGTTTTCCTGGGGTTCACGCTCGACTCAAGGCTTCAATGGGGTCCTCATTTAACATCCCTTGCAGGACGACTAAGTTCAGCAGCGTATGCTGTGAGAAAAATCCGTCAACTTGCTGATGTCGATACCGCGAGACTGGTCTATTTTAGTTACTTTCATAGTATCATGTCGTACGGTATTTTACTATGGGGACGGGCTGCAGACATCGAGTCTATTTTTATTCTGCAGAAAAGAGCCATCAGAGCCATATATAGCCTCCGCAGGCGTGACTCTCTAAGAGAACTGTTTAAAGATATTAACATCATGACGGTACCTTGTCAATATATATATGAAAACATTATGTACGTAAGGAAAAATCTACATATTTTTAGTAAAAGAGGTGAAAGACACAATTATATCACTAGAAATAGGGACCAATTAGTTCAACCAGGTTTCAGGCTGGCTAAAGTAGACTCATCTTTCATGGGGTACTGTTTAAAATGTTACAATAAAATACCTACCCACATAATTGAACAGAATGAAACGAAATTTAAATCTTGTATAAAACGCACACTATGCAGCCAGGCATATTATAAATTGGGAGATTACATCGCTGATAAAAATGCTTGGCTAAACGCTGGTCCTGCTCCACAGGACGCATAAATAAATTGATTAGCATTTGAAAGTACTGTTGGAGCCGCTGAAGATTGTAAAATACTATTTTTGCATTATATAAATTCAATCTCCTAGTATTGTATAATTGTATAGCTCATGTGTGAGTACTATGTAGGTACATACTATAAAGCTACCATTTACTGGGTACGTCTTTCATTGACTTGAATGTGCCCTGGCGGCTGAGAGTATGTCATGCTCACTCAAATGTCTCGCTGATGGTGGCACATGTGTTGGATCATTTAGCTCCCTTCAAAATGGTTGAGCTGAATGGTGCTAATCCGTGCGTCATGTTCGTGAACGGGCGCCGTCAGTGGGGACTGGTCATCTCTTTGCTGCCATGGCTTATTTTAATTTAATTTAATATTTGGATTGTTTTAGGCTTTTCATTACGGATGCTTTTAACGTTCTGCATCGTTCTCACATGCATAATTTTTAACATGAATGATGTAACTAATACTTTGTAACCATATTTTGATTTAAAAGAGTGTCCATGGAGTTTCTTGCCCGTTCTTCTCCATAGGTACCTACTACGCTTTGGAATGGGCAACTAGCTTCATTTCTCTGACTGACCGACCCCTTGACAATTCAAAAGTGCCTGTAATTGGTTTAATTGAAATAAATACTTTGAGTTTGAGTTTGAGTTTGAGTTTGAGCTCCACATAGGGGCGCTTTGCGGCAAGATTCCGCACATTAGGGGTGCCATTTCGTTTACGACAGCGGCATCTCCGATTTTTCGATAATTTTCGTAAATAAAAACAAAATCACAACGGCAGTGCGTTGTGTAAAGTTCCTTCGACGAAATAAACTGAAACTGGCTTAGGTATGTAGGTAGGTAAAAGATACAGCTTGGTATCCGCGATCATGATTTATTATGAAGGAACAACGTGTCTTTGGGTTCCTTCTATTTGGCAGAATCTTGATACTCCGATTTTTATTTGGCATAACTCACATGGCATAATCTTATTTAATCGAATATTTTTAAGGCATAAAAATTATTTAGCATAACTTTTGTTTGGCAGAATATTTACGTGTCCGAATTTACAATGGCATACTTTTATCTTGGCAGAATTTTGTTTCGCATAATTACCTTTGCCATAATTAATATTATGCATAATTTTGTTTAGCATAACATTTATTTAGAGATACGATTATTTGGTATGGGTGCATATTTGAACATCAAAAATTAAAATAGATGTATCTTCTTGTAAAAATTAGTGTTCAAAACATCAAAATCTTATAATATATGGAATAAAACTGATAATTTAAATAAAGTAAATTGATGCTGTCGAATGGTTAGATAACCTACGTGCAATGTATTTAAAATCAAATGGTCTGCAAAAGTGATATAGAATGTTCTAAATATAGCATGTATTGATAGCATTTTCAATATTAAATTAAATTTGTGTCATAAAAAGTCAATTCGTTGTGCTGCAAAATTTTGTGACAGAAACGAATCGCTGCGAAACCGACTTTACGCAGTCTTGTCTGCCCTACCCCTAGAGTGTAATTTAAACCCGCGTAGGCGCGGAGGGGTAGGGCGGCCCGCGAGCTGAGGAGCAGGTGGTTTGAAGGCCCGCCACCGCGGCTGAGGCTGGCCGGCGAAGCCGAAGCTGCGGTGGTGAGCGTTAAAACCATCTGTGACGATAAGCTCGCGTGGCGCCGCCCAAACCCCGCAGCGCCGGAGCCGTGACAGAAACAATGCTTGCTGCATGTTGCATGCCTGCTTGCATGCTGCATGCCTGCTGCATGTTGCATGCCTGCTTGCATGCTGCATGCATGCTGCATGTTGCATGCCTGCTTGCATGCTACATGCATGCTGCATGCATGCTTTCACAATCAACTGTTTTATTGAGTAAATACATGCAGAATCAACTATTTTATTGAATAATGATAATTAAATAATAAATAAAACAAAATATATAGACAATTTAGGTCAAACTAATCTTAAATTAGCTCCAATTGCCTTCAAAAATCCAGTTTCAGTGTAATCCGACTGATTATTTAATATAATTTCTATGCGACATTTCTTATCCAAAAATTTTTTTCTTTTTGCTGGTATTGGGGCACCTGTACTTAGTTTATCAATTTCTATGATTGAGTATTTCATTTCTTTGATGAGTGAAATCAGTTCTGCCTTTTAATGACTATCGATATAAAATGTATGCCAAAAGACGATTCTGACTGTGAATTTTCTGCGATATGATGGTTCTGCTTTTTAATTATTATGGATATAAACATTATGCCTAAAGATGATTCTGACTAACAAAATTATGAGTTTTGAATGTATGACAACTGAGTGTATGCGAAATGATTTTCTGCGAAATGAAGTTTATGCTATCCGTTGTTATGCAAAACAATATTATG
The DNA here is from genome assembly GCA_911387795.2 of Apamea monoglypha. Lineage (NCBI taxonomy): Eukaryota > Metazoa > Arthropoda > Insecta > Lepidoptera > Noctuidae > Apamea > Apamea monoglypha. Next base: position 13,846,478 of record OU426930.1, on the reverse strand, counting down.
ACGTAAAAAGTTCTGCTATAAAAGGTAGACCCCGTGTCTTTATGATGAGTTGTATGCAAACATTCATTTTATTGAGCTGTAACCTCTAACTATATAAGTAACCCATATAAACAGCAGTCAATACAATATGTAATAATGAAACATGCACTGATTTCAAATCTTTATGGAAATATCAGATATAATTGTAGCTTAACACCATACTAAAAGTCATAAACTACGTAATAAATAATATTATGTGTGTAAACTCACCAAAGGAGATAAGTAACCAGGGTCATCGGATATAGTTGAAGTTTAGTAAGAGGCTAATAGAGCCTTGAGCTATCTATTGTTATGTTCCGATAAATACCTATTAAGCGTCATAAATTCCACCTCGTGAAGGAAAACCACAACGATAATACCGAAATTTTCTAACCGCACTAAAGGGAAAACGTATAAATACATATATTTCTTTTGTTAAAAAACATATTAAGCACTCGAATGTACGCAAATCAATGTAGGTGTCAAGAAGAACAGTAGGGATTACCTACTGTTCTTCTTGACAGAACCACCGCAATGACGTATTCAATTCAGAATTATCAGAAAATGTCGCTCAACTCAAAATAAGTGGCAAAAAAGGCCCATGTAAATCCTAAGGTCGTTGGGTCTGACAAAAAAGGCCACATCGAACATTTAGATATTACTGCTGATCTTCAATTCGATATCGACCTTCAATCATTTGTATTACTGACACTGACTGGACAGGTCCTCTCAATCTGTATGGTTCTTTCCTCAAAATACCATCTCAGACATCGATCTACATTGTCTTCATATGATCTGACCAAGATTATGTCTGGACTTTAAAAGAGACTGTGACCTCTGAGTTTGTTTCGGCCTTCTTTCTCAGACTAGTCAGATAGGAAACGCCGACCTCATCTAGTTTTTAAAATATGATTGACGTGTAAAAGTGTTTGTAGAAACCTTACAAAATAAAATCATTTATCATTTAAACAAAAAAGATGTATTTTTCCATCCAGAAAGAAGTCAAAAGGTGACCCCGTCTTAGCAGACGCCTTACAACCTGGCAGCGAACTGGTGGCTGCTGGCTATGCCTTATATGGCTCTGCGACCATGCTGGTCTTGTCACTCGGCAAAGGCAAGGGTGTCAACGGCTTCATGTACGATCCCTCACTCGGAGAGTTCATACTCACAGACCCTAATATGCGGATACCTGAGAAGGGGAACATCTATTCTATTAATGAAGGTAAGGATTTAACAGAGAAAATCATGTTGTTAGGGATGTTTGTTGCGCCTCTTTTGTGTCCCATCGAAAACAATAGGAAGTTGTAAGGGGTGGGCGTTGTTTTATAACTTTTGAAGTTCAAAAACTGCTAATTCTCAGCCTAGTTTACGTAGGTACCTAAATTTTTATTTTTTCCACTTTTTGTTATGGTACAAAAATACAAGGTGGCAGGGACATCGACGCGCAAACTATAACCATGGATTCCGCACATTATTCTAAACAGCCTAGCGTAGAAACTTTACGTCGGTTATAAAAAAAGTGCAATACCTGACACGGTCAAAATGTATGGAACACCATTTGTTTTTCTGAATCTTTTATTGAATATACTTGTTGCGCGTCGATGTCCCTGCCACTCTGTATATTGCTAAAGAGACGCAGTAGTTAATAAAATATGTGTAAACATGAATAGGACCATGAAGTCTTTTCCGTACCTACCTATCTACAGTGTACACCAAGATCAAGAGACATACAATATATAATAAAATAATAGTAAGTACAATGGGTGGTTTATCACAATCGGCCATATCTGCTAGACAATCTGAAGATGACTATAATATTGTTATGTAGGTATTTCACGGTTTTATGGGTGGATAGAGTACCTAAGTCTATTATTTTGATATCTCTATCATCTGCCGAGCCTTTTTCCAGTCTAACCGGATGCAGCTGAATACCAGTATTTTATATGGAACGACTGCCTATCTGACCTCCACAACCCAGTTACTTTTAAATACGATACCCCTAAAAAAACGGTAAAACTAGTTGTCAGATTTTCGGACTTCTGACTACCCGTAACGACGATTTTGCAATGTGTATAACACAAAATTGTTCCCAACTCATAGCAATCCACTGCTGGACATCGTCCACTTTAATCGCGCTGTTTACAACTTGAATAGCCTGCTCTACCAAAACTCTAAGCATGTAGTACAATCCCAAAGATTACAGTTTTTAATTATTTACCTAGGTATCTCATTAGCATACCTAATCGAAATCTTTCATTGGATCTAAAGTCATTATTACGAGCATGTACTGATTCTATCACTATTTGTCATGCTTTAAAAGCCCGTCATCGATATCGATAAAAGTCGGATCAAATCCACTCTATCACGGAAACATTTTGCACATAGGTATAGTTACAGTCAGCAAATAAAGTGGATTATATTGTTACTGTTGACTGTACAAAATGCTTCGGTAATCAACGATGCGTACTCCATTTAATCTAATGTACTCAGGATATGAATGCTTTATTATTATTATCTATCCAAAAGCACTTTTACAAATCGCTGTGGGTGTGTCAAAACAAGTTTGTATTTATGAAGTTCAACAACTGACCTTTGAATTTATTTTTAACTTACTTCGAAAACATTAAGTATTATAATTTATACACATTACTAAGGTTATCTAAAAGCATATTTAGTGATAACTGGGTTGTTTCCATAGAGATCATGAGAAAACAGCTACCAATACGGAGCTTGCTGTATAGGGAGCTCCGCATTGGTAGCTATTTTGTCGCTGGAATACTCCAGCGATATCTATGTTATCGTTGGACTACAATTGAAAACTCGACACATTTAAATTAATTTTACCTCCTCTATTTCGAAAGTAAATCAGACCTAACCGATCGTAAAGAAACCGGTATGTCCTAGACCCAAAAGTTCGACGACATGTGACATCTACCAACCCGCACTGGGCCCGCGTGCTCCTCCGCACAGAGCGGCCTGTCCCAGCAGTGGAATCGTTATAGGCTGACCTAACCATGGCATCCTTTTTTCAGGATATACCGCAGAATGGGAGGCAGGTCTCAAACAATACATTGAAGATAAAAAGAATCCTAAGAGTGGCAAGGCGTACGGCGCGCGGTATGTCGGCTCCATGGTCGCTGACGTGCACAGAACTATCAAGTATGGAGGCATCTTCTTGTACCCCGCTACTAAGTCTGCGCCTAGCGGAAAAGTGAGTAAAGTCATTTTTAATCCTAAGACGAGTTTACGAGAAGACAACACAAGGCGTAGTGGAAAGCTATATATATACATACCTTTGCCATGCAGTAGGACAATATTGGGTTGGAAAAATAAATATCATGGGTGTAATAATTATAAGGTGCAACTACATTTCGCTCAAAACTTACGTTTCATGTTGGTAGGACAAGAGAGTACTAATCCAACAGCTTGCTTTTGTGGAGTCATTTATTTAGTTGTCGCATAGTGTTAGTGGAAAAACAAAGAAACAATCACAAGGATCGAGCTTGAACTCAAGTTGTGAGACTAGACAGAAGACAGTTACAAATTCTAGAATTATAGATAGTATTGGTACAGACGCCAGCAGGTCAAGCTACCCGAAACTGTCAAATTTTCCCAATCAACCTTGAAACTTAATGTTTTAGCGATAAAGTTGAAAATCTATTAAAGAAATTTGACAGATTGTAGTAGCTTGATGTGCTGGCGTCCGTGCTTTCATTCTACAATAACAGGATCCACACAGTTGTGAACTTTGATTCTATCAGTGAATAATGCAGTGAAAGAGATAACTTTACATCAGACACAATATAGTCGTGACCCCGTATAAGCAGGCTATCTAAAAGGTCACCGTTTCATTAGTAGCTATGGTAAACAGTTACGACACTTTTATTCTTGATACGAAAATATTCGGTTACCGAGATACCTATAACCAGAGTTGCCATTTGAAAAAATGTTGATTGAACCAAGAACATTTTGTTCTCCAAAATTGCCAAACCCATCATATATCTCACAAAATGCCACGGGCCAGCCGGAGGCCCCCGGCCCGAGAGGACCATGAGCCCAGGAGGAACTTAACATACTTAAGTATAGACTTGCAAACTTTTTTCGACCACTAGACCAAGGAAGCGGTCAGGTATTCAGTTTTGTAGGAAAATTACGAAATCTACGTGGATGAAATCACGAGCGAAGTGCCAGTAAAAAAATAATAAGTTGGTTGAACTTCTTTACATTCAGCGGGATTGTCCGAAAGGGTTACCGCTACCCCGGAACATAAAGGGCAAAGGAAGGAACATGGGTGGGTTTTAGTCAGTAAGAGTCTGACACTCCTTTCCGCTCCACCCAGAGCGGGAGGGGTCATTTGATGACTTCCCATCCGGAAAAAAAAAAGCTTCTTTATATTGAGGGAGAGCCCTACCAATCCCAAGAATTTGCCACGGGCCACAAAGGGTATAGTTACGCCACTGCATGTGCCTGTACTGTAAAGGCTAGGCCTTTGCAAGTCCTTCCAGGAACTCTTTATCCGCGCCTGGCCGGCCTCGGCGGACCCGTCCATCTTCAGGCACTCATTGTATGGAGACTTACCCAACGGTCATCGTGCATGCGGCTGATGTGCACCGTCCAATCCCATTTAAGCCATAAATAATAATAATAATACCAACTTCTAATAAAAAAGATCTCCGAAATAGTACCTAGTAACCATAGATATGCTAGCAACAATTAATTTTTATAACTTCTTTTCAGCTACGTCTACTCTACGAATGCCTCCCCATGTCTTTCATCGTGACGGAAGCCGGTGGCCTGGCCAGCAACGGCCTGATCCCTATCCTGGACATCGTACCCACGGCCATTCACCAGCGAGCGCCGTGCTACCTCGGCTCCAAGAAGGACGTTGAAGAACTACTCACGTATTTGCAGTAGAAGAGTTGTAAAGATAGAGAGAAGTGTGTATATGAGAATGTTTTTTATAAGATGTTAACTATTTTGTTATGATTATTATACTGTGTAAGAAGACTGATATGTTGTGTTTTTGTTGATACCAATGAGTTTTAATTTACTTTTTATGATTAATATGGCAATAATTTCAAAAATGCTAACTAATCTGTTAATTCACTATTAATTTTTTTTTTTTAATTTTGGCTTCGGTGCATGGATAAAGAAATGCTTCTTCGCATACATGTGACTTGCTTTCTGAAGACTGGTGGTACTAGTGGAACATCATCAACTGCCTAGCCTTTTCCCAACTATGTTGGGGTCGGTTTCCAGTCTAACCGGATTCAGCTGAATACCAGTATTTTACATGGAGCGACTGCCTATCTGACCTCCACAACTCAGTTACTGGGTAATACGATACCCCTTGGTAAGACTGGTTGTCAGACTTTCGAGCTTCTGACTACCCGTAACGACTGTCAAGATCTACGAATGACAGCCGGGACCAACGGTTTAACGGTACTAGTGGAACATACGATTTAAAATCTTCAGTGGATTCGTTCTTATTTCTGTAACTTTTGCATGGCTACTGGTAGTAAAATATGGCTGAACCTATTTCACTTTATCACCATGTACTGTACCCATATTTGCAAAATAAAATATCTTTATCTTTAATGGTATCATGATAGCTTCAGCATAAGGGCGTATGAAACACCCCGTTTTGCTTCAATACGATTACATAGAATCGTATAGAAGCAAAACGTGGCGTTTCTATACTTAACAATATCAAGGGATTTCAAAGTAAAACACCGAACTTATTAAACTTACTTACTATTTATTTACATCAAAATAATAATACATACATTACACTTCGCTTAGTCTTTTCCACAACGTGCTACACCCAGTCTTAACTCGAATATTCCTAGTCGAAATTGTAAGAAATAGTTTTACAATACATCGTAAATGGTTTGTAGTAGTCTTATATTCATATTTTGAAAGTAAATGGTCTGGTATACCATGACCAGTATATATGTGTTGGCTTTAGCTACATGCCAAATACATAGCAAAGCTACACTTTAGCTACATAACAAAGATCAAATTGGCTTGGCAGTAAGTAATTCAACACATGGGAGGGAGTATATAAACCTCTCTATGATAATATAAGTATTAAACCACATAACACTTATCACATAACTGTTAACGCACCATTACTTTGTAACAAGTTCATAAATATTAATCAAACCTTACTTATGTTTAGCTACGATTAAGTCTAAATTCCTTTATAAGAGACTTGTGTCCTGAGATATTAGGGATGGCGAAACTGGTCATGATAATATTAATAGAGTACTTATATAAAACTTGCCATTTTTAACGTTTCTTTTCCATAGAATGTGGGGGAAGTTATAGGGCACCATGTGTTAACCATCATAGCCCTCCTTTTGCTTCATCCAAGTTTATATATCAGCTAATTCCCGTATTAAAAAACGTTCAAAATGTACTCTCAATCCCATTTTAGCGACCATCAATATCAAGAACTTGCTGTCCACTAGGTCAACCGTTGTTTGACAGATCGAACTATGTAATCAGCAATTATATTTTTTTTTTGTCAAAACTGATACACGTACTGTATTATAATGTCTGTAAGAAGTCATAAATAAGATAATTCAATAAGATTAGGCCGCTGTCAAAAAACGGTTATGCTAGTGGACAGAGTATAGAGGTATTTTTTACAGATTGAGGCAGATTAGAATGGGATTCGACAACGCCGTAGAAGTGGCAAAGTTTTGAGAAAACAAGATTTAAAATACAGTCGTGCCAGCGACACGAAGAAGAATATGAGAATTTCCCTTCTGGTCATACACGCGCAACAATCCTCCTTCGTCACTTTCGTACATTTCCTATGGGACGGATATACAGGCGGGGCGTACCGAACTTTTTTTGTATAAAAATGCGCTGCGGCCCATTGCGGCTGTAATGTATGCTTGGCTTAACGGTAAACGCTCGTATGACTTAGAGAAATTCGTAGCTTACAGCTTCGCCAACCCCATCCTACGTTTGGACAACGTCAGATTTTAACCTATACCTATATTATACCTATTAGACACTCAGTTTGTTCTCTTAGTAATACATATCTAAGCAGTGAGAGCGATGAACTGATGGAAAACATCCAGGATGTGAGGGTCCAGGTCTTGAGTGAATAGCAGCGTCTCCAGCGTGCTGCTGTACTTCTGAACTTGTTCATGGTGCTGGAAGGAATAAGGTTCATTTTAGAATGTGTCTTAAAATACTGGCATAGATTATACTGTACCTGTACTGTCTCACTGCTGGGCAAAGGACCCCCTTTGCCCAGCAGTGAGACAGTACAGGCAAACTTTAATGTGTTAAGTTATGTTATGGGATCCGTCTTCGTCTCAGTATCATCGGCAACGACTCACACTTATTCGACAGAAAAGGGTATGGAAGCAGAATTTCTCATAGAATTTAAATAAGAAGACCCTGAAGAAGCTTACGCTTACATTAAATAAGATGGTAATCCAAGTTGTCATTGCAATCAAAAGCACGAATAAGACTGATGACAAGCAGCAGTTATCAATGCGAGATTTTGCTCTACATATAAAGTCGTCCAGGCCGTATTTCGGCCATGGCGGCTAGTCCTAACAGAGGCTTCGGCGCGAGAGATATTATAGTACAGGTGCGTGTGCGCAGACAGAGGTGCACTCTCTCTTCCCTCACTCTCATAGTTCGATGGGGGTGCGACCCGACACGACCGGAGAGAGATCAGGCGCAGGAGCAGACGCCACGTACGAGACACGGGGGTATCATACCGCCAATTTCCAAACCCCAGGCTGTTACTAAGGAATCCCTAATGGAAAAACCCAATAAAACTTTGCCCCACCAGAGAATCGAACCGACGACCCCACGCTTAGCAGTGTACTCTACATATAGTCAATCAACAATGTTGCGGTATTATTAAGTATCTTGTGCCCAGTCCTATGGCATTTGGTGGTGAAGATCAAGTCTATGATGAAGGTACTTACGATCAAAAAGACCTGGCGCAGCCTGCCGACAGTGCTGCGGTACCAGTGCGTGTCTGGATCCCGCGCGTCCGTGTCGCAACGGACTAAATGTTCCGATAAGATCATGATGAACCGTTGGAAGACGATCAGAAATAGACGCTTTTGGTCCATGTGGGCTGCTTCGAGACGTTCCTCCATACGCTCGACGGCCTGGGTTGGAGATATTACAGTATTAGTTCATCAACACTTGATTTTTGGAATGCTGATTTAGTGTGTAAACAAACAGTAAATCTGTTGTTGTGTTGAAAACTCCATAGGCCGATTCCCCTGTTCACAAACTAAACTAAATTTAGATGCAGTGCACTAAGCTAATATTTATCTTCTGTCCTTTTCTTAATAAAATAGACAGAAAATGATGCACTGAACTTAAATTTAGCTTAGTTTGCGAATAAGGGAATCGGCGCCAATGGCAGTCAATTAAACTCAGCAATTTTATTTTAAGCAGTTTTGCTATTTAGAATAGAATATTTTGATGATACCTCTTCCGTAGGTTTATCTTGATCCTTCTTCTTTTTACTGTTATTTTCGTCTTCTGAATCTGAACTGCTGGAGTCAGCTCTGGCTAAGGCTTCCCTCGCTTCCTGGAGCTCACCGCCTGAATGATTATACATATTTTTTATGAATATGGAATTACATTGATTCTATTCAATTCTATTGTGTTAACTAAATTACAAGATATCAGTAACTGTTAAATGAGTTCGTTGTCGTTCGTTGAAGCGAAAACGATTCAGGCTGTGCGTCAGGGAATCTCTGCCATATAAATGTATTGTCTCCGCAACGGAACGAATATACATAGTTTAAACTTGATAGGCCAGGAGGGGTTTAAAATTAGCTCGCAAGATTCTACCCAAATATCTAAATAAAAGCTTATAAAACAATGATAAACTCACTCAATTTCGAGACATGCTTATTCATCTTATCAATCGTAAGATGCAGGACTTCCCACAGGTAGTTATGCGTAAAGAACGGCGCCATTTCCTTGGAGAACAACCATGTGGCGACTGCGTTACACTCGACTATCTGTGTCTTGAGCATCTTGTCTACTAACACGCACACCATCTGTGGGTGACGCTGCCATAGCTCCCATACGTTGCGGAGAACGCAGATCTGGGCTTCCTCGGATTCGGCTAGGATCTGAAGAATAAGATATATATTAGTTTTATTACGTTTGTGAACAAAACAAGCGTCGTTGCCAGTCGTAATGAAACATTTGATATTCATGGATAGTCTACATTTAATTTTGACGATGGTTGTTTGACGAAATCCCACATGTCATCACCATATAAAGATTTTCTAATTATTTTTCATTCATATGTTCACCAACAACACCATAAAATCTTTCCAAACCAAATAAATAGGAACGATTTTTCAACCGTAGACACCGCCGTAGACCTTTACCTTAACAATAAATACGGCAGTCTGGCATATTTTCTATATTGTCGAACTACAATTTTTATTCCTCTGATAAAAGATGTCTAAAGATTGAAAAATCTACCCTAAATCTTGTATTTTACATATGTTTTCTTGCAACCTTACCTTAAAAACATAATGGAACTTCGAGATAGCGGCAAAGCTATGCGATATACTCTTGCTGCCAAGATTCAGCAGAGTCTGTACAAAGACATCGATCTTCAGCGGGTTGTAAGCCGGTGCTGGCGCGGCCGCATTCTGCTCGCCCTCACGAAGAGGGTTCGGGAGGTCTCGGAGAACGTTCAGCGCTTCTTCCGGAGTACATTTGTTGCGGACGCAGACTACCAACTGGTGAGCAGCTTCGGTGCCGGGGAGAGATGCTGTAATTAGAACAGAATAATTATTTTAGTTTGGAGTTCAAATGAGAGGAGTGCGCGAGTAACTGGGATAGACTGGACGTGGAAGGCGGAGGACAGTGTGTTGTGGCTCAGCTTGGGACAGGCCTGCGTCCAGCAGTGGACTGCAATAGGCTGAGTTGATGAATTATTTTAGTTTACACGAAAAGTAGGCACACTATGTGGACCGACGACCAAGTGAAGGTAGCAGGACTTCGCTGAGGGCACCGCAGGACCGTGTAGTGACGCTTAAAGCGAAGCCTTTGTTTAGCAGAAAACGTGTTTCGTCGTAATGAAAATTTTTATCAATCATTTCGGCAACAAGAAAGTGTATAGAAATGTAACAGTTAAACTGCGCGTTTATTCAATAAACAATGCAGCGGTTTGTCCATTACAATTGCTAGTTTTTATTCAATAAAAATGTTACAAAAACAAATACATGACACGGTTTGATAACTACTTTATTACCCGGTAAACTAGAAAAATCCATTAGCTATTGTGGAAAGTGACAATCATAACATTAAGGTTTCTACGTAATATACCACATAACAAATTGTATCAAAAGGAGCACCCTAATTACGTAACACACTATCAATCTCAATCTGAATCATTTTGAAGGATATTGCTAATCCATTGCTTCATATGTTCGAAAAATGTGTCTGGTCCACAACGTAAATAACGCAATGTATGTTGTTGAACTGTCAAAATGAAAGCCACTGCTACTGATAGTATGTTACACAATTACCCCGCAGTATACGGATCGTAGCACGTAACGTTCTACAGTTTCTGCCCATCGCCATGGGAAAAAGCCGTGACTTCATGTCAAAATAAACCTTATTCCGCCATAGTTACCAAATTGCCCAACAACACCATGCAATCCTTCACTAGTTCGAGCGATACGAAACATAATAAGAGGGCGCGCTAAGAGCAATATGGCGATAATTAACGTAGATTCGGTGTGAGATAGCCAACGAACAATACCGGGTATATTGCGCAAGCGCACCGTTATCGCGCGCGCAGAGATCATGAGAACTGGAAGGGATTGGGTGGTAGTGCGTGAGTGGAGCGATTTTTATAAAAGTGGAGTATTTGTTTTTTTAATTGTTAGCCTAATTTAGAAAAAAATAAATGAATGAATTTATAACTTGCAAGTCATGAACCTTTACCTTACGAGTACATAAACATACATAATCAGCATATAATGTTCCCACTGCTGGGACACAGGCCTCCTCTCCGTGAGAGGAGCACCACGCGGGCCCAGTGCGGGTTGGTAGATGTCACATGTCTTCGAATTTTTGCTTCTAGGACATGCCGGTTTCCTCACGATGTTTTCCTTCACCTTAACCTTACCATGTTCAAAATCAAGAAGCATCAATTAAATAATATTTTTCTAACTCCTTTAGTTTAAGTTCTTTCTCAACATCATAGAATTTATTAAAAAAACAAAATTTACAAAAATTTTGTTTATTAGTTAACTGCGTGCCTGAAAAGTTATGAAAATCTTTTTATTCAGCATTCCATGTCATACTTAATTCATTTGTAAACGCTATTTTTTCTTACATTTAAACCTAAACCTTATACCGGTGATTTCGGCATGCATAAATTTATTTCGTCACTAAGCGTGTACTTTTTATCTACAAAAGTCTGCGAATCGAAAGATTCTCATTAATTACACGATCATAAATTCAAGAAAAATAAATCTAATTTCGTGAAATAAGCATAAATTACACAGTCAACAAGGAAAGCAGTCGGATTCCCTATTCGTTCATGCATAACGTCTCATGTTCTTCGTTTATTCAACGCAAACCAATAATAAGAATGATTGACAAAGTAATATGTGCAGTTAGCTTCAACAAATCAACAAACAATTCACAACCCTATTTTTAACCCAATAACGTTGCAAGTTCAGTGAAGTTTTTCAAATTAAGAGAACGCTTTATAAGGCAGACTAGACTAGCGTTCCGCGTGCGCTTGCGACTCGTGCTTAAAAAACGGCGATATGTCCACGAGATGGAAAGTGTGCACGCAAAGTGGGAATTTCACTCGACCACCCCTCGCGTGGAAGATAATAGTTTATAACGGACGTCGTTTGTAAAAACTATCATGAGATATTGTTGATGAGAAAAGTGGGGACGTAGTTTAGGACAGTGATAATGTAAATCGCTAATAATTAAGAGACAATGATTTTTGGAAACAGTCAAGTGTGAGCCTCCCCCTTTTCCTAACTATGTTGGGGTCGGCTTCCAGTTTAACCGGATCCTACTGAATACCTGTATTTTAAATTGAACTACTGTCTGTCTGAGCTCCACAACTCAGTTGCTAGATAATACTGCAAATTATGAAAGTATTCTTTCCTAATACGGACGGTTGCTGAGCTTTGTAAATAGGAAAATCTGCGAGAATTACACAATTAAAATTTGTGTAACTTTGATTGACTTAACTATGAAAGGGCATATAGTATTAAAGGCAAAACTAGACTAGAATACAAAACCATATCAAAACATCCTTATAAATTAGCAATACTTTGTTGATATCGCAATCATTCATCGTATTATATGATTCAATCAATCATACAGCTTATCGCTGTCTGAGACTTATACATGTTCAGCGGGATTGTCCGAAAGGGTTACCGCTACCCCGGAACATAAAGGGCGAAGGAAGGAACATGGGTGGGTTTTATTCAGTAAGTCTGACACTCCCTTCCGCTCCACCAAGAGCGGGAGGGGTCATTTGATGATTTCCCACCAGAAGAAAAAAAAAGACTTATACATGTCTACTGCTGAATATAAGCGTCTCCCAAGTTGCACCACAGCAGACAATTCCGATGAATATCGAGGTTTGAGACTACTATAAAAAGGCGTATTTAAAAACTCGTTAACGCGCGGACGTTCTGCTAATGTTACGGCAGTTTCCTTGTTAACCGACAAAAGGTATATGTAAATATAAGTTACATATATTGTGAACTTCCTTTCGTTATGTCAATGTCCTAGTAAATCTTAAGTTTTACCAACACATCCTTACCGTACGGCTGGTCCACAAATTTAAGGTCGCTCAGCGAGCTATGCTTAGAGTCTCTCTGTGGGAAAGCATTCGCAATGAGCTGATCCGGCAGAGAACCAAACTTGTCAACATAACTCATAAAATAAGCAAGCTAACGTGGCAATAGGCCGGCCATATTAGCCGTAAAACCGATGACCGTTTGGGTAGACGTTTTCTTGAGTGGAGACCTCGAATCGGCAAACGTAAGGTAGGACGCCCTCAGGCTAGGTGGAGCTACGCTTCGCAGGATGATTGTTAGCAGTTGGATGAGAGTAGCCGAGAATCGAGCTAAATGGCGTGCATTTGACGACACGGTTGGCGCAGTGGCTGAGCGATCGACTGCTACGCTGCGTGTCGCGGGTTCGATTCCTGCACGGAACAAATATTTGTATTGCCTACAGGTAGTTGTTCCGGGTCTGGCTGTTTGTGTATGTGAGTTTAAATGTTTGTAAACGCACCCACGATACAGGAGTAATTCCCAGAGTGGGGCAAGGTTTTAAAAAAAAAAATGTATAGGTCTTTCACCAGCTGTGGACTGCTGTAGGCTGATATGACCAACACGACCAGAAGACAGATATGTTGGTATCTGAAACTAGCCGCAGGGATCGCGGGATTAACAATGACGGGCTAGGTGGTATCAACATTAGATGTTAGGATACAGACAGCTTAACAGACTATGTCCAAAAATCCGAAGACATGTGACATCTACTAATCCGCACTGGGCCCGCGTGGTGGATTTCGGCCCACTCCATCTCACGGAGAGGAGGCTTGTGTCCCAGCAGTGGGAACATTATAGGCTGACCAAGCTATGGGTGTGTTATTCGTTACACCTCTGCTAAACCTTCGAGGTGTGTGTGGGAGTGTGTGTGTGTGTGTGTGTGTGTGGGTGTGTGTTTAATGGGACCACAGAATGTTGATAAAGTTTGACAGTAGTGAAAATGGCTATTCCTAACTAAATCTTAATAATATGTATAATGTTTGGACTTTAAAAGAGACCATGACCTCTGAGTTTGTTTCGGCATTTCTTCTCAGAGATCAGTCAGCTAGAAAATGCCGGCGCCAGCTAGTTTGAAGTTCTTATTAAAATAACATGCTTTAAAACAAGGAAGCATAAGGAAGAACCAATAGAGCAAGCTTTCAATTCAGTACAAATGACGTCAACGACTCGTGCAAGCTACGCAACATTGAAATGGAAATGTTATACTATTTCAATGCGACACTTTCGAATGCGTTCCATAATTACTGCCGGCCAGCAATTCTTATTGATCGCGTAATTTACACGTCATTTTACGTGTTACTGTCCATATGATTATGCTAAAATGCTTATGGATACCAAAAAAACAAAAAAATAGGTGTACCTACTGAACTCTGAATGATTTCGTCTCTAAATAAAATCTAAATTTCTATAGTAATATTATAAAGAGGTAAAATTTGTTTGTTTATACAAACAAACCAACTATTTTCAAATCCAACTGGTAGTTCCGGAGATTACCCCCTACGTATGTAGGGGGTAATCTAAAACTACCAGTTGGATTTGAAAATATATTTTTGCATTTGATAGCCCTATTCTTGAGGAAAGTTATAGGCTATTTAACATCACGCTATGACCCTTAGGAGTCGATCAAAAAGTCAGAAAGAACGCTAAGCGAAAACGAAGTAGTACCACGTACGAGCCATGGGACGCAATGGCCGAAATTTCTCGCAGACGAAGTCGCGGGCAGAAGCTAGTATAATATAAATAAACTTGTCTATTGTATTATTGTCCCCAATTGATCTCCGCCTCAGAATACACTGAGCTCTCATTATTGAAATAACAAAAGGCAAAATCTACCGCAGTCACCTATTTGCCTGTAAGCAGTCTTAGCCCTAAGTTTACCAGTAAGTAAAGTGAGAGAGTACCTTAAGATAAATAAATATTTTTACGTGTTACTGTCCATATTATTATGCTAAAATGCTTATACAAAAAACAGAACAATTAGGTGTACCTACTGAAATCGGATAATTGTTTACTGTCCCGTATTGATTTACGGTTCACAATACAGTGAACTCTCGTTATTGAAATAACATTAAGCAAACCGTACCAATCACGCATTTGGCCTGTGAGCAGTCTTAATCCTAAGGTTACCAGTGAATAACGTGAGAAGATACTCTAAAATTGATATTAATATTTTTAGTGCTCAGTAGCACCAACCTCTATAAATATATATATATATATATTTAAATATTATAAACTCAAAACCAGATTAAAATCAGTGCAAAGATAATGATCAATTAGCTAATATGCAATAGCTTTATGTGATATTGATTATGGTGTCGATTCCGCGGGTGTGGAGTTTAATGTAGTTTCGAATGAAGGTAGGTGAAAAGTTGGCTACTAGTTGAGCATACAAATAGGGTAATACCCAAACTCAAAGCATTTATTTCAAATTATAAACCAATTACAGGAACTCTTGAATTGTCAAGGGCCGACCCCTTGACAATTTAAAAGTTCCTGTTATTCAGTCAGAAAGATGAAGCTAGTTGCCCATTCCAAAGCGTAGTAGTTACTATCGCCAAAACCTATATCTGACCCATTTTGAAAACAAAATCTCGTGCACATAATGACCACAACTACGCCCGTAAGTAAAACAAAAGAGGATCCTTTTAGGTCGACTAATAACATGCGCTGCAAGCAGGAATAGTCCTTACGGTGGTCAGATATAGATTTTGGGGATAGAAGCACGGACACTCTTTTAAATCATAGGTGACAAGCTAGAAGCCTGAAAAAATCTCGGATAAACACGAATAGTAGTAAGCAACTTCGTCTATTTTTTCTCCTTTAAAATCCAAATTTGTGTTAAATCGCATATAATTGCATCTAATTTTCGCATATAAACTTCATTGATTTAGGGACTTTGCAAATTCTAAACATGGCTTGTTTTACCAAAAAAAAAATGCAGTTTCTAATGAACTCATTAATTTTTTTTGTAACTTATCTTGTGCTTTTAAGTTAATACTAAAATCATTGTTTAAATTAAAATACTTTTAAACCGTACACAAAAAAGAAATAAGTAGGACATTATTTATTTATAACCGATTTAAACTTATTAAAGAATGTTGATTTCAGTTATCTGTGAAAGAGATGTGTCGTGGTAAGGGTGGATGGTACGAGGAGCGTTTGAACGTCGGACGGCAGTAAGCGCCGCCAGTGCGCTCGAGACGCACCAGTAGTAGTCAACTCAGTGAGGAACTATCGTGCAGTACCGTGATAAAGTGAATCATGAGATCCGCATTGATATGCGTTTTCTTTACGCTTGTCGTAAGTATACAACCTTAGATAATTATTTTTACAAATAAATATTAACAGTAGTCTTTTAGATAACAAAAAAAATCTGCGTGACCTTGAAACGAGCCGGTATTTTATTCTCAAACTATTTCCTTTATTTATTTTTAAATACATATTATTTACATTTTTTATATATAAAAACACCTAAAAAAATTAATAAAATATCAAACTAATTATTAAGCACATAATTTTATATTATCAAAAAAATGAAAATTTTGCCACAGGATAGGGATAGATCAGTGACACTTGAACAAATAAAATATTTTAGATTAGAAACTGGCCTGCGATCATACGAGTTAATTGACCAAAACGTTCGACGATATGAGTCTGATTTTCTCGGTTCGTAATTGCAGCATCTCTTATTAATAAATTCTAATGAGTGGCATCTTGTTATTGTGCTAATTACTTATTAGGTTTTAGGAATGTGTGTTAACAAGTAAAACTAATCTTAATGTGTTGCGTAGCTCAGCGTAAGGTCTAATAGATTTTCTGAGATATGAGAAAATCAAGTGTTTTTGAAAATTTGGTTGTGTCATTTGGTTTTCTTTTCGTCCAATCCCCAAGGTGTTATGGTAGGCTCACCTTTGAAGGAAAGTAATGATTCTTGCCTGGGTGAGAGTATGTGACCTTTTCACTGTATCGAAAACGTAGGCACATATTCATTGTTCTTAGTTCCTGTTTAAATAACAAACCTAGCCCATATTGAAAACGCACGAAAGGCATAATATTCAACAAAAATAATAAGTATTAATATAACTTTGTAACAATATTATTAAACGAATTATACAATAGTACTAGACAATGACCTAGAGGTACCCTATTGTTACTAGGTGAGATTTTCTCATGTAAGTGGAGCAATCAACTACATCTAACACTATGAGCGATTTCTGCATGGAAAACCATATTATTACACGCAATAATGTTCAATTAAAATAGCGACTTTAAAAGCGATAACGGCCTGGGAATGTTAATGAGATTTTTTGACACTTTTGTTTCTTGTCTTCTGTGTTGATTGACATTTGGGTCTCATAAAAGCTGTGGTTAATTAAATATATGGTGCGGACAAAAGAATTAGTTTGTAGATGGCCTCACTAACAAAGTTACAACAGATAGTAATGTGTTACTATACTATACCCTGTCTATTGGGTTAACCGTTTTTTGACAGTTTAAAATGCGTAATAAAATAAATATATAAACTGCCTTAACTTATTGAATTATCTTATTTATGGCTTCTTACAGATATTATAATACCGTTCGTATATCAATCAATGTATTGTGTGTTGCTGCAATCACTAGTTCCATCTGTCAAAAAACGTTTTACCTAATGGACAGGGTATACAGGATAAAGTTCCCAGTTTTAAGTAACAACATAACATCACACATGTATTCCCGATGGTATAGGCAGCATTGTCTAGGGCACGAGCCTATTGCACCTGTAGTTTAAAATATTGTCAATATTACGATTCATATAACTAAATATTTTTTAGCAACGCAGTATGCGCATTCATTCAGGACCTGTGATTTCATAATAATTTAGGTACCCCAAATCTATGTTCTAACATTGACGTTACGTCATCGCATATCTAGTATAGCGTGAAGTATTATGTAAACTTTCTTCAAACACATTACCATAAACTTAGCGAATCTATTATGTATTTATGTATGCATATTATTAATACATAAAGTTCGTGACGCATCTATAAAGCCATTCAAGTTTTGTGATACACTTTCAGATGTTACACAGTAACTGAATTTTATGAAGACTTGTCCTTCCTAGGTCTTTGGTTCACTCCTATTACACAAGTTTTGAGTAAGAAGGTATAATTATTTATACTTTTATACATAAAACTTTGTCTAAAGAGGAAGACCAAGGAATGGTCGATGAGTGGATGGTTCGAAAGATAATATAGCTAGAAATGGGGCGATTATGGATATGAGAGGTAAAAGATATGTAGGTAATTGAAGAAGAGAAGAAAGATTTTTTTATGACCTTCAGTTGTACAATAACACTTATTTAAACACTATGCGGCTTTACAACTAAGGGAAGGAGTGTTTTCGATGAACTCTGGCACTCAAAGTAAAATTTAACTTAAAGAAAAAGTCATGCTGCGACGACCCCAAATAAATTGGGATGAAGGCAGGACAGTATATGTTTTTTTTAATCGGACCGCTGTCGTCCCCGCGAATCGGACCAAAAGTTACGGTATAATTCTGCCTGCCTCCTCAAACAATACAGACGTAATGTGTATTTATAGTAAAAATAATACCATGCCTAAAACACAGAGACTGTCCATAAAACTATGTAGTTAATGATAAGCTAGTCAACTTAGTCCCACGCAATCAGCGGTGGAATCGCCTCAATGGCCATTCATGTGAATTAAACCAAGTTCTTAGCAATAACGATGTATTTGTATTGTTTTACACCACATACTTTAGTTTTTAGGCTTAATAACTGAAGTTTCAAGTAAATGAAGGATTAATAGTGGTATTTTATGATAAAGAAAAGTTCACCTAGTGCAGAGTCCTTAGTGGCTAAAAATGTGACATGCAATTAGAGAAGCTAGAAGCTAAGATTGATGGATGAATTGCAATTATCAGAAATAGAAGTTGATAAATTTCTGTTTTTCTAACTGAACAGACAGCTGTGCTTCTGAGGAGTTTGTTGCGCTATGTCTTCCCAGCTAAAGCACTAGGAAGTGGTGAAGGGCGGGCGTTTTGGGGGACTGTATTATGTAATTTTGACTTTCGAAAAGTACTGATTCTCAGCCTAATTTTTTTAATAAATCGCTTTTGATTTTGTTATAAATAAGTAAGGATTTCTAGACTACCTGATAATTCTCCCAGGGAAATCTCAATATTTGTCCACCTACAATAAAAATGAAAAGCGTAACGCAAATCGCTCATTAATCAATAAACATTACAGTATCACGCATTCTCGAAAATCATCTATTAGATTATATTTAATATAACTACATATATCGCTACGGTGAATGCATATTTAGGTCTAGATCAGCCGCAGAAGCCATTTATAATCCGTCGGTATATTGTTTAAACGATACAAAGAAATTGCTAAACAAGAGATTAAGATCGCGTAACGTTATGAAATCTCATAGACTCGTACGCACAATATGATTGTGTTTCAGATAAGCGATTGTTCAACAAAAATGCTCACTATTGAGGCATTTTAGTAGCTGCCCTTTTAAATTGATTTTTTTATTGTAAAGACTCAGTTGTTTTTTTTTAAGAATCAGAGGTTGAAATGATTCGTTGGTGTGTTAGCAAATGCATGTCATAGGTGGTAAACAGTACGATGATTCCATCTCACAATCAAAAAATTTACTTCAATTAAAAAGTTTTCAGGCACTTTTGAACATTCAAGGAGTCGGTCAGTCGGAAAGTAGAAAGCTGATAGATTGACTGGCTGATTCCATGAAATATGAACTTTGTTTTACATCTGAATATGATTGCCAATGTTTGTTTCAATAAACATCCCGAGAAACAATACAAAATATTAGTGATCAATTGAGGGAACATTCCATTCATATAAAGTAGAAAGAACAAATATTTTGTAAGATTCGAGCCAAATAAGTTGGACTGTACTGAAATTATTCAATTGGAAACTCATCGCGGAGGGGTTGGATCGTCCGGCACGCAACCGATTTGTAACACGCCACCGTCTCCGGCGCACTTTCCCGCCTACCGCCATTTTACTTTCAAACGCATACTGAAATATCCACATTTTTTTTTTTCGTCAAATACAATTCTAATGATAGTCGTCGCCGGCCACTTAATTAACGTTCGTTTGATGTGTCGCATCATGTTTAGTAAAAGATCATTGCTCGCATTACAGGTGCTGAGGGACGGAAGTAGCACGGCAAGCGCTGAACACGAGGAAGATTTCAACCCTACGCCGATCCCGCTCAGCGACTGGCCGCGTGACAGACAAGAGCCTGCAGGAACGTTACAGGAGATCATCAAGACTGAGGCACCTCCAGCAGCGGCTGCAGTGCCCGCACATTACTGGGAAGACGCATTGAGGCACAGTGTGTATCTAACACTAGTAAGAGACAAAATAGATCAGCTAATAGCGAAAGGAGACTACATATCGCCCGACAGCAAACCAGAAAACCTTGTGGCAAAAGAAATCGACGATCACGACCTTTGGGATAAAATTAAAACAGCTCGCTTTGACAGATTGAAGGAAGAGCCTATTCCACTAGCCGATGTTACGATATTAGCAAGAGGTAGACTGGTCGAAGATGAACAGGGCTACCGATTCATTGAAGACGATGCGTCGCATAATACCTGCAGTGGCAATCATTGTGCGAAAGGAGTCAAAGCGTTGTGGTCAGTAAAACGGATGAGGCAAGGAGAAACGTCGCTCGGGAAATACCATTACGAGTTAACATTTGCAGTGACCTCGCAAACAACTAAGAAGGTGAAAAAACCTTATGAAAACCCAGTCAGAACTTTCACTATTAAAGAGACTATTCCAACATTTGAACGCGAAAAAGTACGTCCGCGAGGTAAAATCTACCAGGACAGAACTCAGAGAGCCATATGGGTCCATAAGAATCTAAATCCTATCCTGAGTTACCAAAAGCGACCAGCACCAAACACACGCGGCTTAGACAGAATATTCTCGTCGTTGTTCTCCGATGAAGATAGCTACGAGGAACCGCATAGACCTAAAACGAAGACTTACATGCCTAACGTGTACATTCCGCACGCTAAAGTAGCACATGTAGACGACAGAGAACCATACCATCAGAAGAAACATTTGCCTTACCCGATAGCGAAACCTCAGCTGCACAGATACTCGCACCCTCCCATCGTACCTCCACCTGCGGCGTACATGCAGCATCCGTACTTGAACGTAGATTCTGTAGGGAACCCATACGTACAGCCGTACTCAGACAACAGATTTCTGTCATCGAACGTAATAAAGACAACTAGGCCAGCTGTTCTGCCGACACCCATCACAAATTATCCACTTCTCAAGGAATCAACTATCGAGGTACCTGTCAAGACTAGACTGAATGCCACAGAATACACAACAAAAGAACCAGATGTTGTAACGACTTATAAAATCTATCATCATCAGAAACAATCACCAATGAAGATCAGCTACGTGACCGACCACATCAGACCGCCAGTTTACAACGCCCCGCCGGGAATTTTCGTTACTATGGATAAAAAGCCTTTCAAACCAATGCCTCCGCTGAAGTATTCCCACTTGAACAAGCCACAAAAAGCTACGCTTCCGGATTTCCGTCCGAGCCCACAAGTACTTGACACTCAATTCTCTGAACAGGATTCGTCGGCCGACACCGCATTCAGACCCATAACTATGAATTTCACAGATATCTCCGACTATAAAGACGACGATATAATCAGTAAAAAGACTACCACTACTAAGAACGTCCGAAAGCCGGGTGCGGCTAAAAAACCGGAAAAAAAGCATGAAAATATCAAATCTACTCGTCTTACTACAGTGACACCCGAAATAATAACAGCTGCGAGTCTAACAACTCATGACGGTGATGATGATGATAATGGGATGGAATGGGCTAATATTTTGGGAGCTTTTACCAAAACTACTCCGATGGCATCACACAAAGAACAGAGTACAAAGGAAAACATTGACGCTATTGTGTCAACGACGCCTTTATCAACAACAACAACAAAAGAAATGTTTTTCGAGACTCAGGAAAATTTCGCAGATGCTTATAACGAGGAGATTCCATCAACGAGTTCTACCACTATCGCAAGTTCCACCACGTCGACCACCACCACACCTAAACCTAAGAAGCGAACACGTCCACCACCAAAGTTCAACAAACCAGAAAAGATAAAAAAACATAAACGCGTGACGTCAACAACCACAACAACACTCCAACCGACACGAAAGTATCCTTTAAAGAAACAAACTGATGACTTGACGCCTCAAGCCAGCTCTGCTGCAACCAGCGCAACTAACTCTATATGGGAAACAAAGACACACAGGGCGCCTGCAAGTACTACTACAAGTAGTACCACTCCACGACCTACGACGACCATTAAACTTACAACGACGACTACTTCTAGCACAACCACAACATCGAGCCCCACCGTGGACACCGAACAGCCGGTTGTAACCACGCAACCGAAGAGTAAAAACCGTTTCAGACAATCCACATTGATGCAAAAAGGCACATCGGTGAATCACGACAAATGGTCAACAAGTACACTCGACAAGATCCGAACGAATACTGCAACATCAAACGTTTACGCACTAAGAAGAAAAGCATCTAAATTCACAGGATATATACCTGCGAGTACTCCTAGAACTCCAGAAGTTGAGAGGGATAGAGAGGATCATAGAGATCACGCTTATAATTTCAATAAGAAAAGTAGCAGCACTACAGAAGCAGTAGAAGAAGACACTTATAGTTCTAATAAGGAACGTATTCCTAGCAGCACTACAGAAACCGTAGACGAAGACATTCTGGTAAAAAAAGTACAACCTAATCTACCGACTTTTGAAGAGCAGGAAATTAAAGATGATGATGAATTAGAACAAGAAGAAAATAGTGAAACTGAGCCAGAGCATAAAAGTACCTCGACGGACGTTCAGGAAACCAAAGACGACCATGAATACATCTTTCCAACTGCATCCGTAATTCAAGAAGTCAAACAATATATAGGTCTAGATGATCAAGCAGCGACCACCGAATTGGCCGTCGTTGCATCACCATATTCAGCTACAAAGAATAAGACCAAATGTAAAAAGAAGAAAAATAATAATCTTACGACCGAAGAAGCGTTTAAATCGTCAAGTGAGCCTGGAGCTACTGAAACACCTAAGACTTCTAGCACTACTTCGACAACTGCAAGCCCAGTTACACCTGACATATTCAACGAACTATTCGGAGGGTTCACAATGGATGAAGCTACAGAGGAACCTGGAAAAGAACGCCCAACACCAGTGCCAGAACAAAATACAAGCGAGAGCGAGAATCACGAACGGTACTTACACGACGACCTTGAAGACTTCCTGCATTCCCTCGATGAAAAAAGCAACGCACACGACGATGAGTCAGACGAAGAATATGACGATATCCATGAAGATAGTAAACAATTTACGGATGATTATTACGAAGATGACCAAGATGTTAAAGAAAGTCAAGATAATCCGTTTAGCTTACTAGGATTAATAGATATGGAATAGACTGAATGTTGTCCTAACCTAATACTCATACTCAGTGTTGTAGCTTTAAATGCTGTGTCAGTCATTGATCTCTGAGCACTGGCAGTGACCAATGGAAGGTATTTATTAAATATGGAGTGTTTTGATACAAATAATTTATAAGCATTTAGCGCCAATATTCACTGCAAACTTTATGTTTGTGAAACCTTCTTGATGCTTTCGTAACATGCTGTTCAAACAGGAATCATAAACATTTCTTACAAGCAAGAATTTAGAGCGTGCCTTTAGGCTCTTGTGACGCCTAGAATCTCAGAATACTAAAACTACTTTCTGTGTTACCGGAATGTAAATATTTAAGTTCAATTAAGTTTAAATTAAGATTAATAATATTTTTGTAATAAATTATTATAAATATGGTTTATTTTATAGTTTATTCTCACCTGCCCCTTCCATGGAATACTTGTAGATAGGTTCCGGTTTCAGAGGTACAAATGCTGCAAAGGATTCTGGAACCATTTCTTTTATTCTCTGCTGGTATGACAACCTACAAAGACAAAAAGAGGTTTTATATTTAAGGGTTTACATCATTACAGAGGTACAGTATTTTTATCTCATGAGTAACTTGTGGTCAGCACATCACATTCCGACTGCACCATTGTCCGAGGTACCGAGAGCTCCTGCAGTTACACACAAATTCTCAGTGTGTAACCACAAGTAAAGCTCCTTCATGTGATAAAAATACTATAACCAAATTGTTTAGGAACTCAAAGTAATTCAACTAAAATCAACATTTATAGTGAAGACAGTTTATTTTATATAATATTGAACGATTTTCAACTATCCACTTCCTAAAATTATAAAAAAAAATCCATCTGCATTATACATTTTGAGTTCTAACAACACACACACACAACAAACTAACAACAAGCACAACTAACAACAACAACAACTAACAGCTAATTAACTTTACATTTATATTTGTATGATATAGATAGTTTATACCTAAGACACTTTCCAAGCACTTCTCTAGCAAATCGAGGCTTAGGATGATCAATATCCAACTGAGTGCACGCTTCCCAGTCCTCCCAAGACCAGCGGTACTGGAAGTTGCTGAGATGGTATGAGAACCAATCGACAAACCTGAAATAAAATGGATAAAAATGGTCAAGTAACAATATACCTTGTAATTGATGTACAGACGCCAGCACATCAAGCTACTACAATCTGTCAAATTTCTTTAATATATTTTGAACTTTATTGCTAAAGGCTTAAGGTTCAAGGTTGATTGGGAAAATTTGACAGTTTCGGGTAGCTTGACCTGCTGGCGTCCGTACCATCCTAGAGTTGAAAGTAAGACATCAAGGTCTATTTTTGATTTAGAGATCAAAGGATAAGAAAAAAGCTGTCTTATACATAGTAGTTCCACATACTTATATTTACTATGTTTTTTCCCCTGAAAGGTTAACATTAATCAGGTGCTTTGAGATCAATGTGACAATTACATATGTAGTTTAAACCTTTGTGAAGTATCAACTTAGTTTTTTTTAAGTCGTAAAGCAAATTAAAGTTAAAGTCGTATAGGGAAACAGTCCGCGAAAAAGCTCAAAACGGCTTACTAATTAATATAAATTAAAAAAAAACGAACTAAGTAGGTACATCTGTTTCCATAAAACTCTCTCATCAGCACCAAATCTTCCTTTACAACTTTAAATCCCCCTCAACTTGCAACACAGCCCCCTGCACTTGCGAGGAAATTAAATGTCATCGCCACTCAAGCCGGCCAATAAAGGCAAGAATGAGGTGGAAGCTCTGTTCCTCATCATTGTTCACTGCAACCGGTCAATAAAGGCACTTTGCAAGGCAAGGCATTTTGAGTTTGAGTTCTCTTGGTCTGGCTCCTCACCCTAGACTAGACCTGTCCCCGGCAATGTAAACTCTTCCGGCACAGGCCTAGAATTCGGAGCACGTAAGCCCCAACACAACGTCAACGTAGAGATATACGGCGGTGGGGTTATTATTATTAAATTTTGAGGTTGACTAAACACCCAAATTGAATTGGGAAATTCATAACTTTTTTTGAAATATTTTTACAAAACAATGCCGAATACAGCCATAAAATCCTTGGCTTAAGATAACTTAGGCTTTTATAATAGAGAATATTCTATTCTATACTTACCTATCGAAGCACGCAACATTCATAGTATCAATCCTCATAAACAATATTTCCGTAGCTTGAGCCAACACCTGCGGCATCGTCGAAGGCTGGAGTTTACACAGCTCAATCAAGATAGAACCGTAACAAATCTCCAAGTATCTAGGTCTCGGCAAGTTGAACAATTCAGCAAATATTATTTCTACAATACAGTATTCTAGAGGGATCTTGGCTTTGTATGGAAAGCACAGTAACTGTGCGGCACATTCCTTGCGTTCTGCATGGTATGCTTCTAGGATGTTGTGAAGATGTTCCTCAATAAGGAACCGCTCAATAGAATGCGCTCCTGGTAGTACTGGACCATCGGGACAGTCGGTGTAGTCAAACATGCGGAATATGACCCTCGGCATGGGGTATGTATCTGTGTCATTGTGGGGTGGTGGCTGAAAACAGATATTTTTTTAATCAGTAAATATCATTTTTTTTTTATCAAATCAACATAAAAAAAAAATTAAGCAGTTGCATAAATACTGTACAGTGGGGTAATTATGTAACACACTATCAGTAGCAGTATGGTTTAATTTTGACAGTTCAACAGCATCCATTGCGTTATTTATGTTGTTGACCAGACACATTTTTCTAACATATGAAGCAATGGATTAGCAATATCCTTTTAAATTATTCAGATAGAGATTATGCAATTAAGGTGCTGGTTTCTTATAAGAATTAGGTTGCATTTCTTATTTAAGACTTCACCTTTTTGTTTCCCTAAAAACCTTATTCGGACTAAATGAACAAACAAAAATTAACCAAATTGGTCCTGTGATTCTCAAGCGATGTGCTTACCAACAAATACCATTTGATTTATATATACATTCTAACTAAAGTGATAACAACACCAAGGCATCATAAACCAAAAATGTTTAATCTTACCTGTATTGTAGGAAGTTGATGTTGCAGAGCCTCACACAGGATAGAGTCAAAAGCAAGGTAAGGCCTAGGGATGTGCTTCTCAGACCAGTTGTCCTGCTTCAACTTTTTAATTTGAGCCCATAGACAATCTAGATACTCTTCCTGTAGATGAGGAGTATCAATAGACCACACCTTTAGCGCCGGCCAGTGTTTCTTACTGCGCTTGTTTAAAAATATGTCAATAGTAGTCAGCAAATGATCCAGTTGAGATTCCTTCTTCTCATAGAGCTCTCTGCCGACCCATGGCAGTGCTGATAACACGGCAAACACAAACCAATCTCGTCTAACTTGAGGTACTCCATCCTCATTGGCACAGTCCACTAGAGTCTCCAACAATGTCAACAAGGAAGAAGCAGCCAGCACATGGCAATTCACCAGGTCAGCTATAAACCTGAGACAGTACCTCGCCGCGTTCCATTTGCCAATCTTCAAGTTCTCTTTGAAAGTCTTAACAATGTAGTCAACAAATTCACCACCAAAGTTATAGTTCTTCGCGTTCAGAAGTCCCACTAATGTAGCATATATGGTGCATTTTTCCGGCATACGAATAGCACAGTCAGTAAGAATACGTAAAATCTTTACACGAAATGTACTTAAATCTGCCTCCAATACGCTCGCTAAACCTTCCAAGTTACTCTCTAAACTGGAGCTACTTTTCTCTCCGACCCTCAGTATCAGCGACTCCAACCTATCCTCAATCTCCTGGTTCTCCGATACACGCCGTCTTTTGCGATTGAGACGCTCTAAAACAAAAGTTAAACAAGGGTCATCAAAATCAATCTAGTTTCTAACCTACAAAATACTAAGCAATTTTTTTCTTAGCTTACCGTAACCATCTTCATCGTCATGGGCCCTTCTGCGATTCATTTTGGAAAGTTGGATTACACGAAAATTATTTCAAACACTGTATTATTGCAGCAATTTAATTAAATTCTACGAAAACGCCAACAAACAAGTCAATGTACGACGACGAACGAAATCGAATCGAAAAGTTGACACTAGCTAGAGTTCTGTTATTCTTGTTGCTCCCTTCTCGTGCCCATACAGTCTTACTAAATCGACTAAAGAGAAGACTTCTATATTTTTACACAATTGCAGGGTCTCGTCTCGTAAAATTATTCAATTATTTTGTGCGTTGAATTTATGGAATTTAGTTCTAACATACAACGTGTAAAAGTCCGTTTCCCGAAAGAAGTCCCGCGGCAATAAGTGGAACTAATTATTATTATATAGTTAGCAACATTCCAACAACAACTCTCCTACCCCAGACACCTTTCTCTATTTAAGAATGTGCATTTTATTAACCAACAATCAAGCCTGCTACTCGTATATGATGTCGAGATAAATAAATAAATCAATATTTATGATTCCGTCCTACGACAGTGGCGCCGCGTCTACGATACTTCTTTTGTAAAACGGACTCTATGTCACGTTTCGTTGAGATTTTAAATAAAATAATTAGATTAACCACAGAATAGGCGACTCGATTCTTTTTAAATTATCATTTCTTTTTCAGATTTGTTTCTGAACTGAAATAAACAATCGATTGCCTATCTGCCAAACCAAAGAATTGTCACATATGTCAGTTTGTCAAAATAAACTTGATCGTCTTGTTGAGGTTTGTTTGTGTATCAAAACTGAATATAAAATTACTTAAATTCGCTAAAAGGTCTATGTTCTCATCAGAATGTCTTGCAATTATGCTGATGGATTATCTCCGTATGAAAATAAAGGAATCCTAGGAGTACCAGAGGTTAAAAAGCCAATATTTATTAGTTTTGATCTTGAGTTATTTTTTTTTAATATGTCTTTTTGTTTTACATTTTAGCATAATTTTACATGCGCTTTTATGATTGTAGAAATTCGACACGTTGGATAAGTTTGACAAAAAGTGTAAGCTGTTGGCTCAGTTAATAAGCGAAGCTAAACATGTGGTTGTCCACACTGGGGCAGGCATTAGTACTTCAGCAGGAATACCAGACTTCAGGTAAATATGTCTTCTTTGAAATTTAAAGTATAGTTTTATTCAGAAGATTTGGCTAGGAAAGCTGTAAGATTGTAAAGATGTTTGTGGTGCCTCTGTGGTTTTGAATGGACAGCTTTAAATCATAGAAAGAACGAGATTTTTTTTGACAATTTAACTAAAACAATATATTAAACTCTTTTCAGAGGACCCAATGGAGTGTGGACTTTAGAAAAAAAAGGCCAAAAACCAAACATAAACATTTCCTTTGATGATGCCACTCCCACAAAGACCCACATGATACTGAAGAAGTTGATAGAATGCAACAAGATTCACTACATAGTCAGCCAGAATATTGATGGTCTGCACTTGAAGTCTGGCCTGTCTAGGAAGCACCTGGCTGAGTTACATGGCAACATGTTTATTGATGAGTGTAATTTGTGTAAAAGGTAAGCATACTTTTTTTGAAAGCTATTCTAGAGTCTAGAAACTGAACACATACTCAACATCTTGGTGATATGAAACTGGTTTGTTATTACACTGGCACTTTACCTGATTGTCAAAACCGTAATTTATTATGTAGGCTTAGTATTATCCTGAAGAACTTTACTGATTTGCCTGAAACATTCACATTTATACTTAATCTAAATAGTACCTAAAATATAAGTAAACCAGTGGATACTGGTACCCTCATCCACTAACTAGAAAAAGTGCCTCTTGCTAATATCCATAGTAAATCATTTGTTGTCTTCCACCTCCATTATTACATTTTTAAAAATATATGTTTCAGGCAATTTATCAGAGGTTTCCCGGTAGAAACAGTAGGCAAGAAGTGCAGTGGAAATTCATGTCCAGCTGAATTTACTTCATCCAGGCCATGCAGGGGGAAGTTGTATGATGGAGTGCTGGACTGGGAGCACAGCCTGCCTGAGAATGATCTCACCATGGCTGAGTTGCATTCGAGGTAACTATGATTAATATATTAGAGGGGTAGACAAGTAGAAGAGAAGTAGACAATTATGGAGGTGCTCAAATGAGGAATGAAAGGAAAAGCCCACTGTAGCAAAAAAATAACAATAGAAAGAAATCAGTGGAAATTGCTAGAGGAAGTCTTTGTGTCAAAGACATGCTACAAAGAGAACAGCTGAGTATGTTTTTTTTTTGTTAACCTTTGTTGTCCCACTGCTGGGCAAAGGTCTCCCCCACACTTTTCCAGATTGCCTTGTGGCTTCTCCAACCGTGTCTGAAATATAATTTTGAAATTATTTTGTCCTTTTAGTGAATAAAGGTTTTGAATTTGATTATTATCCTGTAATAATCAAATTCAAAGCCTCTAGTTAAGGTACTTAAAAGAAATATAACCCTTTTTTATAGACAGCTGACGGTCCTGGGCATACTACTTTTGCTTTTAGTCTATCCATATTTCTAGTGCTGAGGACTTATAATTTCATAATAAAATTCAATAATATTTCATTATTTTGTAAATTCATATCTTATATTATGTTATATGCCGTATTTATATTTCAGTATTGCAGATCTAAGTATCTGCTTGGGAACAACTCTACAAATTGTGCCAAGTGGAAATTTACCCATAGAGACAGTCAAGTATGGGGGAAAACTAGTCATTTGCAACTTGCAACCCACCAAACATGTAAGTAAAATATTCTTCGAATATCTTTACAAATAAAGCGACAGTAAATCTTTAGTAACTGTCACCTTATTTGTTTTTTTTTTCTTCCATGCGTCTCATGCGCCATCTTTACAAAAAAGGAAGTGACCACACTTATGGACGCAGCGCAATCGGCTTGAGTCGGTCAGAAAGAGCTTTATTACCATGCAATAGAAGCGAAAAAGAGGTCATTCGTCTCGTTTTCGTTCAGACGACGCGTCTCGACTTGCAGCTCTTTCCGACTGGTTCAAGCTGATTCCACGTCGATAACAGTGGTCACGTTCTAACGCGATGGTTAATATCGTCGTCACTATTAACTGGCGCCTCATTTTCATCACATCGTATGCCGGAAGACACGCTGCGCCGCCCTTATGATTATTATTTTGTATTCCATGAATCAATTATATTCAATACATGTCGGGAAGTTGCAAAATCATAAAAATAAAAACTTAGTTTGTTTTTTTCTATTCAGGACAACAAAGCAGACTTAATAATAAACTACTATGTAGACGAGGTACTAGAAAAAGTAATGGACATACTCGACATAGCAATACCAACATATTGTAAGGACGAGAACCCCACACTCGAAGCATTACACCGACCCCTTGAATGGACGATCGATAGACGCGACGTTCTTCAATTAGAGAAGACTTTTAAAGCCAAATGCAAAGGTGTTAAGAAGAAAAGAATATTAATAAAAAGTAAACGAAATAGTACTGAAGTTAGTTCAATGAATAGTGTTGCAGATGATAAAGCGAAAATAACCAAATTAGAAGTTAAGGAAGAGGAAAATGATGATGTTGTAGAAGTTAAGCCTGAACCTGTAGATAGTATAATATTAATTAACTGAGGAGTAGCAACAGGTTTCCTGATGCGTCCCACTGCAGGAAAGTCTTAAAAGTGCCACACTTATTCGGCACGATTCGCCACAGGCGAGCGGCAAAATATACAGGGGGAGGGGGGATTTTGGAGACGGGGTGGTAAGGATAGGTACCTTAATTAACCATTGTAGTTACCATTATAAGTTGAGAGTCTCATTTCCTGCGAAATATATGGAAAAAGTTTTGTGAGATTTCTTACTGTTCTAGTACTTAAACCTCAGATGGTCCGATAGAGTTCTATGATCCTTATGAAACAGCAGATCGATTACATAAAGTTTTTTCGTCATAATTGCCAATTTTCTTGCTGGCAATTTAATAAAAATCTATGAATACAGATCAAAATTTCTCTTAAAATGTAGGAGTCTCTTTAGACCGTTTTCCTGTAGCTACAACGGTTAAAGCTACCTACCCTTACACACATCATCCACACTGTATTTTCGATTTTGTCACCCGGCTTGTGCCGAATCATGCCGACCCGAACAAGTGTGTAGCAGTGTCCAATGAATTTTTTTTTTTTTTTAACAGTGCAAATGGTCAATTTCTTGACACATAAATTCACATAATTGTATTAATAATAGAAAACAGTAGTTGACCATACAAAGTTTTATAGAAGAGTTTGTTTTAGTTGGTAAGTACGTACAAATCATTCCAGAATGGATTATTTATTTCCAATTTCGTATTAAGAATAATTTTTAACAGAACAAATGCAAATGTAAGAACAATTATCATGTTTTGATAAATAAAACACTCGAATTGATACAGTAAAATAAATAATTTATTTATAAAAATATCTTATTTACAAAATATTATGGACACTCTTTGGTAACATGGAATGTTTAAAAATCTCACCTATCTTCCTTTATATAATAAAACATTTTAAAGTAAAATTTAGAAGTCTTACAACAAACGTAAGACTTGTAATTCTTGTATAAAAATATAAAAACATCTAAGTACCCAATTTTCCACCAACCAAATAAATTATATGCTGAAATGCATAAACTGACACAAACATCACAAACAGTTCAAACATATACATAGTTAACTTTACGAAGAACACGGAGTCGCCGCGCCCGCGCCTGCAGCATTTAAAGACGGCACGAATTTAAATACGACGTAAATTCGTGCCGTCTCGTTTTGGCACATTTCATTACATGAGAAAGAAGAAAGATTATAACTCTGTCTCTCACGCTAAACCTCTCTCATTTTTTTTTAAAGTTTCATTTTTATCACGTGTACGGTGCTGTACGCGCAATTTTTTTTTTTTCTACTTTTGTTTTGACTCAGAAAAAAAAAAAACAAAAATATCAGCTAACAGAATATCCTAGTTATTTGAAATGCAATCAAGGTGATTAAAGGTAATATCAAATTGTCCACTTGATCTGTTTTTGCCTCCACAAGTCCTGAGACGATTGCTGTGAATGTGACCCGAAGCAAAGCGCCCGGTACCGTCAATAAACCTGTAAGCATATAGAGAACTTGTATTCCCCAAAAGGTTAGGCAGAGGTGTACCTATAGAACACCCACATGTCGCCAGCTACGTTTAAGTCCCATGTATTATGGGGGAGCCTATTGCCATCAACCGTGCACAAATCCAGACTCCAGGCTGATACTGAGAAATTCCAGATGGAAAAACCCAATAATACTTTGCCCGACCCGGGAATTGAACCCAGGACTACATGCTTAGCATTGCGACCATTAGACCAACGAGGCAGTCAAGAACTGAAGGGTTCTAGAAAAGTTCATATTTTTTTTGGCAGTGAATGCTTGCTGCGCTGTTTTAGCCAAGTGTTCCCCGGCCACGAAGAAGTATCTATAATAATATTATAAATAAATATTCGAAAGTAAGGGGTCATCCATAAATTACGTCACACGTTAAGGGGGGGGGGGGGGGTCGTTGAAGAGTGACATTGTGTGACAAGGGGTTGGGAGGTGTCCTAAATTTCGTGATGTCACATTTCAAAATCTATTATAATCTATGAACTTTGAACTATTAACGAAAAATACAAAAACATTTGCAACTCTTATCAGTATAAACATAAGGTTCAAATTGTTTTGTCGGCCACTTGCTCTACTAGTGTTACGCGCCGACCACCTAAGCGCCCTTTAGCGCGGGTATGTAACCATAGAAAAAGATGACTCCGAAGATAAATTCGCTCCACTGTTACTTCAGCTAGCTTTGGATATCCGAGCGTCATCACATTTGAAGCAAGTTTCGTATGATAGCTATTGCCCCAGTATCGAGGCATACTTGTTTTAGCGATCATGTGGCATCTATGGTCTATATTTTGCATCATACAAGGCCACTAATCAACACAAGCAATCACATAAGAGTCAACAAAGCTTTGCCCATCGCGAAGATTCGTCCTCAAAGAATTGCTGCTAGACGTGCCAGAGAAATTCTGTTTTTGGATGATGACGATGGTTGGATGAAAAAGATTATATATTGACACAACGAATGTTCCTGATATTAACAACCCAAACGAGAACGAAGTGGCTGCTATGCCAGTTATAAATAATTTAAAGGAGTGGGTTCAAAGTCCATGGACTCAAGATTTGTATCTTTAATTAATATAATTAATCGTTTTTTTGTTAATAATAATCATTCTTGAAATGTTTGATTTGATGTTAATTTTATTAAAAAAATTAAATGGAAATAAAACTAATTTCGGAACTGCTGTTTTAGTTCAATAATTTCTAGATGTAAAATATGTGACGTCACACTAGGGAGGGGGGGAGTCTCACATATGTGACAAGGACTGGTAAAAAAATCATGAAATTCGTGTGACGTAATTTATGGATGGCCCCTAACTCTGCCTATCTATTACCTTTTCACGCCTTAACGGCTGATCAGATTCAATGAAATTTAGCACACAGGTAGACTATGACCTAGGACATAGAATACTTTGTATCCCGGTAGCACGTTACCGTGGGACAATTTCCGACCTCCACGCGAGTAAAGCCGCGGGGAAAATCTAATACTTACAAAGCTAGTATATTTACAGATTTACTCTAACTCTATAACATTTTTATTTACCAAAAAGGCCAAGAAAATAGATCACCGCCACTTGTGATAAAGTGTTGAACGCCGTCCCTTCTACCGATTTGTGTCCATCTGCAACAGAATTTGAACTTGTCAACACACTAATTTATGTGGGTACATACACGCTGTTTAGGCTTATACTGTCGCGCTTTGGCTGAGATCCGAGTCCAAGTTATTTGACCATAGAGATCGAATCCCGAGCATCAATTGCCTAGCCTTTTCCCAGCTATTTTTGGGGTGGGTTCTAACCTAACCAGACACAGCTGAATTCCAGTATTTTACATGGATCGACTGCTTAGTTGACCTCCACAACCCAGTTATTGGGCAATACGATACCCCTTGGTAAGACTGGTTGTCAGACTTTTGGGGTTCTGACTACCCGTAACGACTCAAAGATCTACGAATGGCAGCCGGGATCAACGTGCTTTCCGACGAACGGATGGGGCCTCGGTATGTAATGTATGATTACCCAAACGCGGACCGACCCGTGTGGCTGTTATTATTTAGCCACGAAACCCTCGAGAAAATAAATACCAAAAATTGAAAAAAAAATGAATTCCATAGTAACAAGTAAAATCAGTAAAACCCACCTGCCCACTTGTTGAACCCATACTTGGATCCGAACCAGCTGGCGGCAGTGTCTCCCACACCTATCGACAGAACCCCGCTGAGCAGTTCCAGTTCGTACCCCGGATGTACCGGGACCAGAATCAGCGGGCACGCTAGCCCTACGTACAAGTACATCGGGGTCATCGCGAAATTACCCACGTCCTGAAAAATAGGAAAATTTGATACAGTCAGGGAAACAAATTGAACTACGTCAATTTACTTGTTAGGCCGTGTCTTATCCGAAATCCGAAAGCAACTGTCGCGCGAGTGTTTTTCCCCGATTTAACATCAAATAAGCCAAGATACGTCCATTGCTACGTAAATGCCAAGCATTGCCACATTCGACTTTGTAGTTTGATGATATAATTTTTCTTTTCATCATTTTCATCTACAAAATCGCGCAATCCTAGGTTAAGTCAGTCTGGGTGCTAGATAATTATTTGCATTCGACGACAAACTCTGCTTTAATGGCTCCAATTCAAGATATTTTTTTTAGAGGCATGACAAAGCAGTAATAAAACTTTATAAAACACTAGCTTTTGCCGCGTGTAGGTCGGAAATTTTCCCACAGGAAATGTATATATTTTTTTTTTAGTTTTAAATTAAGTAAATTAAAATACTTTGTACGCTACCTTACTAGCGGGATAAAAATTATTTTATAATTTCATCGCCGTTTTTTTTTGCCGTTCAGGTTTGAAATGGCACCAAACATACAGACATGTTACTCTTATTTTCGCATTTATAATATTAGTATCGATACCTTTTCATCACTGTACACTTCAAATGCAGACTGGAGTGCTGGTGATATTTTTTCTATTTCAGCTTTTCTAAGTGCCTGGAAAACAAAGAAAATATTTTTAATTTAAAGTAGTTTTGGCTAAGGTAAGGCGAAGCGGAAGGAGTTTGTAAGAATATCATAAATGGCGTTCTATAGTTTCGGTCTGACTTACCATGGCTTAAAATGGTTAAAGCCATTTAAAAGCTTTCGCTTCGTTCACATTCACACGCAGCGTGCGTGTGAATGAACGATGCGAAAGGTTACAAGCTCTATATTGTATTACTCATTTTCCTAGCCCTTTCCTAGGTATGTTGGTGTCGGCTTCCAGTCTACCCAGATGCAGCTGAATACATGGAGGGACTGCCTATCTGACCTCCACAACTCAGTTACTGGGTACCAAAACACCCCTTTGTAAGACAGGTTGTTAGACTTTCGGACTTCTGACTACCCGTAACGACTGTCAAAGATCAACGAATGACAGCCGGGATCAACCGCTTAACGTGCTTTCCGAGGCACGGAGGGGAACTCGGGATGGATGATCCCCCACCCATTAACCGACATCGGCAAGCGTTGCTATTACATATACATAATCAACCTATAATGTTACCCACCTAATACACAAGCTTCCTCTCTTTTTGAGAGGGAGTGGTGGAAAATAAATAATAATAAATAAAATAATAAATAATCCACCACGCGGGCCCAATGCGGGTCTATAGATGTCACCCGATGTTTTCTTTCACTGTTTTGAGCCTGGCTGGGTTCGACCTACAACTCGTAAGTCGTGGCCATTGCCACTGGGCCACTGCTCTCAATTTAGCCTATATTGTATTACTAACCTCAACTAATATCATAAGACCAAACCCGACGCCAGCCGCAAGGATCATCAAGTTGACGTCATATAGGATGCCAGACAGGAACACCATCGATGCAAGAACGTGGAATGTCTTGCGGGTAACAGTAGTTGCTTTGACATTGAGCTGAGTGCGGATTAGTACCACAAACGCTGATACAGCGACCAGGAAGAGCCAGAACATGAAAAGTTTCACCTGAAAATAATAAACGGTTAACATCCTGTTTCTGAAACGAAAATTATCGACGTGTCAAAATTTAACGTGAGTCAAGTGATCCGTTAAACGTTGAAAGTTCAGTTAACCAATCAAAACAGCTAAGGGCGCTTAACAATGTGTTAGCTAATTTTTCTGTTGATTTTCGTTCCAGAAATCGGACGTAAGTATAATACCTTCTCGACCGAATTTTGGTCACGGCAGCCAATCTCAACGACGATTAGCCAAGAAGGCAGGAGATTATAGTATGTGCTCAAACACAGGTGCACTCTCATAGTCAGATAGGCAATCGGGGACAGATCAGGCGCGACCAACAGCTCTAGTCTATTCAAATTGATGTTATTTCAAGTTAAACAAATATCAACTTTATTTTAATTAAGTTGATTTCAGAGAGAGAGCACTATTGAAAAATTTATAAAAATGTTTGAAGTTGTAGCGTAAACTGAACTTTATTGCGTAGGAATTACAGTTATTTATCCATAAACTCATATTTGTTTACGTTTTTGGCAAATAAATCGCGAATGCTGATTACGTGTTTTCCGAAGCATAAAGGTGTCCTCCACCAACTTCCAAACTCCGACTTGCTAGTAAGAAATTAATAATGGAAAAACCCATCATTTTGCCCGACTTGGGAATCCACCCCAGGACCCCACGATCAGAAGCCGCACTTGCTACCACGAGGCCGACGGGCCAGTTAAATGATTAAGTATAGGAAATCATCATCCCTATCAACAGATCATAAAATTGGTAAGTGAAGATGCAGTTCCCGAATCAGAGTTTTTCACACAGATTCGGGGAGACAGTTCCTTCAGCTGAGCTGTACACTCTATGACTTGAGTTCCCAAATCATTCTGTGTTTCTGGGTGGGATGTCCTACTAATATTATAACCGCGAAAGTTTCTGAGAATTCACGCAAAAACTACGGATTTTGGAGAAACTTCATCAGAATAACATATAGGATATTTTTTATCCTGATATTCCCACGGGATCGACCCTTATGCGGGTGTGAGAGCTGATGCTGAGTACTCTTCATAGAAAGACAAATTTTTAAACAAGTTTAATAAATCATCAAATTACTCACTTTTTGAACATCCAGCCAGAAATATGAAGCAATTATTAGTATACAATCAATTCCAAGTCGAACATGTAAGATCATTAGTGCATACGTCCCAGCTACACCTAATATGTACAGAAAACTTTTAAGGGTTTTTTGTGCTTCATCCAAAGTAGATAATGCTGTAACAATAATTCCCACTGATGATAATATGGTCTGAAAATAGGGAATATTTTTTTGTTATAGTTAAAAAAAGGATTACAAAAACAACTGCACAAATCACTGTTGTTGATTGTTGTACATTTGGCTAAGCAAGAAAATAAACAAAAAGGCACAGAAATAAATTAAACAAAGTAGCCATCACTGTACTAGTTTTGAGACAGCTAGGTGTCCAAATTAGTTTACCAAATATTCCCATGGTGACTCATTTCTCAACTACAAAACAAGCATATTTAAGCATAATCAGCCTATAATGTTCCCACTGCTGGGACACAGGCCTCCTCTCTGTGACATCCAACATGCAGACTCAGTGTGAGTTAATAGATGTCACATGTCTTCGAATTTTTGGTTCTAGGACATGTTGGTTACCTCACAATGTTTTCCTTCACCGTTTTCAGAGCAGTGGTGATGAAATAATTTACACAAAGTAAAGAGCTTGTCAGGCTCCGAACCTATGACTTAAAACTTGTAAGTCGCGGCTGTTTCCACTGGGCCACCACTGCTCTACACAAAACAAGAATGTGATCGAATTATAATTTTATGGTCAAGTTCAACTTGTTCTTATCAGCTTCAGATATTTTTTCGCTCTTACAGAATACTTACAAAAATAACAGTACTTATGAATTTCATTTCTTCATCTGAATTATCACCCATATTGTAGAAAATCTTGCTGACCGCCATGACACTGAACAATACAATACTTTGTAATACAACCATTGCCTCCCCTATGGTGAATGTCTGGGAGCACTGTGTGAGGACCAGTCTTAACAGTGAACTGAATGAGTACACGGCGGTTGAGGAGTAAATTAGAGAGAAAAATAAACCTGGAAATGAATAAAAGATAAGTACATGAAAAAAATGCAATTTCATAAAAAAAATATCTAGATTATTGTCACAAAAATTGCAGATGATGATGAAATTACCGTGCCCTTGAAATGCATATAATAACAATGTCGCTGCAAGACTTGATGCTTCACATCCTCCGTAAATATTCTCCTTCAGGACCAAGCATGATATGGACAGAAAGACAATAAATAAGATGCAATAACACAGTAATCCAATGGATATGAGAGCCAGTAAGGTGTATAGTTCTGAGACTTCGTACAGGCTTGAATATAACACAAGCACTGTTGGCAGAAGGGCACAACACCATAGTCCATTTGTAGCAGATGGTCTGAAAAAATAAAGGATTTTTCTCATAGGCTACAAAATGATGAAGTTAAAAGAAGAATGAAGATATAATCCGGATAATTATGTTCAAAGTTCAACATACCTCGTAGCTATTTTACCAAATATTAAATTTTTTGTTACTTGCTCATCAACTGATATGAGAATTCGTAGCAATTTTGTGTTAAGTATTTTCTTATATAAAGTTGACTCGTTTATTTTATCCATTTGGTCTGTAATTTTAAAAATAAAAACACTAATATTTTGAAACTTAGTACAAACAACTGACAGTATGCTGACAGTTTTGACTTTGTCATCATCTCAAGTACTTGCCACAGAGTACTTTGTAATCATTCATTTAATAAAATTACACAGATTTTTATTTATATTGTAAAAAAATATGATATTTTTAGAAATATTCACAATTTTACTATTAGTAGAAATATACTATTCTATGATTAGAAGGTACGAGTACATTTTTTTCCGTTAGCCTATATTGTCCCGCTGCTGGGCAAAGGCCTCAACCATATTCTTCCACCTGACGCCAGCACATCAAGTTACTACAATCTCTCAAATTTCTTTAATAGATTTTCAACTTTATCACTAAAGCGGTAAGGTTCAAGGTTCAAGGTTGATTGGGAAAATTTGACAGTTTCGGGTAGCTTGACCTGCTGGCGTCTGTACTGTGCCTTCTCCGTCCAATCGGTCAGGAACGAGTCCAAATCACACAAACTTCCCTGCACTTTTCTGCTATTTTCTTACATCGGTCTTTATACTTTCTATTTGTTTTTTATTCGTTGCTATCTGATTTATGTATCTGGTGTATGGTGTGTCTTTTAGTTTGTGTTATATAAACGTAGGTATTTTCTTTTTTTTTTTTTTCAATCGTCACGCCAGCGCTTCTTAGGTCTGCCTCGGTGACGACGTCCATCTTCAGGCACCCACTTTGTGACGACTTTGGCCCATTTGCCTGGATGCATCCTACAAGTATGATTCGTCCAGTTCCACTTCAGCCTCGTAGACTTGGCGCCAACGTCGGCGATACCTGTCTTTGAGCGTATTGTGGAGTTGCGAATTTGGCCGGTAAGTTTAATTTTTAAAATACTACGCTCCATCGCTCTTTGGCAAACCTTGAGTTTGGACTTCTGAGCCGCTGTCAAAGACCAAGTCTGGGCGCCATATGTTAGGATAGGCAGGATACACATTTCGACGAGCTTGCGCTTTAGTGAAATAGGAAGGTCGCCCTTCATTAGCGCCTTCATGAACCAGTAGCTTCTCCAGGCATTTTCGACTCGACGGTCGATCTCTTTGCCCTGTCTGTTGTGGAAGGAAATTAGATAAGCCAGATAGAATATTATACATTATATTTTCCTGGTCCTGGTGGCGGAATGGCGGGACAGGCTTACACACCCTACCGCTGGCCTCGTCGCCATCGAGGCGGTCCGGCCGGTGCTCGAGCGCTGGCTCGGGAGGGGACACGGCTCCCTGTCGTTTCGGGTGAGGCAGGTGCTCTCGGGGCATGGTTGCTTCGGGAAATACCTGTGTCGCATAAACAGGGAGCCGGACGCCCAGTGTCACTACTGCGTCGACTGCCGGGAGGACACGGCGCGGCATACGCTGGCAGAGTGTACCGCCTGAGAGGAGCCGCGCCGTGCCCTCATTTCAGAAGTAGGCAGTGACCTGTCGCTGCCAGCCGTGGTCGAGTCGATGGTCGGCAGCGAGTCCTGGGACGCGGTGGTTTCCTTCTGCGAAAAGTCGTCTCGCAGAAGGAGGCTGTGGAAAGGGAGAGAGAGATCTCGTCCACTCACCCGGCCCACAGCAGGCGCACCGGGCGTCGGCGGAGGGCGGACAACGCCCTCTTCCAACCCCCCTAAATGGGTCCAGGGGCGACGGACCCCACACATCAGGACCCGAGGTGGCGGCGCGTAGTGTTCCACGCGCGTCCCTCTTAGACGTCGCAGGGGGAGTCAAACACCTCACTCCCCCCCTGACCCGAGGAGGCCCGCGGTGGCGGGCCGGCACCAGTCGGGGGTTGCGGAAGGATCGTAGGTTCCCGCGACCCCCGGCGTAGGTGTGAGATGGAACACTGGGGTGGTTTTTAATCAGTAAGAGTCTGACATTCATGAGGATTTACCAACCGGAAAAAAAAAGTTAGATTTATATTCGTCGACATATTGTATTTCCTGCCCATCGACCTCTACCTTATATTTGGCGGCATTGATCATGACTTTAGTCTTTAACTGATTCATCGTCAGAACAACCTCAAGGCTTGCAGTTCTTGGAGCATTTGTTGCAGTCGATCTGCTGTAGATGCCAAAAGAATGATATCGTCTGCAAAACGAATGTTTGACAGCATTTTATCGCTGATTGGAATACTCATGGTTGCCCATGTGTCTGCAAGTTTTTTGGATATCTCCTCATGGGTGCTGATCAATAGTTTAGGAGAAAGCGGATCACCCTCTTTTACCCCTCTGTCGATTTTGAATGTAGTGCCTACGGAATCCAGTTTAACGTTGGCAGTGCTATTATTATAAATAATCTTTAAAACCTAAAAAAACTTTCTAGCCCTTTTTTACATCCA
The DNA here is from genome assembly GCA_911387795.2 of Apamea monoglypha. Classification (NCBI taxonomy): domain Eukaryota; kingdom Metazoa; phylum Arthropoda; class Insecta; order Lepidoptera; family Noctuidae; genus Apamea; species Apamea monoglypha. The sequence continues at coordinate 13,804,953 of OU426930.1, read as the reverse complement.
ACAATTCTAACCCGTTTCAGCTTCGTAAATGGCCCATATTCAAAAAGTAAGGTGGCAACACTAGTCACTATCTGACAGCCTGATAGGTCAGATTCTGACTGTCAGCTGTCAGTGAAAAGAAGAGTACAGCTAGACACAGAGCACTTTAAAATACGGGTAGAGTGCCATCTCACGGTATTTTTATGCCAACCTGTCGCGAGTAGCGCCATCTGGAAGTCTTGTTCCTAACTTACCATACTATACATACCTATAGTATATCCTTCATTTTCATTTGGTTGCTTTTGCAAATATTTCCCAGTTATAGATTGACGAATCTGATGATGGTCTCTTCAAGCTTTTACGGAGGAGCAGAGCTTCTGAACTCAACGTATTAGCAGCAAAGAAACCAGTATAAACAATACGAAAACAACTCAGCGCACACGCAAGTTGCACAACGTGTCGGCCATATTGTTTCAGAGAACATTAGGTACAAGACGCCAGCACATCAAGCTACTACAACCTGTCAAATTTCTTTAATAGATTTTCAACTTTATCCATGAAGCGTTAAGGTTCAAGGTTGATTGGAAAAATTTGACAGTTTCGGGTAGCTTGACCTGCTGGCGTCTGTACGAACGGTTTCGACAATTTCGATTTTTGACATTTGTGACTTTTTTAGCAGTCGAATAAACCAAAAAATATATTTGCCAGTAATTTAAGTCTTTCAAATTAAACTAAAATAATGAAAATATATTAGAAATTATAATAGTCATTTTCAACAATTAAAAAGTCTAAGTCGTTCTGTAGAGACATCTAGTACGTCTTATGTGAATTATTTGCCTTAAGTTTATGGAACAAGATTAATAGATGGCGCACCTAAAAAAATAGCTGTGTTCACGTGAAGGTAAGTTTACCCCCCCTATAGAATATAAAAATGTACTCTGTGGCCATAGATTAATATACAGAGAGACAGCACGAGTACGCGTCGCGCGGGAACTTGGAACATTGCCAATTTTTCCAGTCCGGTGTTCGTAATACTAGAACTTACACGCATTCAACGAGATGTTACGACAATTAAGCAAAGCGGTTCAGCAAAAGGCGAGATTCGCTTCAGCTGCTGCTCCCCCTGCGCCTAAAACAGAACCTGAGATTCTATACACCGGGGTACGTACGAGTTAGCAAATTAATGTAAACATTACATCTAATAACGGATATAGAAAAAAATGTTGTGATTGTTCTAATGTCTGTGTTATAACAATATTATCATGATAACATGTATGAAGTAATCGGTAAAATTGTGTCTCATTGTGTTCTGTTGCCATGCATGAATAATTACGCAGGTGTATGTGTTACATTATTTTAAATTATCACTAATCAAGATCAGCTAGCCGGCACTCAAATAAATACCGGTTTGGCGATCAAGGCCATAATTCTAGTTCAGTAGTTGTTTCCATGATAATATTTAATAAATGCAGTTACCTCTAAAAACAAAACGTATAAAAATTAAAATTAAAAAAGAGCAGAAATTTAAGTACCTATTACTAAATAGTTTTCCTCATACTCATATACTTCAATTAAATGTATTAACATTATGCAATATAATTTATATTCATATTTAATTAGTTCATTAAGCCATCAGAAAGTAAAAATTGGCTTGGAGTGGCTAATAGGTTTAGATTGAAGAATAAAGTACGTTATCAAGGTTAAAATAAGATACAAAACGTAGTTGTTTTTTTTTATTTAGGTAAATAAAGGAATAAAATATTTCAAAAATAATGTATTCAAAAAATAAAGTTTAGCAGAGTCATGATCTTCAAATCCAGGTACCATGTATGTGTCATGTATGATGGACTGGAATTATAATACCTGGAAGTGTTTTGGGAAGACTTTTTTCTAGCTGTGGACAGTACCAACTAATAATAAAAAATAAAAAAATATTATAAGTATACATTTTTAGCCACATTACCCACATGAGGCTTTGTTGACATGAATCAGTTAGAAAGGTGACACAAGAAAAACCACTTGTTTATCAACTTGGTAGCCGATCGCATATTCAATGCAACCAACAATCGGCACAATGATAACATCAGAATATGATGATCCACACTACAATTACTGTATTATTAGTAATTATATTACCAACCATGTTAGTTTTACGTCATAATCAGCCTATATTGTTCCTCCTTTCTTCAAGAGGGAGTGGGCTATAATCTAGTTTTACATATTGATGATAAAATAAAATAAGCAAAGCCATGTTCCTTGAGAAAAACATATCCACAAGAGTTATAAAAAGAAGATCCATGAATTTAAGTAAAATCCCATGTTGAATAAAACCTTCTTATGCCCATTTTCACTAACATTAAGCAACATCTAAATAAAAGCGCACTGTTGCAGTAATATGTAGGCATTCATTTTGGTGTTGTCTAGTGTTAGTGATATAAGCTTATATCTTTTAGTTAGTGGTATAAGCTTATATCTTTTAGTTAGTTAGTCACTTTACTGAAAACTGAAAATATAGTTGTGAATTATGAGTCAGCCCTTGGCCCTGATCGGACCCAGTGGAAAGCTCAGATTTAATACTTTAGCTATGCATCCTGTTTTCTGTGATTCCTTGCTTCTTAGCATGTCGATGACTTCAGCTAAACTATCTGTTATATTTCAGCTGTTCATCAACAATGAATGGGTGAAGTCATCAGATGGCAAGACCTTCAAGACAGAGAACCCCACCACCGGCCTGGTGACTGCTGAGGTTCAGCAGGCTAACAAGACTGATGTGGACAAGGCCGTCAAAGCTGCCAATGATGCTTTCAGGTATTTGCAATCAAGATTTAATTAATTTAATTAAGTCCTGAGGAGCAGTGGTGGCCCATTGGAAACGCGATTTACGAGTTCAAGGTCGTAGGTTGACACCCTGACAGGCGCTTTACTTTGTATAAATTATTTCATCACCACTGCTTTCAAAACAGTGAAGGAAAACATCGTGAGGAATCGAGGACATGTGACATCTACCAACTCGCATTAGGCCCGCGTGGTGGATTACGGCCCACTCGATTTCACCGAGAGGAGGCCTGTGTCCCAGCAGTGGGCATATTATAGACTGAATATGTTGTCTAATAGATTAATTTGTCCCAAAACGCCAAACACCGCAAGGTACCTCTTATGTAGCAGAAATACAAATAATATTTTTTAACAGGCTCGGCTCACCATGGAGGAAAATGGACGCGTCGGAGCGAGGCTATCGCCTCAGCAAACTAGCCGACCTCGTCGAGAGAGACAGGACGTACCTGGCTGTAAGTATTTATTCCTAAGCTTTTTTTTCAATAGAAAACCCTTCCAGAAACTTGGAGTGTGTTCGAGGTTTTATTACAAAGCAAATATTAGCATTGGTGTGTTGTTTGTTCATTCTATCGATTCACGTTCGATAAAAATAGCTTCTGTGCGAAAATAACTCGCATTTAGTATGTCATCATCATCAACGTTGTTACAGCACAAACGACCAGCAGTAAAATCGACATTGACTTTGTTAGTGTACTTTATGCCATAAATGAGCAAAATGCGCTGACGTATGGGGTACAGCTTCAACCAATTGTACACACAAAGGCGTGCCAAGACGTCGACGCGCCTTACAGTACTTCGGCAACTATGCAAGTAGAACGTAGGTAGTTTAAAACAAAAAAGAACTATAGATTTTGTAGAAACCAGATTCCCCAGGTGTAGAGACCTATTCTGCTGTGTTTAGGTTGGAAAGTGATGCAGGTGAAATTACAGACACCAGAGAAAATTTTAATATTGCTACAGCACCCTTATTGCGTAACACTCCATCAATCTCAATCTGAATCATTTGGAAGGATATTGCTAATCCATTGCTTCATATGTTCAAAAAATTTGTCTGCTCTACAACGTAAATAACGCAATGAATGTTATTGAACTGTTAAAATGAAAGCCATTGCTACTGATAGTGTGCATACATATCCTTCAAAATAATTCAGATTGAGCTTGACAGTGTGTTACGCCATTAGGGCGCAGGGTCACTAGATATGATCTACCTATACTTAGTGTTTTATTTGTACCGGACAAACCAGTGCTTTGCTCACGAGAGTGGTCATTGTCCGTTCATTCAACCTCTCATTGCATGCAGTAAAACATAGGGTACTAGTATCTACGTAGCTATACCTATAATACCTAACTACTACCTACTGATATGCCTTGTATCATGCTGCTCTTGCCTCAAAAGTTTATTGCTACCAAGCCACAACGTTGTAATGGGTACTAATCTCCATAGTTGTTTTTGGATTGATATTCTAGACACATTCGTGATTCCCACAAAATAAGTATAATATAGGTACCTAGTCTTGCCATAAATATTGTCACGAAGAAAAAAAAATTTTTTTCATTGCAAATTCCTAATATTTATTACTTTTATAGTGTGTTAGTTTAAGACATAAATATAAAACAATTTAAAATATAAAAAGCTTATTCGAAGTGGTCTCCATTGGCTGCAATACAGCCCTTTAAACGTTGAGGCCAGTTATCAATAGAAGCACGCACTCTTTGCGTTTAGAGCAAGCCGCACTCTCTAAAACTGACCATAAATCATAATCCAGCGGATTAAGATCGGGACTAGACGACGGCCAGTCTTCAGCTCTGATGAAGTCCAAAACGTTCACTTCCAACCAAGACTGCGTGGACCGAGCTTTATGACCCGGCGCCGAGTCTTGTTGGAAGGACCATACTTGGTTATTGAACATGGTGTTGTTAAGGGGCTTAACTACCTTCTCAAGAATGCTATCTTGATACACTTGTGCCGATGTTTTGATACCTTTTTCACAAAAATATGGCTCAGTCACTCCTTCATAGCTAACACCCCACCAAACCATCACTGAAGTCGGATAATGCCCACGTTGCACTCTGTCGACTAATTGGGAAGCTTCCTTAGAGTTTTGAGCATAAATACGGTCATTTTGTTTGTTAAAATGTTGCTCAATTGTAAAGATTTTCTCATCCGTAAACAAAATTTTTCTGTGACCTCCCTTTGCGTACCGCTTCAGTAGTTGTTTCGATTTTACCACCCTATTCTTTTTTAAATTATCTGTTAAAAAATGACCAGTGCGTCTCATATAGGCTGCAAGTCCTAAGTCATCTTTTAAAATACGCGACATGGTTTTGGGTGCTATCTTCATCTCCCGAGATAAAATCTTTTGCTTTCGGACAGGATTTCTTCGAATTCTTTCCCTTACTGCTTTGACCACCTTTTTCATACGAACACTACGTGGACGGCCAGATCTTTTTCTGTCACAAACAGAGGTCTCATTGTACCTATTAATAGCCCGGTAAAAAACATTTGACTAATACCAAGCGTATGGAGAGTTTTAAAAATTGCATTTGGCTCCATACCAACTTTGTGTAATGCAATCACAGCGATTCGGTTCTCTTTATCACCCCACTCCATTTTAATATCGCAAAATATTGTACAATGTATTGGCGCCAAAATTAGGAAACTCAATGAACAATCGTATAAAAATGACAGATTCCAAATTCAAATGTAATATCTTTCTTATTTTTAATTGTAACAGTATTTATGGCCAGACTGTGTAATCTTATGCGTTGGTATGACAACAACCTTTGTTAACGCATTGTTAACCGTGAGTAGAGGTAGGCACACTAAATACCTAAAAAGATAAATACCGACTTGAGAACCTCCTCCTTTTTAGGGTTCCGTAGTTCACGTCTAAAATCAAAATCAAAAGTCATTTATTCAAATTAGGCTGCGAATCAGCACTTTTCGAACGTCAAAATTACAAAAGACAGTCCCCCAAAAACGCCCGCCCTTCACCACTTCCTAGTGCTATCGCTGGGAAGAAGTAGCGCAACAAACTCCCCAGCAGCACAGCTGTCTGTTCAGTTAGAAAATTGATTGTATACAATACTAGGTACCTATGCTAAGTAATTAACATTACAAGACACAGAACATAAAATTAAATTATTTGTCATATGTCAGCTAGCCACGCCAATAAACCAACAATATAATAAAAAACTATACGTACTCAAGCTAAAAAATAATTAAATAAAATGATTTACATTTTAATTAATTATTTTTTAGCTTGAGTAAAAGCCTCCAGACATAAAGGGCGTGACAGCTTACATATTTATGCATTGTTGGGTTCTGTTCACATAGCTGTCACTTGAAGTCACAAATGATAAACTAGGACCATCGAAGTAAAATAAATAAATAAGTAATAACAATAACCTGTCAGTAAGCTAATTCTGGAGAAAGAACACAAACATTGTCTTGCGTTAACTAAGGCAACCAACTATTCTTATCGTGTAAGTAGTCGTTGATGGAATAGTATGCTTTTGAACAAAGGTTGGATTTTACTTGAGCTTTAAACGCATTGAAAGCCAAGTCTAGCAAAGAAGAGGGTATCTTGTTATAAAAGGTTAAAAACCAAGCCCAACAAATGAGTTATGAAACTTATGAAGCCGGTGAAAAGGGGCACGTAGTTTGTCCTTATTTCTAGTGTTAACACTGTGCATATCACTGTTTTTAGTGTATCGTACAAGTGTAAATTTTGCCTAATATATACTCGTAAGATGTTGACGAAGATGAAGTTGTGATGCAACCGTGAGAATACCAATATCTTTAAAAAAATCTCTTAAATAAACTCTGGCACCTAGCTGGTAAATTGCTCGAACAGCTCGTTTTTGAAGGACAAATATATTTTGTATATCAGCGGCTTTGCCCCACAGCAGAATACATAACGCTGTGAAAATAACTAAAATAGACTAAACAAGCTGTATCAACGTCAGTGAATTGTTTTACTTTCCTGACAGCGTAGGCAGCCGAACTGAGCCTTCCTGCTAGACTTGATATCTGAGGTCCCCACTGTAGTTTGGCATCTACTGTTAGTCCTAGAAAAATTGCCGAGCCCTCGTCTCGGAACCCTTATAACTTCGTCATGTCCGTCCGTCCGTCCTCGGCTTACCTTCCAAACAGTTAGTGCTAGAAAGATGAAACTTTGTATGGATATGTGTATTTACCACGTCGATAAAGTGCTAAAATAAAATCACGAAAAAAAATTTTTTTGGGGTACCTCCCCTACACGTAGTTAGGGTGATTTTTTTTTCTCGCGTCTACCCTATTATGGTACCCCTATTGTGGTGTATCATTAGATAGGTCTTTTAAAAACATTGAGCGGTTGCTAAGACGATTTTTTGATTTAGGTATCCGTTGTGAGATATCCAACTTTAAAGCGCATTTTTTTGTTAAAATAGGGCGTGTTGTCCAGCCCCCCCCCCCCCCCCCCCCCCAAAGCTAAACGGCAGGCTCGAAAAATCTGAAAATATTCATTATGGTAGTCCATGTGATGAACTTTGAAGGAAAACTATAACGGCTTAGATAACTTTGTTAGTTCAGGAGTTATAGAGGCCTAACTTGTAAAGTGCCATTATGGGTGACTACGGAACCCTATGTGTGGCCTGACACGCACTTGGCCGGTTTTTTATTGGACATAATTGACCGTTACTTCGTTTCTCTTTTTGAAGTCGGTTAAAAGTTAGAATTGATGTTTCCGCGACTCGCGTTAGACTGTAAGTAGCTTCTTCAATACGCGAAATACCAAGAAAGTCGCTATGTGGAGGATGTAGTGCAGGCTAAAGTTCATTGATAGATTTATTTCTACTGAAAACCATCATTCCTCTGCCTTTATCCCAATTTAATTATTTTCGGCGTAGCATGTCTACTTCCATACTTCTCTATTAGACGTCATCTCAGTAGTCACCCCCTTTCTAGCCATACCGTCTTTCACACAGTCCATCCATCGTTTCTTTGGTCTACCCATACTCTTGAAGCCACTCGCATTCATAGGATTTTAAAACGTGGATGGCTAAAAGAGTAGTACGAGTATGGTCCTTTATTTTCACACAACAGATCTTAATAAACCCTTCTCTTCTCCAGAGTCTGGAAACCCTGGACAACGGCAAGCCGTACACGGCTTCTTACTACGGCGACGTTCAAGCTGTTATCAAGAACCTGCGTTACTATGCCGGCTGGGCTGATAAGAGCCACGGTATGGTGCTACCCACCGATGGAAAATACCTCGCATATACTCGCCATGAACCTGTCGGTAAGTGATTACACAGATCAAATCAAGACATTTCAAATCAAATAATTTATTTGTTAATTAATACATGGGATGATACGTATAACTTAATAGATATTTGGTATAATAGATATTTGCACACCTGTTAAGGTATTGTGTGCAAATATCTATTATACAAAAATATTATAAAAACAAGGAAACCACACATAGGTAGGTAAATCGCTAAATAAAAGCCGTGTAAAATATGGGTCTACCTTTTATCATTTGGTGTATCTGGTGCTAATCAAATTAAATTCTATGAGTAGCGTGAATACTGATAACGTTTGCAAACGTCTATTTTAGATACCAATGTCCTCTAAGAAGCAAATAAACATAATGTAATGTCATTCCGATAAACTTCATTCTGCCGTATCATCTCAGATAGTTTGAAAAACATTGTTACAGTGCGGTTATTTGACTTATTAGTAGATTCGCACGAATTTACTCGCCCAAAACCGGCGAATCGTCACTTTTTTCGTACCTATTCTTTTTTTTTCTTTTTTTATCGTCTTTTTTTTTCTATAGGCGCACGTATCTAATTTTATTTTATTCAATGAAGTTAAGACAAAAGTGCACGTTTTATAATATTTAACTCTTATCACTTCTGTGCGCTAGTGTCCTTTTTCTACACTTTATTGCATACAGTACAAAATGTCCCAAAATTGCCTAATCTATATCTATATATATATATACTTATAATAAATCTGTAGAAGTGAAAATTCTGTACATTGAAAATATCATAAAAATAAATGGCAGGGGGTGTTACTAGACCGACACCGAACCCAAAAATGTGATTAAAAAATTTTTTGTCTGTCTGTTTGTTCAGGCATCACGCAAAAACTACCGGTTCGATTACGATGAAACTTGGTATAATTATTCTTTAATATCCTGGGCACCACACTGGGTACCTACTTTTTATCCCGGAATAGTATATACAATAAAAAACAAACTTAATTTTGCGGTTCGAACCCGATTACTGTACCAACCGCAAATAATAAGTTTGTCGTAGGTTACGTGACCCGCAGTGGAGTTCACTAAGGGGCGCTAATTATTATTATTTATTTATTTATATACATTACATTCTAACTTTGATTTGAACGGACGTGTCGAGTGGCGAGCGTTCGTTCTTATTAGCATTCTATAAATTGTATGTTCTAACTGCTACTTGCAATTCTAAACCGTGCTTTTCAGTGCGACCTTTTTATTCCTTTTAGTTTTTACTAAGTACAGTTTAAGGTACTCTACTCTACCTTAAACTTATTTAGGTTTATTTTTATAAGTCGTAGGTATAGATTTTAATTTGAAAGTATAGGTAGTATATTTGATAGTGTACGTAGTGACCGCAGGTTATTTTATAATACTGTTAGGTAGGATTAGTCATTCGTATAGATATTAGTTTTTAGGGATTTTGCTTATTTATTGAGTTTAGATTAGTTATCATCAGAAATAGGTTTATTCAGGTAGGTACCTAGGTATTTTATTTTCTGTTATTGAGTTTTTATTTTTTTTTATTTAGGTAGGTACTTAGGTTTACTTTTATAAGGCGTAGACCGTATAGATTTTAATTTCAAGTATAGGTAGGGGTCCGCGCCGGGACAGAAGTATTAATACCGGTATGCTCGATAGATAACGTTCTACACAAATAGCACTTTACACAAAAAAACTCATTGATAAGTTTCGTCGTCCACGCGAACGAAGTCGCGGGCACAGATAGTATGTATATATTTCTGGAGTTGTCGACTCGCCCAAAAATAAATTAACTTCGTGCGAGTCGCCTATAGAAAAAATAATATATAAAAGTAACAATTCGCCCGTTTCGGGTGAGTAAATTGGTGCAAATCGACTAGTAAGCCAGTTGTTATTATGATCGATAGGGACATACATGATACATGTGATTTTGTATCACGTTGTTTATGTTAGGAATGTTTAGGAAAGCATAATATTTCTTTACATGGTTCAACGCTAGTAAGTCATAAACAAGTTCTGCCTTAATGGCTGAACAGAAATAATAAATACAGTTACAATTAACGAACTCCTAAAAAAAAACAGATAAATGAAAGGGCATACCATGGAACTTAAAAACTAGATAAATTGGATAATTGATATTTAAAGCAAATAAAACGCTTGTATGGCTCAACACTATTAGCAACTTTGTTTAGCCCACACACGAGATGTTATCTATATTTATAGTTGGCTCAAGGTTAAATTGAAGCGAAAGAATCCCATTTAAAACCATAAATGTATCACGGTAATGTTTCTTTCTTCATGACAGTTTATTGTTGTGGTTTACAAGAATATCGATATACAGGGTTTTAGTTTAGGCCACATTGTATACTTTCAGAGAGTGTCGTAGTGTAGGTGTACTCATGAACATTGCCAACTTTTACTATTGGACCAACTCTGAAATCAAAAGATTAATTTTCCACTCTCACCCGATTCAGCTGAATACCAATGCGACTGTCTATCTATCCTCCACAACCCAGTTAATGGGTAACATGGTACCCCTTGACAAGACTGATGGTCGGACTTTTAGGCTTCTGATTACCCGTAACGACTGTCAATGATCAACGATTGACAGCCGAGACCAACGGATTAACGTGCTTTTCGAGGCACGGAGGGAGATCCCTCCGTGCCTCCGTTGCCTTGCCTTGCCATGCCTTGAAAAGAATGAATGATACGATATGTAAAGAATGGTCACCAACGAACCGACCTCGGCAAGTGTTGCTTAACCTTGAAGATCGATCCGTGCGGCCGTTTATTTATTTAGCCACGAGCCAATGGAAATCATGTAGTGAATCCATGGTAATAGGTCCCTGGTCCGATGTCCCTGCCACCTTGTATAGTTCATTAACAGCTGTTAGTAGTATAATAAAGCGGGGGCATCAAATAAATTGCTATAAGGGCAAGAGAATTATGATGATGATTAAAGCGTGCCCTTCTTCGTAGGAGTATGCGGTCAGATCATCCCCTGGAACTTCCCTCTCCTGATGGCTGCGTGGAAGCTCGGGCCGGCGCTGGCGGCCGGCTGCACCGTGGTCATGAAGCCCGCCGAGCAGACCCCGCTCACCGCGCTGTACCTCGCTCAGCTCGTCAAGGTAAAGTACCATGACAATAGGCCTTTAGTACTGGGTTCTAAGAAATATGAAAACAAAAATATTGATTTCATCTCTAACATTGTGTCACCATCTCACCAAGAGAAGGCCTGTGTCCCACCAGTGGGAAATAGGCTGATTACGCAAACATCGTGTCAAAGATAAATGGAGGCAGCCCCAGCAAGTCACAATAGTACTTGTATCGAACTGTCTCACTCTTTCCTAAAGAAGAGAGATATAAAGAAATTGAAGATGTATAAAGTTAAAGTAACATTTTAGTTATTTGTGACACGGCAAAATTACGCTGGAGCAAGTTACTCGTTTAAGGTACCACCGGCTCACGAAAGCCTTGTCAAGACAACTCCGGTGCTGTTTGATGACATTTTCAAACAATCCAATCAAACCAATTCCCATTTCCAATTTTCCAATTTCTGCTGACGCAATATCATATCAGTTGTGTTCATCTAGGTTATAAAGTGCAAGAAACTATTTTACGCAAACTACAAAAAAATAATTACGTATTGACTTTTTGTTATTTTGGTCTTTAAGGTATATAGTATTTAAGTAAACTAGGTATAAAATAATGAATTAATAAATTTTTGTCATTATTTCAAGACTTCTAATGTTAAATATTGTTAAGAATTTTATTGTCCTACAATTGCTATAAAGTATGCTCATGCCGCCTGTGATACAGGTTTATCCTAGTACAGGCATCTAACATTATTATACCTTTGTAAATTATTTCTAAGACTTTATGTAAATATTTTACCAATTTAAATACTGAATAAATTATTTATTATTATTTTAGTTAGTGCATCATGATTCCAGTGCGAGAGAGAAACGGAGCTATACATGAACGACACCACTATTCCTTTTCCGGACTGGAATCATGAAGGCATTACGTCATAATATGGCACCTGATCTATAAAGATACAACAGCGATCACCGTCATTGCAATAGTTTTTAGTTACCTCACTGTCAACAGTCAGGCAACAACTTGCTGACAGATTTAATGAAGTAGGGTTTTCAGTAACCGAACGAAAACGACAATACAAAGTTATTGGTATTGAATGGACGCCATTTGTATCTAGTAGGAAGTATGGTCACATGGCCATAAAAGTGACCATATACGCGCTCGATATCATGTTGTTTTAACTATGACATGATGCCGTACAATTTTATGGGTTAAAATGGTATGCAATATATTGATAAGTAGCGATAATTATAACGTAAACATTTTATTATTACTTACTTGTAAATACGTTTTCACTCCAATAACTGTCTTCTAACAATATACAGTTGATATCTTGAATAGTACAAGATTATTAAGGTTTAATCTGCCTCGTTGGTCTAGTCGTCGCAAGCGCTACTGCTAGATCATTGGATCCTGAGTTCGATTCCCAGGTCAGGCAAAGTGTTATTAGATTTTCCCATCAGGGATTTTTCAGTCGCAGCCTGAAGCCTTGAAGTTTCTTGCCCGTTCTTCTCCATATAAATCTACGTTTTGGAATGGGCAACTAGCTTCAACTTTCTGACTAACTGACCGACTATTTAATTTTGACAATTCAAAAGTGCCTGTAAATGGTTTAATTGAAATAAATGCTTTGACCCCGGTTGATGGAGTATGTATGTTCGCCCCCTATTACATGAGACTTAAACATAACTGGCGAAATGTTGTTGTACTGTAGGTACATCTCTGCCTAGCCATTCGGAGACACAAGGTGCGATTTTATGATGCTTATAATAAAGCTTCTATAATACATTCCTCCTTTTTCTACAGGAGGCCGGTTTCCCCCCGGGAGTAGTGAACATGTTGCCCGGCTTTGGCGACGCGGGCGCCGCCCTGGTGGACCATCCTAACGTGGATAAAATCGCCTTCACTGGTAATAAATTATATTTTTTTAGATGACAAGAAATCGGATTAAATGCATCAAATCAGACCTAGGCCTACGAATAACCTTTCTTGCTGCTTCTGAATTTTGAATGCTGGATCTGACAAAACTGTGACATAATATACAGGGTGGCAGGGACATCGACGCGCAACCTGCGGGGTTATTGCGTAACACACTATCAGTAGCAATGGCTTTCATTTTGACAGTTCAACAACATTCATTCCACTATTTACGTTGTTGATCAAAAAACATTTTCGAACATATGAAGCTAAAGTACTGTTTTATTCGAACCAGGCTCAGAATCCGCCAAGTTCGAAACGAAACGACTACACGCAGTGAACCGCTTGCTAGGGTTTAGCATTAGTAGCGGTTCAGTTGAAAACCAGCGTCAGGCACCAGTTGTCTGGCATTTTTGCTCAAGAAACCACTATGAAAACAGCGAAAAATCCCAAATCACACCGCAAAACTACCAAAAAAGTCCTAAGAAAGACTAGCTGCTTTCTTTGTCTTAACTGTTGCTTACCTAAATACTTAGCCTCTATTGCCTTCTCTCCCAGGTTCAACCGAAGTAGGCAAGATAATCCAGCGCAATTCAGCGAGTACAGTAAAACGCATCACGTTGGAGCTGGGCGGCAAGTCGCCGAACATCATCTTCGCGGACACCGACATAGAACGAGCGGTGGAAACGGCGCATTTCGCGCTGTTCTTCAACATGGGACAGTGCTGCTGTGCTGGTACGTAGGTGATCTTTACTCTACTACCTGTACCTAGCAGTCGCGGCCGTAAAATGTGCAAGTAGGATGGTGTAGGGTGCATCCCTAACATAAGTATTGTCAATGCAAATATAAAATGTCAATATAATGCAGAATGTCAAATTAAACTTAAATGCATAAAATGTCAGTGAATGCTCAACAGGAAGAATCTAAATAAAATTACAAGTTGTCCGTCTCAAACCACTTCTAATGGAACACTAAATACATAAAATACATAGAATAATGCAATGTGTCAGTGTCAATGCACTGCCAAATGTAGGTCGCGTCCAAAGTGCAAATACGCGAGCCTACTTGGCTAACTTATTGCAATAAAAATATTTTAAAACCCACGTACGTGCACTGTACAGATGGTAAAGGGGATTGTAAATTATATGGAGCCTGGCATACCTATACCTACCTACTGTCGCGCCATTTTGATTGAGGCGGCCACGCATGATACCTATATAATTATATCGATAGCTGACATCAATGCAAACGGAAAACATACTAAGACCAAACCCCGAAGTGTCACGTTTCCGAGATATTAACGTTTTTTGATATCCATTATTTAATATATCCGAAACATAAAAAAATAAAACAATGGCGGATAAGTAGATATGCCACGGACCTACAAAGCCGTTTCTAATACGGAATTTCTAAAAACTCGATACTGAATCTCATGTCATCTCGCTCTCGCGTTCTAAGAGCACAGGAGCCACCAATATTGGAGCATACTGTAGCTTACTTTTTTATCTCCGCATACTAATATCATATTCTTAATTTCAAGTTACTGAAATTATGAATATAATAGGCCGACCGCTTAACTCTCGCGTTGCCTGAGGTAGCTGGGCGGTGCGGGGGGGAAATAGTTGTCACAAGATGACGAATCCCTGAGCTCTCGCATCACGTCACCACACCCCTCCCGCACCGCGCTGCTACCTCAGGCAACGCGAGAGTTAAGCGGTTGGCCTATAGAAGGATTCATGTCTTGAGTTTGAATTAATTCAATTTTTATTTAAAATCTAAGTTAATCTTGAGAGTTTGGAGTGACAATTGAATGTGAATAATAAATGATCGACTATGTAGGTTCCCGCACATTCGTTGAAGACAAGATCTACGACAAGTTCGTGGAGATGTCGGCCGCGCGCGCCAAGCGACGCGTGGTTGGAGACCCCTTCAAACTTGAGACCGAACAAGGACCACAGGTATGACAAACTTCTTTCAGGAAAAGGTCGCCAAATTTAGGATATACGAGTTATTAACATTGCAGTTATATTTCTTGCTTCTTTACCTATTACATTATAGACGCTAGCACATCCACCTACTACAATCTGTCAATTTCTTTGATAGATTTTCAACTTTGTCGCTAAAGCATTAAGGTTCAAGGTTGATTGGGAAAATTTGACAGTTTCGGGTAGCTTGACCTGCTGGCGTCTGTACTTAGCCTTTTCAAATATCTCAAAATTTCAACCTAACCAAATGTACTCGAATGTCTCATTTTTTTAACGCCTGTCTTCTTTTCATCTCCCTAAATCAGGTTATTCAGGGCCCAAAATTGTAAAATTATGAGTTCCTGTATTGTAGCCTTAGTAACCAACCTTCAAGGTTACTCTTGCCAACCGTCTGATCAACTGGAGGATAAGATAAGATAAGATAATCATTTATTTGCTCAAACATGAGTACAATACATACAACACAAATTGTCAGCATGCAGGAGATGTTAAAAGTAGGGATAACACAGATCATCACGTTTGCCTTAAAAATTGGCATGCAAATATTAATAAAATTTAAGTATAATTTCACTCAAAATAAATGTCATGTTAATATGAGAACATTAAAAATATTATAGATATAAATAAATAAACATGGTCAAAATCTGTCATCGAAAAATTCATTTAAATTATAATAGGCTTTATCTGCTAGGAAATTTCTAACTGTCTTTTTGAACGCTACGTCAGTTAACTGCTTCCAGATTTTAGGTAGTTTATTATATATTTTTGGAGCCATGCAAAAGACTCGAGGAATCTCGAGTCGATATTTATAAAAGCGCACTTCGTTTTTGTATCACTTATCCAACACTCACAATTTCCAGATCGACTTGGAGCAGCAGACCCGCATCCTCGGCCTCATCGAGACCGGCAAGAAGCAGGGCGCTAAACTAGTCGCGGGAGGGAACCGCGGCTCTGACACCGGATACTTCGTAGAACCCACCGTGTTCAGCGATGTCAAGGATAATATGGATATCGCTACCACTGAGGTAACTATTTACTATAGTTTTGATATCTTTTTAAGAGGTTCAACATAGTTTTGTATGAAATCGGGCCATTGATTTTGTCTTTGATACATAGACAGTTTGTCCGCTGTCTCGCTTACGGATACTTATATTTAATACATAAAACTAAAACTTATACAGACAACAACCCCCGAATTAAAAAAAAGAAACTCGTGAATAGGAAAGTTATTCCTAAGTTATAAGCGCCTGAAGGACGGACAGATACTAGTACGAGACACGTAATCTGTATCTATTATAAATTAAAGTTGCTTTTCGTGTCTGTCTGTAAGACCGCGTAATTCTTCGAAACTACGCGGATTTTGATGCGATTTACACCATCATTTAAAGAATTAATTAAGTTAGTTAAAAGCGGTTAACAGACAGTCAGGAACATGATACGTAATAATATTTAAAATATGCTTCCAGATCTTTGGGCCCGTGCAGCAGATCCTGAAGTTCTCGCAGGTGGATGAAGTGATCGAGCGCGCCAACAACTCGGAGTATGGACTCGCCTCCGCTGTCTTCACACAGGACATAGATAAGGCTAACTATGTTGTCCAGGTATAAATAACTGTCATTAATCATTTTGTTGCTGGGTTTAGGCCTCTAAATTGCAGGGTCTACCGAGGTAATAAGTAACCGCTGTCCTAACCCAGGTCCTGGTCTACCCATGTGCAAAATTTCATCTAAACCTTTCAGTTGTTTTAGCGTGAAAGCGTAACAAATAAACGAACACACTTTCGCATTTATTAGTTAGGATAAATAAGTGTTTTTCACCATTGAATAACCAGACTCAAAATGTTTTAGTGGGACCAATGAAAATTAAAAAAAATAAAATTACTAAATTATTCCCGTTAATCCCACTAACAATATCAGTGGGACGAACGGGTATAAATGTAATATTATTTATTAAATTTCCGTTCGTCCCACCAGTGGAACGACGTCAGTTGGACGAACGGGAATACACCCTTTTCTTTACTATTTTTACGAAAATCATAAAACCATCATTTTATCTACAGAGACTTCGTGCCGGCACAGTATGGGTGAACGACTACAATGTCCTTAGCAACCAAGTTCCCTTCGGCGGGTACAAGCAGTCGGGCATCGGTCGCGAGAACGGACCCTACGGCATCAAGAACTACACCGAAGTTAAGGCTGTAGTCACCAGGCTTACTGATAAGACTTCGTAAATGTTTACTTAACTTATAGAAACGACCTAGAAGGACATGCTTAAGCAAATCGCTGCTCCATGCAACTTTATTACGACTTTTTTATCAACTCTACCCTCTGAGTGTTTTCTGATGATATTGAACTTTATTTTCAGTGTCATAAAATGCAAAGTAGTTTTTATTTACCTATTTTATTTTATTTTTTTACTCAATTTCTTATTACTCCGTGAATGCAGGCTTTTTTTTTTTCACATCGAGTGTTTTAACTAAATGAAACTGTCTGAACGTCTGTTTTTTTTTTAACTTCATGCGTTTATTGACGGAATCATTGTAATTTGCATAAAAAAAGATTATGGTTAAAGAAATTTATTTCTCAATAAGAAATTACAAAGATTTCACTTACTTGAGAACATTTTTAAAACTTATATTATAAGAACTTTGACGCACAAACTGAGAAGCTATTGTTTTCTTTAAAACAAAACCATTTACGTAATAACATTTCACTTCGTACGCAAATAACCTAATGAAAAAAAAATTACATGATGATAATGATTTAGAAAATGAACCTTGTTGCTCCCTGTGTTATAATGATGTAAATTCGCAAAATTGTTTTGTTGACTGACCATCTGGTTGTTCTGTTATGGCTAACAGAACAACCAGATGGCAATAAAATATGGTAAAACTTATCTCAAACTGGCGTTTGAGATCAGTTTTGCATTTTTTATTTGAAATTATTAAGAACAATACAGTTTAAGGAACTACCCTGTATTTGTTAATTTTGTATACATAGATTTGTAATTTCTACCATATCGCGTTAATATAGTTAACGTTAAAGATGTTAAAGGATGAAAAATCATTTAATATTGTGCATTTACATCCTAACAAATTATGTAGGAGGCTACAAAAATAGAACCAAGAAATTATGTTCCAAATGTCTTCCAGTGTGCGTAACACGTATATATTATAATAAGCACAATGTATATTTCCATAATATTGTATAGCGCCATTTAATGTTACTTTTTTTCTATTTTACTTTTTATTTTTGTAAAATAAAAACAGCAAAATGAGTACAAAGTTTTATTTTTACAAGTTAAAGCTTTAATCACCCACACACCTGAGTAACACTAACATTTAAAATGGAAACTTTAGAAATCACTTATTACTCATTTTTATAAAGAAAATCAAAGAATTATAGAAAAGTACCGAGTTTCTTCGTTATCTTATCTAATATTCGCGACTCCTTTGTTAACGATGTCTTCGTGCTTAGAAGCAGAAGTCTCGTCGGATATTTCTTGCAGTAGGTGTTGGAACTCTGCGTATCATGTCTCTGATGTACTCTTCGATGCTTCTCGTGTCAGTTGATTGGTCCATCTTCAGCTCGGATCTTTGGCTATCGGTTAATGTTCTGCAAATAAAAGGTAATAGTTTAACTGAATAACTACATTAATAAGAACACTCCCATTCACCTTTCAAACAAAAAAAAACAAAATCAAAATCGGTTCATCCGTTCGGGAGCTACGATGCTACAGACACACACACACACATACCCTCGCACACGTCGAACTACACCGCGTCGTTTTTGCGTCGGGGGTTAAAAATGAAAAATTGTTGCTTGAAACACACCTACTCGGCTATCAACTTTTTGCCCTGCATATGCTTGCTCAAAAACCCTGTGGGCCCCCTACATTGGCTTGTCTATTCTATTGTAATATTTTAACTGCAAAATTACTTTAAAAATTAAAAATCGTTGCATGAAAAAATAAATTATAATTATGAAAAACAAAAAGCCAACGTCACGTGGTGTTCCCAGGCGGTCACCCATCCAAGTACTGACCACGCCCGATGTTGCTTAACTTCGGTGATCGGACGAGAACCGGTGTATTCAACGTAGTATGGACGTTGGCGAAAGCATTGCGCAAATAGTCGAACTCTATGAACATCTATGATGACGTCATTGTTACTACTAACCTGTTATCTTCAGGCAAGGACATCGACCGGCCATATTTTTGGTTCGCTTCATAAATCCACCTCTCGTGTATTGAGACTAAGGGCTGATTTTTCCAACGCCAGATAACTTTTATTCGAGGAATAAAATTGACGTTTGGCAGATTTTGAATGGAGGAACTGTCAAAAATTCAAAATTATTCCTCCGATAAAGTTATCTGGCGTTAGAAAAATCAGCCCTAAGGGTTTCAAATTTACTTTGACAAGGATATGCTCTTCTTCAGTATACTTGAGGACCGACCATGGTTGTTTGACTTCAGAGAAGAACTTATGCGATCTCTCACTTCATCACACTCCGGTGAGAGATCCTGAGGTGGAATAATTCTGTAAAAAAGAAACAAGGTTTTTATTGAAAAACAATCATAAATTAATACCTTGTAGAAATAATGTAATTTAGCGCCATCTATCCTTAATAATATGAACCGCATAGGATGCGACGTAACACAGTTAATGAGGGAGTTCTAAATTCAGCCGTAAGTTTAAGTGGCGCTACCTACTGAGTGATACAATAGATGTCGCCTTTACCAGTTACTCAATGTTCTAGCAAAGCAACCTCCTTGTATATTCTGCAGCCCCAGTACTCTCAACTCGGGATTGAAGTCGTCGGTCGCAGCCGTGTCGAGCGGTGAACCCGGGGTAGTATGATCGGCGTACTTAGAAATATCAGCCGTTATACGCAATTCTAGGCAGACAAAGACATTTATTCGTCGGAAATGATAGGTAAGTACATACAAAGATGGTTGGTATGTAGGTATAAGTTCGACACATCCGGCGCTAATAGCATACGAATATTTACAATGTGAACTTATACTCTAATACACAATATAAAATAAAATAAAAACACAACAATAAAAAAAATTATATTATACTTACTTACAACTAATTAAATCTACGTTATTTTTACAGCTTCAAATCCACCCTTCAACTTGCAGAACAGCCTCCTGCACTTGTGAGGAAATTAAAAAGGTCAAATCTCTAAAATACTTAGGGGTTCTGCTAGATCAACGACTTTCATTCAGACCCCATAATTATTGACTTAGTAGCAAAGCGAATCAGAAAGCTGATTTCGGTAATGAAAATGTTACGCAACTCGGCCAACAAAAAGATCTTAGGTACACCCTGGTGTATGTGGCATTATGTGAGTCAATTCTCTGCTACTGCATTATGTGAGTCAGTTCTCTGCTACTGCATTTCTGTATGGGGTGGAGTCGGCATAACCTCAATGCAAAGAGATTTAAATTTAATGTCTTTGCCTCAATGCTACAATTGGAAAGAGCCCAAAGATCAGTGCTAAAGGTTATGTACAGAAAACACTTTCGCTATCCCACAGATCACTTGTACAAAGAAGCATCAGTACTTAATGTCCGACAGTTATACATCCTTAAATTAGTACCTACTAAAACAACACAAAATAACAATTCAATCCACAGAATAGCAAGAACTATCTACAAATGTCCACTAACTGTAGTAAAAATAGCATTTGCTCAACACACACATGTAAGAATTCATGCTCAGTTTCGTTTATAAGTAATAAAATTGCGAAAGTCAGTGACATAAAAATTGTAGGACCAACCAAGTTAAAAAAATTATTAAACAATTCCTGTTAACTCAATCCTACTCAGGAAACCGAAGCCTTCGTTCGAGTAATCTCTTAACATATTTGACACATACACTTAATTTCACTCATACCTTCACTCTTACACTACCTCCCCAAGCATTTCATACTGATAAATTCTTACTATAACATTCTCTTGGACGCATCCTTGCAAAATTTCAATAAATACCTACATTTACGACACACCTTATTTCAAACAATTGTTTTCATGATTATATTAATTTTATTTTCAAGTCTATATTTTGATTTTGGTTTACTTTAATTAATTTAATTTTGTATTTTTTTTCTTAAATCAATATGTAACAAATTTTACAATACAGTATCGACCATGATATTTCAAATTGTTAAAAACTCTCAAGGAATCCACGAGACAGGCTCGACCTAGTGTGAAGTCTGCAAGTTATATTTCCCCTGTAAAAATAATCTGTAGTTTATTTGTACTTAGATAAAAGGAAATGTAAAAACACTATTTGGTCAATAAACGATTTATTTATTTTTTTTATGTTTTACTTATCTCTGGACTATGGGGTCGGTCCTTTTTCATTTTTAAAGTAACGATTCAGTTAAAATATTACATTAAGATAGACGACGTCATTGGCGCAAGCCGTTGTAATTAATTATAAATAAATAAATAAAGTAAACCGAACAACTTGCCGGTCGACCGACGACGGGTCGATGTTCTTGCCTGAAGATGACAGAAGGCCAATTCTCGTAATTTAAAACGATCAAAATCTAGTCGCAGGCTCATCTCGGCGACAAAGAAATGTCAAAAATTTGACAAAATGTAGAGAAATTAGAGGTATTTTTGACAGATTGAGACTGAGATCAGACTGTGAACATTCATAAAATTACGAGAGTTGCCTCAGGTTAGTAGTAATTATGATGTCATCACATATGTTATACGGAGTTGATAAGGTTCGACAATTTGAGAACAACATTCGCCAACGTCCATACTACGTTGAATACACCGGTTCTCGTCCGATCACCGAAGTTAAGCAACATCGGGCGTGGTCAGTACTTGGATGGGTGACCGCCTGGGAACACCACGTGACGTTGGCTTTTTGCATTTTTTGTAATAAAAACTCATCAATTCATTTAGTTTTTTTAATGTTTTGAGTTAAATATTACCATTTTTTAAATAGGTAATTCATTTAGTACCTAATATTTTCCCTAATATTTACATTCCTCAATCGGAAGCATTAACACCACACAACGCAAGCGAACCGCCTTTCGAAGATTTCCAAATGTTCAGTCATGTGTTTTCACTTGTCTATGACGTCATGATAGATGTTATACAGAGTTGATAGGGTTCGACTATTTGAGCACTGTTCTCGCCAACGTCCATACTACGTTGAATACACCGGTTCTCGTCCGATCACCGAAGTTAAGCAACATCGGGCGTGGTCAGTACTTGGATGGGTGACCGCCTGGGAACACCACGTGACGTTGGCTTTTTGTTTTTCATAATTATAATTTATTTTTTCATGCAACGATTTTTAATTTTTAAAGTAATTTTGCAGTTAAAATATTACAATAGAATAGACAAGCCAATGTAGGGGGCCCACAGGGTTTTTGAGCAAGCATATGCAGGGCAAAAAGTTGATAGCCGAGTAGGTGCGGCATGATGAGAGAACACTGCAAATATGTTTTAAAAGTTTCAGATAGTAGTACACTTTAAAAACCCGTCAAGTGCGAGTCGGACTCGCGCACTAAAGAATGTAATTTAGCGCCATCTATTCTTATTAATGTAAAACACATTTCACGCGACGTAACACAGTTCTGTCGCTAGTTCTAAATTCGGCCGTAAGTTTAAGTGGCGCTACCTAACTACCTACCGAGCACAGGAATACCTAGATGTCGCCTTTACTCAATGTTTAGCAAAGCGACCTCCTCGTAAATTCTGCAGCCCTAGTACTCTCGACCCGGGACTCGGGACTCGGGCGAGTCGTAAGCTCGTTTCCTCGGCGACTCGCCCGAGCGTAGTAACCAACTTTTTACAACTTCTAGTGTAGCGTCTCCGATTTTCATTAGAGTGGATGCTACGTAACATGACCTTTGTCTTATCCATGTTCATTTTAATACCCACTCTTTCGAAAGCTCTACTGAGGTCATTAAGCATTGTACTGAGGTCCTCCATAGTCTGAGCCGTGAGCGCCATTGATATTGATGCCAGCCCCTTAAAGTCCAGAACCCTGAAGACATCCTCCACTGCAGCAGTGAATAGTTTCGGAGAGATAACTCGTTCGCGATGATTTTAATGGAAGTGCATTGATGCCTAGCCTGCGCTAAAGATACTGGAGACGGGAATCGATGAACTCATAAAAGGTGTTTTTTACAGACTCATGGCCTAAGATTTTTTTTTAATCAGAGTGTAGGTCTGACTGACGAGTATGATGGGTGACCAAGAGCTTCCAGTTAAAGCGTCTTGTGATTTTGACAAAGTCCTTTGTGACGTATTTGAAGCGTAACCAGCCATCGATTTTTCTTGGTTTTCTTTGTCACCCACCGTATTCACCAGACCTTACGTAAACTTACTTTTTAAAAGGGGATTGAAAATTTTTATTTGGAGCATTGCATAGGTACCTAATGTTGCGCCGTTTGTTTTTTTTTCAAAATGGCGGCCACGCTTGAAACCGCTATGAATCGAAAGCCGACATCAATGCAAACAGAAAACATGTAAGTACTACCTTATTACAAAACAAGGTTTTTCGTTTGATCAGGTTTAAATCACCTAGCCAGTTATTGAATTATAAACTAAACTGTTATAGAAATGCAGTTCTTTATACAAAAATGACAACTTAGTTCGGTGCTAAGTTGTCATTTTAGTATTAAGAACTTTGCCTAAATCGAAATAAAGTTCAAAATACAGATACTGGCTTGCTCGAAGGTTTAGGCTAGAACTAAAGTTAAATTTCATTTTGTAATAAGACAGAATAAGACCAAACCCCGTAAAGTGTCACGTTTCCGAGATATTAATGTTCAAAGTTGATTACGTGACATCCATATTTTTTTAATTTGCTTACATCGTGTCCTGTCGCATAGATGTTTGATTAGCGGCCCGCGGGCTTTGCTTTGTACAACCCTAATCTACGACATAGCTTACGTTTTATTTTTGTAAAATAAAAACAGCAATGTAAGTACAAAGTTTTATTTTTAACAGTTAAATCTAAAATCAACCACACATCTGAGTAACAATAGCATTTAAAATGGAAACTTTAGAAATCACATAATACTCATTTTATAAATCAACTTACACTTTAGAAAATCAAAGGACCATAGAAAAGTACCAAACCAGGCAACTAAATAACCTTTGGTGTATTCAATATAATTAAAAAATATAGAAACGAACATTAAAATATTTTGGATAGATTAAAAGTGCTCATAATAAAGTATAACAAGGCGATACCTTCGTAAGGTGCATCTATTCTAAAAATCACAACAGTGGAATGTATTGGTGCCACTTACTCTAAATCACATAGCCTTGCACTATCAACACTAAAACGATACAAATTAAAACACGGAAACAATCTAAAAATACAAGAAAACCTATGAAAATATCTTTGGGTTTTCTAAATGCGAGTACAAATTGGACGGATGAGTAACATAATTGTGATAGTAACAATATCAGCGACATAATTATGATTGACCAATAAAAGTGTCATACAAAAGCCTATCAACTTTGTACTTGTCAAATTGGACATTTTGAATACAATCGGTGAAGAAAAAGCAAGTTTTTCCAACGCCTCATCATGCAGTATTGTAATTTGTACTTATGGCTTCAACTTTAGTGTTACAACTAATCAAAAAATCTTAATTCTGGATCAACAGAATTATCAGTCCTTCTCCTCAAGATTCAGATTCAAGAGGTTTTCTTCGGATATCTTCGGTAAGCAGCTGCTAGACATTGGAGATCTCGCACTCTTGCAGCAGATCGCGAGGTCTTCTTCTATCTTTCTCTCAAGAAACTCGAAGTCATCGTTCTCCGCTTGGCACTTGACACATTCATCGGATGAAGAGTCCTGGTAGCTCAGCACATTCTCAATGTTGACCTCAACTTCGTCATTCTTGTCGCATGTTGGTAAGGACGGGCTGCTGTTGCTTAGAGCTCGAGATAGGCTCGATACAGTCGGTATTAATATTTCAGATTTGGGTCTTATTCGGATGTTGGCAGGTTTCGGTTTGCGAGCGACGGGTTGTGAGCGTTTTTCTTTTGGGAAAATGCGCTGGATTCTTTCTTCGACGAGTGAGATGCTTCGTTTGAAGACGACGGTGTCTTGCGGACGCTGGTCGTGCGCGCAGCCATCGATGGCGTCTCGCGACTCTGCGTCAGAGTTGTCGCAGCGGAAGTAGATGGTATCGCAGCCGTTCTCCTGCTTGACTTTGATAAGGCAGCATTCGTCTTCCTTCTCGCACAGTATCTCGTGCAAGGATCCGTGCAGCGGTATCAGTTTCACTTTACCGCCGAAGTTTTCTTGCATCGTTGATAAGTCGTCGTCTATGTACAAGTCCTCGGTACTTCTAGCTTCCTGTTAACAATGAAAACAAGAAATATCGTAGAATCTCATCAGCATTCAAAATTCATACCAACAAGTTCAGTTGATTATACGTAGGTATTTGTGATAAACAAAAGTTGCGCAACATTTTTTTGTTATACTAGAAATATATTTTACTTGCGAAACTATATAAAATGTTGCCAACAACATGTCACTGAAACAATTATGTTTAACTTTTGTTCACCTTGAATACGAGGCTTTAATTTTAGTACTAAACTCCCTCTTGTCTACTCACCTGTAAAGCATTGAAAGCCTGACACCTCTTTAAAGCATTAACGTGAACATCCTCAGTCAGCGTGTCTTCCATTGACTGGTTCATTTTGTCCTTAGTACACGTATTGTTGTTCGTGCTAACATTGTTATTGCCGCCATCACAGATAGTGACATTCACACAGTTGTCTAGGACTTGCAGACTATTCTCCCCAGAACGGGTGAAAGTGATATGTAGTAGAGGTTTGTTGTTCCCGTTGATTTTGACTCGAGAGAACGATTTCATTGGTTCTTTCTTCGTGGCTCTTGTGTCATCGTTATTAGTTAAAGACTCTATGATATTGGCGACTCCTTTGTTAACGATGTCTTCGTGCTTAGAATCAGAAGTCTCGTCGGATATTTCTTGCAGTAGGTGTTGGAACTCTTTGCGTATCATGTCTCTGATGTACTCTTCGATGCTTCTCGTGTCAGTTGATTGGTCCATCTTCAGCTCGGATCTTTGGCTATCGGTTAATGTTCTGCAAATAAAAGGTAATATATTAACTGAATACTTACTTTAAAAATGAAAAATTCAGTAGTCTCTTGAAACAATAAAATATGAAAAGCGAAAAGCCAACGTCACGTGGTGTTCCCAGGCGGTCACCCATCCAAGTAATGACTTCGCCCGATGTTGCTTAACTTCGGTGATCGGACGAGAACTGGGGGTCTACTACGAAGTGCAAAGTGCGAATTATCGGATCGGACCGACACATGGCCGAACCGAATATTTTTGAAAAATGCGAAAAATGTTCGGATCGGCTCAGTTGGGTCGGGACCATAGTCAATATTCGAAAGAGTGTAGGAGTGTAGGATCGGGACTGACCGAACCAAATAGTAACTTCGTAGCAGGAAACGGCCGAGCATTCGGCCGATACCACTTCGGAGTAGACCCCCTGGTGTATTCAACGTAGTATGGACGTTGGCGAAAGCGTGGCAGTAAAACATGGTCTATTGAAACGAAATCTATTTTATTATCATGATATGTAATAAAATAATTACCCTTGTTCTGATTCAGCCCTCCAGCGTTGAAGTTCGGGGCTCCGGTGTCGAAGCTCAGGGCTTCGAGAAAAGTTGACAGTCTTAGCGATTGTATCCCGCGCTTGACAAAACTGCTCCCATTGGTGGCCTGTAAAATATTTTATCATAGAAGCATCAATTAATTTTTAACAAAACTATTGTGACAGTTATAAACCTAATTCATATAATTAAGTTATTATTTAGAACATGGCACATTTTCCTAGAAACTTTTACTTTTCTAGAAAGGCCGGACATAATCAATCCTGCAGAATGAAATAGGGGAAGGCGCCATTGGCGTAGCTAGGGATTTTGTCCAAGGGGGGGCAGCGGTCCAGCTGAATTAACCACAATCATTTATTGAGAGATCATAAATAACGCCTCATCTATCTATCCAACTTCCTACTTAATATTAATATTTAATATACATATATTATATATTTATATAATAAATGTGAAAGTTTGTATTGATGGATGGATGTTTGTTACTCTTTCACGCTAAAACTACTGAACGGATTTGGATGAAATTTGGAACACATATGGTTTATAATCAGGATTAACATATAGGATAATTTTTATCCCGATAATCCCACGGGATCGAAACTTATGCGGATAAAACCGCGGGGCGCAGCTAGTCTTCTATATAAACGAATCACCGAAATGTATGTACGCGCATAACTTCCGATCGACTGCACCCAATTCGATAATTCTTTTTTTTGTGTTTTTTATTGTCAGGACAAGGTTTGTATAAAGAAAATTAAAAGAAAAAAAATATGGCGGCACGACGTTCGCCGGGTAGCTAGTAATAAATAATACCACCAAAAATATTTCATGTAAAGTAGGTTGCCAAGACTTAAATAACACTTTCACAGTAAAAAGTTATCAGATCTAATGTAGAGCCAAGCTAACTCTACCAGGCCTAACTCTAAAAACCTTACATCTTGGTCAACATTTTAAAGCTCTAATAAAAAGCGATTAAACTGTAAGGAATTCTTCAATACCTACTGTTGTGTACAAAATGTACGGCTCTAATAAATACCCTAATAAAAAGCAGTTGCTTTTTATTAGGGTATTTATTAGAGCCGAATCGACAGTGTTGAAGAATTACTTACTGTTTAGTTAACAGTAAGTAAGTTTAGTTAACAGTAAGTAATTCTTCAACACTGTCGATTTTTCTGGGGGTGCAAAGAAGTTTCTAGGGCAGGCATTGCCTACCCTTGCCTCCCCACCCCCACAGCCCTCAAGCTACGCCCATAGAAGGCGCACTGGCGGAAAAGATATCAAATACACAAATAATACTTACTTTCAAACAGAAGTCCTTCTTATGTCATGTCAAAAGAAATAAAATATTGTTAGTTTATAAATTAGAAATAAAAGCCTCATGCAAATGTAAGTTTTTATTGTGTTACCAACACAAGGCAAGTGATATAAAGATATACAGTGAGTATTTCAATATTAAAAAATGGATATGGTTTAACCCTCAAAGGGAAATGAGGGTGTTGTAAATAGAGCATCTGTCTATGGTGTTAGCATTGTAATTCCTATAGGGATTATTATAATAATAAACCGCCAAGTCCATCGCAAGCGCATTCACAACAATAAGCATTCGAAAAGGGGAAGATTTCCACACCCATGTATTTTGCGACCCTCTCGTCAATGACAAATGAGAATACAGTTTTTTCGAATTTTAAATGGCGTGCAAACATTTTTGCTCTGGTAATGTCACAAAAATGAGTTATCCAAAATTAAATTTTAATAAAGCAGTTTTTATTTTGTTAGTATCAGAAGCTTAGTTTAAAATAATGTTTGATCTTAAATACCTATGGGTAACAATATTAGAAATGATTATACCAATCATTAGTAGTTTAAAGGGTATAATTTAGTGGCGACTGACCATTTTTTCCGTTGTTAGGTGAAGCGGGACGCGTGCGATATACTTTAGTCCCAGGTTTCTTCATGTTCAACTGGGGCAAAGATTTCTGCAGCGTATCCACGCAGTGGGACGCCGGCTTCACCGCTGCTATCTGGCTCCTGAAACAAAATGCAAAAAGCCTTAGTCTAGTGTTTATTTTCACTAACACTAGGCGATACGTAAACGAATGCTTATGTAAAAACTCGATATTTTATTTTCATCGCAGCATCGACAGTTGAAAATCCAATAGTACAATAATATCTAGACGTTCATATGGTTTCTTCGCATCCACCAACACCTATCCACTGAAAATAAGGTTTATGATTTAATTAATGCCAATAATAAAACCTCTTAGCTCTGTGATCCTTTTTGGTAATCTCGAGTAAGAAAATATAACATAAATGGCATCTGTTTTATAAAATTACAGATTAGATTATTGGTAGATATTTTTTGAATTTCCGTTAGTTAAATTTAAGTAAGTAATAAAAACACAGTGCAAAAAACCAAAAAGCCAACGTCACGTGGTGTTCCCAGGCGGTCACCCATCCAAGTACTGACCACGCCCGATGTTGCTTAACTTCGGTGATCGGACGAGAACCGGTGTATTCAACGTAGTATGGACGTTGGCGTATGCTAGGTCGAATTATTCGTCCAATATCAACTTTATGACCTCATTTGATTAAAATAAACTGATTTTTATCTTACATTTAATAAAAACTGACTAAGCATTTTTCCGTGTTCGAAAGTCGATAAGCTTACGCCGAGCGGTGTTAATGTTCCCCAACGGGGGAATGATGGGAAGCCTCATAACTACTGAATTTTTTTTTATGTATTGCGGTAATACCAATTATTGTCAAAAAATAAATGAATTGATGGGTTTTTATTGCTAAAAATGCAAAAAGCCAACGTCACGTGGTGTTCCCAGGCGGTCACCCATCCAAGTACTGACCACGCCCGATGTTGCTTAACTTCGGTGATCGGACGAGAACCGGTGTATTCAACGTAGTATGGACGTTGGCGAAAGCAGTGCTCAAATAGTCGAACCCTATCAACTCTGTATAACATCTGTGATGACGTCATAATTGCTACTAACCTATTATCTTCAGGCAAGGACATCGACCGGCCAGTTTTTCGGTTCGCTTCATAAATCCACTTCTCGTGTATTGCGACTAAGGGTTTCACGTTTACATTGGCAAGGATATCCTCTTCGACTTTATACTTGAGAACGTTTCGGTCTTGGTTGTTTGACTTCAGAGAGCAAGAACTCATGTGATCTCTCACTTCATCACACTCCGGCGAGAGGAAATCTTGAGGTGGATTTGTTCTGTAAGATTGAAACAAATTTTCATAAATAAGCAACTAACATCATTGTA
Source organism: Apamea monoglypha (assembly GCA_911387795.2). Taxonomy (NCBI): domain Eukaryota; kingdom Metazoa; phylum Arthropoda; class Insecta; order Lepidoptera; family Noctuidae; genus Apamea; species Apamea monoglypha. The sequence goes on along the minus strand of OU426930.1, from coordinate 13,774,942 downwards.
TATAAAAAAAACCAATAATAATATATCTTGTACAAAGAATGTAAATTAGCGCCATCTCTCGTTATTAAAATAAAACACATACGTTGCGACGTAACACATTTCTGTCGCTAGTTCTAAATTCGGCCGTAAGTTTAAGTGGCGCTACCTACTGAGTAATACATACATAGCAAAGCAACCTCCTTGTATATTCTGCAGCCCTAGTACTCTCAACTCGGGATTGCGATCGCTGCCGTGTCGAGCGGTGAACCCGGGGTGGTATAATCGGCGTACTTAGTCATAACATCCGTTATTCGCAAGACTGGGCAGACTCGTTAAATATGATTACATGGTTATTAACTTATCAATGATGATCAAACATGTTTTTGGCCACATTTATTTATATCAATTTTGTACAAGTTGAAAAAAAAACAACAGCAACAGTTTGTTGTTTTAGATTCCTGTAGGAAGTAACTATATTTTTTTCATACGAATGATTATTTATTCGATACATAAATACTGATAGTTTTTTTGATATAAATGCCATCATTACTGGGAGTATCCTGTACCCAGCGCTCAGTAGAGCGCTCAGACACTGTGCGTACACTTCGACTTCACATTCGCCAACGTCCATACTACGTTGAATACACCGGTTCTCGTCCGATCACCGAAGTTAAGCAACATCGGGCGTGGTCAGTACTTGGATGGGTGACCGCCTGGGAACACCACGTGACGTTGGCCTTTTGCATTTTATTGGTTTAACTTTGGACTTTCCCATTTTTTTAAATAGACTGAACAAAAGAAGAGTCCAGAATAATATACATATAAAAAAAAAAATAACTAAAAATACAAAAATATTGCTCCACTTATAATGCTGACTTTACATTAACCTACTTAAAAAATCGTAATAAACAAATAAAAAAACAAAAAGCCAACGTCACGCGGTGTTCCCAGGCGGTCACCCATCCAAGTACTGACCGCGCCCGATGTTGCTTAAACTTCGGTGATCGGACGAGAACCGGTGTTTTCAACATGGTATGGACGTTGACAGCGTCAAGGCTGAATTAGCAGACCACGATCATACTCTTGATTGACGTCATATATCTAATGAATTGGTGAATTTCATGCAAGGGACTTATTTTACTTTTTATTTTCTACATACAAGGGATTTATTACCACGAGAATAAATTGTAATGACGAATTAAAAAAAAATACGAAAAGACCTACTACTTGCACAGTTGTCTTTTCGTCGACAAACAAAACAAACACTAAAGTATGATACACAATCGTATTTAACCCAACATCGATGATGGGTACATAACATATCAACAAGCTTATATTGTGGAAAGGGGTAAGCAGTTGAGTATAACTACACGAAATTCCCGCGTTTGTTTAAAATTTTATTCTCATGGCAAGAGAGTGTGTGTCTCTTACTATCAAGCAACCACAAATCCTGACTCTGGGCTGCTGCTGACAAAATTCTTAGTAAGAGTATCAGTAGGCTAATTGGTACAGACGCCAGCAGGTCAAGCTACCCGAAACTGTCAAATTTTCCCATTCAACCTTGAACCTTAATGCTTTAGCGATAAAGTTGAAAATCTATTAAAGAAATTTGACATATTGTAGTAGCTTGATGTGCTGGCGTCTGTACGTAATATAATTAAAAAAAAACCTTGTTACCTCCGTAATCCAGTAAACGTGTCTCGAATTACAGTGTCGATACTTTCTGGGGAACCGTTGACAGGTGTAGTAGGTTGTTGGTCGATAGTTTCCAGATTATTTGTAGTGTTGTCACCAGACGTGTTCATTGGCGTAGTGGGCGTCTCGGGAGATGAGTCGTTCATGGTTTTACATTCTAGAAGCAAAATGGCAAATAATTACTGGACGAAAGTAGCACTGGAGGACTATAAAAAGCAAACTAAAGAACTTAACGAAATTTTTAACCTACGATATCATTCGACAACATAAAAAGTCTTATAATAGAAAATACTAGGTTATGCTCGCGGCTTCGCCCGCGTGTAGGTCGGTAAATATCCCACGGGAACGTGATACCGGGATAAAAAGTATCCTATGGTAACCCAGGCCATTGTTTACCTAGATAGTTACTTTTGCATTTATAATATTATAGTTTAGTATACGGACACGTCGCACGAATGCACCCGGAGAGATGGGCAAAAACTATTTCACTCACTGGACTCTTAATGGAAGACATCGTCGTCGAGGTTAGACCACGGCGAAGGTGGTGTGACGATCAAACGAGGTTTGCAGGGCTAATATGGCTAGAGATCGCTCAAGACAGGGAGGTTTGGAAGGAAAAAGGCCTTTGTCCCGCAGTGGGACACAAAATAGGTAAAAAAAAAATAAAGATTTTTCATAATTACCTTCTTTTCCCGGCGTCACAGAATCAACTTTAGTTTTTTCTGTGACACTTATATCTCCGGACAGCCACGCATTCTTCCTAAGTTTGTTACTGCGTGCAATAGGCGTATTCGGTAAACTGTAGTTCTTTATATCGAAGTTATAAGTTGATTTCTCATTACTATTTCTATCCTTCAGTAAAGGTTTGATCGAATCAAAGTTGTATTCAGGAACTTTTATGTGCAGCGGTTTATAAGATTGAGGAGTGAAACTTCTACTGAGCTTCGTATTAGGGCGCTCAACGGTTTGGCCTTTGGTACTGTCGTCGTTTGCAAAGTTAACGGTACGATTCGGACTGAAAATGCTACAGTATTCGGTAGAATCGCTCCTGTGTAAACTGCCTGGAGTGTCAATATCTTTGATCCTAGCTTTTATTTTAGCTATAGGGGTAGAACAGGCACTGGAGAAGTCTTTGTCTGGTAAATGTTCGTATCTTATTATAGGGGTATGGTCGTTTTGATCATCGTCGGAGATGAAGCATTTTTCTGCGACGGACATGGAGTTAAAACGAGAATTCCTTATAGTTTCGTACAGTGGGGTCGCGTCGCTTTTGCTGCATTCTTTCTCGCTTTCGGTGGAACTTTCTCGAACGTTATGAATGACAGCTTTGTGTTCGACGTTCTGTGGGCTAAGGCACTCGGAGTCGGTTGGGGAAGTCGTATCCCAGGCAGTTGAACTGAATGTGGACCTTTTGGTTTGTAGACGGGCTGGGATGATTATATAACCAAGTTCATCCAGGTTACGCTGTAACATAAAATATAAAGCAACAAGTTATTTTTATTCATCACTAGCTAACCCGACAGACGTTGTCCTGTTCAAACAATAGCAATTTTTACCATTTTCCGGGAACCTTTTGGTTTACATAAAAACCTAATTTGGACTGTTACGAACATTTGAAAACAAAAAAAACGACAAATCGGTCCAGCTATTCTCAAGTGATGCACTTACTAACGAACAGCATTTTGCAACAAATTAAAAAGCTGTTAAACATTGACTTTACATGTAAAAAATATATTTCAAATACTAGATGAACTCGGTGTTAGTTAAAAATAACTGGAAAATGTAAAAAGCCAACGTCACGTGGTGTTCCCAGGCGGTCACCCATCCAAGTACTGACCACGCCCGATGTTGCTTAACTTCGGTGATCGGACGAGAACCGGTGTATTCAACGTAGTATGGACGTTGGCGATAGAATTGATAAAATAACAGTTGTGTATCCTCGTCATACATTTAAATTAATTGGCTACTGTACTGATATCACAAGATAAAACATACATAGGTATAATATCTACCTACTAAGTACGTTTTTATTTTGATAACTTTTTGATGTTTGTTTTATCCACTTATTAAATAAATATTTTTTTGAGTAAGTATGTCTTATGTATGTTTAATTACTTACCTAAAATAAATATGATTACTTGAAAAGTACAACTACTCCTCAATCTTATTAATTTGGTTTTTATTCATTATAATATTCCCTTGGCACTGTATAATAGTTAAGAGCCCATATATTATTGCAATATGGTGCATAAGTAGGCATTAAATTACTTTTTTATTATTAATATTATACGCTGTTAGCTCGAGCGACGAGTATTTTTCCCCGTCGACGAGCACCCCGAGCCGGGTTCCCGCTGCCGGTTATTGTGTGCACTATGATCGAGAACGTCATGCGAGCGTATTATAGGTCTAAAGAAGGGGGAACTAACCTCACTGCATACCGTGGTAGGATGCTGTCTGTTTCAAAAACTAAATATAGATTATAGCATAGATTAGTTTAGTGAAATGTATTAATTTTTGTTACAATTAATAAAATCTATTGTGACTTTTGATATATTGAAGGCTGAAACGGTAATTTTGCTGTCAGACTGATTTAAACTTATTGATATACCTACTGATTGTTAAAACCTCTTTTTACATATGAAATCAAGTTGGCAATGAAAATATTAATATTTAAAACAATTGGGTCATTTCAACGAAATGTTCATCCTCTCGCGGTCCATATGACGTGACGTATACGCTTCAAATTTTCGGATTCATAAAAAAAAAAAATAGACAAGAAAAAAGGTGAAGGCATATTAATATACTCTTTGGCAAGAAAGCCCAACTCAACAGACACAGAACCCATTAAATGTATGTAACAGTCAGGACAGCTGCTGTTTTCAAAGGCGCGACTATCAAATATGAAAAGTAAGAAAGGCTCAACACAGATCAGAAGAAGAATTTTGCAGTTTATGCGACAAACCATAAAGTCCATTATTCAATGACAAGGGTGCATCTTGTGTCCTGCGCTTCTGTCAGTCTGTGCGGAGTTGCGTAGCTTATAAAATGAAAACCATACTCTATTTTATGATTAATTAAATAAAAGAACTACGAAATACAAAAAGCCAACGTCACGTGGTGTTCCCAGGCGGTCACCCATCCAAGTACTGACCACGCCCGATGTTGCTTAACTTCGGTGATCGGACGAGAACCGGTGTATTCAACGTAGTATGGACGTTGGCGATAGATGCGATAAAACAACAGTTTTGTATGCTCGTCATCATACATTTTAATTGGTTACTGTAAAGCATACAGTATCGACTAAATAGGTTTTTATATTGATTGGTTTTGGTTTGTTTGACACATAGGTAATATTTTTACTAACCATTTAGTGAGTAGGGATGTCATGTTTAGTTACCTAAAAAATAAAAATATGTACTAATTAAATGTAGTTTTGATCACTTATAATAATCCTTTGAATGCGTAACAAATCTATTGTGAAACTTTTTTACATAAAAATCAGCCAGCATTTTCAAATTCAAACATTAAGCATGATGAACTTTTTTATGCGTACGACGCATACTGATGCCTAGTTTCAGAAAAGTCATGATCCTAGCACATTCTTCAGGTGAAGGAGGCATGATAAATAAAATGTATGTGTTGTTGTCTAACTTAGCTTTTGTAACAAGCCTGCCGGGTCAGCGGGTTTGTCCGAAAGGGTTACCGCTACCCCGGAACATAAAGGGCAAAGGAAGGAACATGGGTGGGTTTTAGTCAGTAAGAGTTTGACACTCCCTTCCGCTCCACCCAGAGCGGGAGGGGTCATTATTTGATTTCCCATCCGGAAAAAAAAAAAGCTTTTGTAACAAGACTCATCGATCAAGAAAAACATTGAAAACAAAAACAGAAACAAAAAAATGAATGGTAAAATTGTAATTCGAAAAGGATTATTTTTGTTTTTAAAGCTCTTTTGAGCCATTTCTTAAAAGAAGGTTCTCGACTATGAAGTTTTTATATACAAAATTAAACTCTCTTTAGAGTCCTTTTTATTTCGGAAGTATATCTTACGTACATTAAAAAGTTATTCCAATTTTAAAAGTGTGATACTTAGTTTTGCAGGCCAGAGTATGTTAACAATAATAATGTTATTATTTTCTCTATGAATGAAGGCAGAAATCGGTAATTTTACTGTCATAATTATTGATTTAAGCTTATTGTCACACCTACCGATTGTAGCTACATAAGAGATCAGGTTGGCGATGAAAATATGAAAAACAATTGTTTTTAATATTTTCATCGCCAACCTGATCTCTTACCACTCACCACTTAAAAAAGTTGTGTTATTTCGTTTAAATAAATTTATTTAAACGAAACAACACAGCTTTTTTAAGTGGGTTTAACATTTTTAGCCCATCGTAGTCTTTAGCAGTGACATACGCTAAAACTTACACGATAAAAAAAGGTGAAGCCGTATTAAATGATAATAAGCAAAACATGTATGACCTATAACACCTTTATACACGATGTTTTACGCAAATAAATATTAAATATGTATTATTATTAAACAGGCAGGACAGCTGAAGTTGTCAAAGGCGCGTTGATCAAATATAAAAAAGTAAAGCAGACCAAAAGGAGGACTTTGCACTTAATTTAATTAACCATGAAGTCTATTTTTCACTGACACCACAAAATCCGGCGCCCTGCGCGGAGTTTAAAAATAGTCTACTTTTTATTTTTATCCGAACATTTTCAGTTCACAAAATAAGAAATCGATTTAATAGTCTGTATTAGGGTAAAAATAGTATGAAAAATTACAAAAAGCCAACGTCACGTGGTGTTCCCAGGCGGTCACCCATCCAAGTACTGACCACGCCCGATGTTGCTTAACTTCGGTGATCGGACGAGAACCGGTGTATTCAACGTAGTATGGACGTTGGCGAATGCTAGGTCGAATTTTACGTTCAATACCATAAAAAATATATGACGTCATCACATTAAATTTATAGGGCTCGTATTAGGTAATCAACCTTGTCGTGAGCGTGAGTCAATCTATTTTTTTTTTATCTAATCGTCAGCGTATTTTATATTACTATAAGTACATAAGCTATTCCTTAACTCGACTCGAGGAGATTTTCGTTCAATGTCAACTTTATAAGGTCATTTCATTAAACATAGTCTTTTTTTCTTACATTTTGTAAAAAGTGACAGCATTTTTTGAGCGTTCGAAAGACGGTTCGCTTGCGCTGCCACGAAACTACCGCTGTTAGGGCGTTTTTTTGCTACACGCGTCATTAATGTTTATTTCCCCTTTAACCAATAGCAACTTTACCACAGTGTACATAATGTTGATTTTGTGTTTTGCTGCTCGACTCGACACTGACTTTTATAGCGCACAGCAAAAACCCTATTGGCGTTCGTGTCGTAGCCTCGTGGCCCGATAATGTTTCCAACTGCGGAATGTTAGGAAATTAGTCACAACTACTGATAAATTAAAATTTTGAAATAAATTAATACTATTATCACTAAATATTAAAAAATATATAGACTCGACGAGTGTTTATTTCTAAAAAGCAAAAAGCCAACGTCACGTGGTGTTCCCAGGCGGTCACCCATCCAAGTACTGACCACGCCCGATGTTGCTTAACTTCGGTGATCGGACGAGAACCGGTGTATTCAACGTAGTATGGACGTTGGCGAATGCTAAGTCGAATTTTACGTTCAATATCATAAAAAATATATGACGTCATCACAATAAGAGACACGTGTTATGTAAAACAGTAGCTTGTTGTGAGGGTGAATCATTCCTTATTTTTTTAACAAAACGTCAGCGTTTTATGAGTAGATTACACGTACGTATTTATATTACTGTTCATAAGCTTGATACAGCAGTTAGGCTAAATAGGTAAAATAACATTATGTTCCTACAACAAAATGCAAAAGCCAACGTCACGCGGTGTTCCCAGGCGGTCACCCATCCAAGTACTGACCGCGCCCGATGTTGCTTAACTTCGGTGATCGGACGAGAACCGGTGTATTCAACGTAGTATGGACGTTGGCATTTAGAACACCCAATTTTACTTTCACAATAATTACCTATAGTGTACACACGGCCACATAATATCAAGCGAACATTACCATTTTAGCTGACCTCGCATTGTATAAGCTTTTCGAACAATGAGAAGTCAGCTTATACTGGAAATGTATAGCTTGATATGTCGGGCGTACTCATCAACTACTTACAGTATAGTGATTGGTATTATAATAATTTACCTTCACATTTTGCAGTGTGTTCTGGAGCACTTCCAGTTCTATCCTCTCGTGTCGCTGAAGTGTTAGCCCAGATTGAAATAAGGACAGTAAACATCCAGGGTAAGTGCCATCTTTTGGTAGTGGTACGCCTGTTTTCCAAAGTGTGTATTGTTCCTTCAATTTTTCGTAAGTAAGATCCTTCCATGGCATGGCAGCTGATGAAGATAAAGAAAAATATGATTATTATAGGTCCCGTGATTGATTATCTTACTCCTGGTAAGACCCCTGCACCCCAATTGCGCAACACACCATTAATCACGATCTGAATGACTTGGAGTCTATCCTACTAATATTATAAACGCAAAAGATTGCGAGGATGGATGTATTACACTTTCACGCAAAAGCTACTGGACGGATTTGGATGAAATTTGGCACACAGATAGTTTATAACCAGGATTGACATATATGATACTTTTTATCTTGATGGCATTTTATCATTTCCACGGGATGGAAACTTATGCGGGTGAAACCGCGGGGCGCTAGTTGCTTTATTATTTATTTATTTACCATTTATGTACACACATTATATTTTTTTATTTTTCAAAACTTTGCCCCACACTAGGCACATACCCGGAACAACTACCTGTAGGCAATACAAATATTTGTTCCGTGCGGGAATAGAACCGGCGACACGCAACGCAGCAGTTGATCGCTCAGCCACTGCGCCAACCGTCTCATAATTTGATCCGGTAATACCGGATTAATCCCGGATATGCACACATGATGGCTTTATATGTATATTCAAAAAATTTGTCTGCTCAACAACGCAAATAACGCAATAAATGCTGTTGAACTGTCAAAATGAAAGCCACTCCTACTGATAGTGTGTTATGCAATTAACCCCCTGGTGGCCTTTTTACTATAAAATGTTAATAGGTATTATTTTAACACTAAGGCTGGCATCTTTTACTACCCAACATTATGATGAAACCGCCGTTCACGTCCAGGGTAATAGGCATAAATAGCAGCACTTTTACTTATTTTATTATGGGTTTATTTATAAACATTGCTTAAAGTTAAGAAACGATTAAACGTCAAAAATGTATGGCTAAAGAGTCGCTAATCAATACATAACTTTAAGCAGCATTTATAAATAAAAGGGCTATTGTTAACTGTACATGATTGTGTATGATGTACTGTTGTTGGCAAACCAAATAAATAAATAGTGTTTTACATAGCTCGTAGCGTTTTCATGTTTGATACTTCGCGCGGTTCGGGGTTCAACATTCAAAGTGCTACAGTTGAGGTATGACGTTGTAATAAATGTTCAATACTTCCAACCACTAACTACAGAATACACGTCACTCTTCCAGCATGGGTACACCAAGCCTTCATCATCCGGTACAAGCAACTCAGGTGCCTGCTATCCATATCGTTCAGAAAACTTTCTATATAAGTTTACTTACCATTACAACTCTCCCATAGTACCAGACATAGAGAGTACACGTCACTCTTCGAGCACGGGTACACCAAGCCTTCGTCATCCGGTACAAACAGCTCAGGCGCCTGCCATCTGTATCGTTCAGATTTCTGATACATTTTGTAGTCCTTCGAGGTAGCATTGGTCGAGATGTAAGTCTCTGATGGATGCGCTGATATTAGAGGCTCGAATTCTGCACCTTCTGCTACACGGGTATCTGTAAAAAAATTTACATAACGTCAAAATACTTCATTGATTAAAGTTTTAAAGAAAGGATATAAAACCAAAAAGTCAATTTCACGCTTTATTTTCGAACGCATCAAGTACAGTGTTGTTCGAACATCAATGCAAGCAACGGTTACAAGTTCCATAGCACTTTATGACCCTGAAATAAGGTGCGCTTTTCAATGTCATAAATCAACTCTACGTTCTGTCCCTCTTTAATGCGCGTTGATGCTGGGTCTCAATTAATAAGAAAATACAATATTTCGGGCAAGTTGCTTTTATTACAAACTTTAGTTAGATAAGGTATTTTTTTTAATAAAAAAACTAATGGCAAAAAGAACTACAAAATGCAGCAAAAAGCCAACGTCACGTGGTGTTCCCAGGCGGTCACCCATCCAAGTACTGACCACGCCCGATGTTGCTTAACTTCGGTGATCGGACGAGAACCGGTGTATTCAACGTAGTATGGACGTTGGCATACGCTATGCCGAATTTCACGATTACTAACAACTTGATGACGTCACTTACAGAAAAAACGGTTTCAGTTATGTTGCGAGTTTGCAAATCAGTGTGTACTTTGTACCAACTGTAAAAGTGCTGTTCATTTAGCGTTGAACTAAAAATCTGTTCTATTCTAATTGCGACAGTTGGTCATATTTTCCATACAAAACCTGTCAAATTGCAATAAGATATCTGGCCATTGAAAAATCAACCCTAATTACATATAGAGGCGCTAAATTAAAAATAAAATATTAAAAAGGAAGTAGCTAAAAACCTAAAGCAAAAAGCCAACGTCACGTGGTGTTCCCAGGCGGTCACCCATCCAAGTACTGACCACGCCCGATGTTGCTTAACTTCGGTGATCGGACGAGAACCGGTGTATTCAACGTAGTATGGACGTTGGCGAATGCTAGGTCGAATTTTACGTTCAATATCATAAAAAAGTATATGACGTCATCGCATTAAATTTAGAGACACGTGTTACCTATGTAAAACAGTAGCTTGTTGTGAGGGTTACTCATTCCTTATTTTGTTAACAAAACGTCAGCGTTTTATGAGTAGATTACATGTACGTATTTATATTACTGTTCATAAGCTTGATACAGCAGTTAACTAAATAGGTAAAATAACATTATGTTCCTACAACAAAATGCAAAAAGCCAACGTCACGTGGTGTTCCCAGGCGGTCACCCATCCAAGTACTGACCACGCCCGATGTTGCTTAACTTCGGTGATCGGACGAGAACCGGTGTATTCAACGTAGTATGGACGTTGGCGAATGTTAAGTCGAATTTCTGGTTTACTATAAAGTATGTGACGTCGTTTATTTAAAGTAAAATACCTAAGCATTATAGAACATTTGAAACATGTACGAGGGCGACACTGAAAGTTTTTAGAACTGGCCACTTGTAAACGATATAATAAAAAAATAAGTTCAAATTTTGAAAATGGAACTCTTTGCCTATATTATTGTGTATGTATTTTATTCATTTGTTTACGATTTGGCGGCAAATTGAAAATTGTCTGCGTCACGTCAGCATGAATTTAACGCGAGAAAATTTTCGTACTATGATTTTTTATGACTTTCGATGTCATTTAAGTCAACAAGAAAGTTATGTTAGACTTCGATTGGCCTTTCACGATGAAGCCCCATCTCGTGCCACTGTTTACAACTGGTTTAATGAGTTTAAACATGGTCGCACTAATCTCATCGATGATCTGCGTGAGGGACGGCCAACTACGGCGACGACTGGAGATAACATCAGTGTTGTGCGGCGTATCATAGAGACTGACAAAAGAGTGACTTATCAGCACATTCGGACAAGCTTAGGCATCGGTATGAGTTAAGTGCACAAATTCCTCCATGGACATTTAGCGGTCAGGAAGCTTTGTGCCCGGTGGATACCTCATAATTTGACAGAGGCCCAAAAGCTCCGTCGTGTTGATTGGTGTCGTGAAATGGTTCAAAGAATTAACGGAGCTGACTCAAATGCTGTGTTCGACATACGTACGGGTAACGAAATCTGGATGTATTGGTATGATCCTGAAACTAAGAGACAGTCTGCTGTCTGGGTGTTTCATTCCGAGGAATTGCCAACTAAAGTGAAGAGAGGTCGAAGCGTGGGAAAAAACATGGTGGCCTCGTTCTTCGGAAGGACAGGTCATTCCGCAACAATTGTTTTAGAGGATCGAAAAACAGTTACTGCAAAGTGGTACACTAACAATTGTTTGCCACTTGTCTTGTAAAAAGTTCGGGAGAAACGACCCCGCAGTAGGATCCTCCTTCACCAAGATAACGCCTTGTCGCACACCGCCAAGCAAACAATCGACTACTTAGCAACGTCAGACGTGGAATTACTGGGTCATCCGCCCTATAGCCCCGACCTCGCACCTTGCGATTTTTATTTATTTCCGAAAATAAAAGAAAATCTTCGAGGAAAACGTTTTATAGACGCCGAGGAAGCAGTGGCTGACCCCTAAGGACGAGTGGGCAAAGTGCTTTTCTCAGTGGTTCTATTTGATGCAGCGATGTATTGATGTAAATGGACACTATTTTGAAAAGATATAATAAAACTTTCAGTGTCACCCTCGTATCGCTTGCGCGCTTTGTGTTAGTACAGTCGCCTGCAGAGAAAACGGGACCCCTCAACGCTCACTTTTGTAAGGCGGGGGGGGTCGTTTTCTCTGCAGGCGTCCGTACGTTCATACAAAACCTGTCCAATTGCAATAAGTTATCTGACCATTGAAAAATTAACCCTACATATAAATAGGCGCTAATATAAAAATAAAATATGAAAAAAGAAGTAGCTAAAAAACTAAAGCAAAAAGCCAACGTCACGTGGTGTTCCCAGGCGGTCACCCATCCAAGTACTGACCACGCCCGATGTTGCTTAACTTCGGTGATCGGACGAGAACCGGTGTATTCAACGTAGTATGGACGTTGGCGAATGCCGAGTCGAATTTTTCGTTTAGTATCTATTTTGTAACGTCATTTATTTAAAGTAAAATGCTTTAGTATTATGGAACCTTTGAAAGATATATCGCTTGCGCGCTGTGTACGTTCAGCTGAACTGGGAAATTACGCTAACACTACTAAATAATGTCACAAGTTTAATTAAGGGCTAACTTACCAATAGTCACATAACTTTTATCTATTCTAATCTAATTATAACAGTTGGTCATATCTTCCATACAAAAACTATAAAAAAACAATAAAAGTGACCATTGAAAAATCAACCCTAATTACATATAAAATAGGCGCTAACATAATAACAAAATATTAAAAATTAAGTACCACTCTAATGCTGCTGAATAAATTAACCTGTATATATACTACATTTGAAATAAGATTAGACATTTAAACAAACCTTTTTTACAGTCCGTTCAACGGATTTTGACTTCTATAACGTTGGTAGCAAGACAAATGGCAACTGTAGTAAACAGTTGGTATTGTAACCATTTTTTTGCTTTTAATGTCATCCTTATACCTACGGTATAGAATTCAAAATCGGTTGAACGGACTGTAAAAAAGGTTTATTAAAATGTCTAATCTTATATCAAATGGATGATGTATAGATACAAATAAATGGGTACTTAACACAATATATTCAGTTTTTATTTCTAAAAAGCAAAAAGCAATGGCAAAAAGCCAACGTCACGTGGTGTTCCCAGGCGGTCACCCATCCAAGTACTGACCACGCCCGATGTTGCTTAACTTCGGTGATCGGACGAGAACCGGTGTATTCAACGTAGTATGGACGTTGGCATACGCTATGCCGAATTTCACGATTACTAACAACTTGATGACGTCACTTACAGAAAAAACGGTTTCAGTTATGTTGCGAGTTTGCAAATCAGTGTGTACTTTGTACCAACTGTAAAAGTGCTGTTCATTTAGCGTTGAAGCATTAACAAACATGAAATGAATTTATAAACGGAATATTTTATAATGTTAGGACTTAGGAATTTGTCATTGTTTAGATAACCATTTACAAACCGTTACACAAATGAATCCACTTCTTTATCTATTTCTTCATCTCATAGCTGTCAATATTTATAAAAATAAATAAAATTGAAGTGTCTGTTTGTAATATTGTCAAATTAACAGCTTTTTACTAAATGCATATGAAAGTATATACGGTACCTACTTGTTACAGTACGGTTTTGTCTGTCTGTCTGTTTGTTCCGGCCTCGAAACGGCTGGATGCTGATGTTTTATGGTGTAACTTGGGCTAATTTAGAAAACTACATTCATGTTTTCCGACATGCACACAAATTAAGTCCCGGGCACAGCTAGTTGTTTTATACAAGGTGTCGTTTTGCATCCTCGTCAAATTCAAGGAGGTAACTATGCTACTGATTCTCGACACGAATCAATAATAAAATTAGTAGGTTTTTTTTTCAAATTTTCGGAAATCGGCATGTGTGGGACACGCATTTTAAAACGCGGCCTATGTGAGACCGCACTGTAATTGCCCTTTTACACACACATAAAAACGCGGCCGCTTATACGATACCATAACGCGATTCTGTTCTTTGAAAGTGGTGTATTCTGAAATTTTGGATCGTAATTTTATTTGATTATTTATGTCTTTCATAACAACCTCCTGCAATTTGACGACGATGCAAAACAACAGCTTGTATACGAAGCCGTGAAACAATTAATGCAACACGGCATGAATGAACATTGGCAATAAGAATCTGTTAGGAATACTTAAATCACATCACATCGCACTAACTTTACCGTTCTGTCTAGACCATAAGAGGCATTGATGCTGAAGCAATAAAAAACAATGACTTCAATGTTAGCTGGAGAAAGCTTTCAATAAATAACAATAAATATGTCGCCTTCACCAGTTAATGATAATGCCTTTAGATACGTATAGTATTATATCTGTGCTTTAGATTACGTACGACGTAATCTAAAGCCGAAGACCCGCATTTACATGCGGGTCTTTTCCAGCAAACGGTTATAATTCCGATCCAGCCTGTCTCTTGCTGCCCTCTCCCAGCGATGCCCTAAGCCGAGGTCCGTACCCCACGGGGCGTGCCCTTAGCGTGTAGTCGCTTAGTTTTAAGTTTTATAAGCCTTTGCTTGAGGCCTTGATTTATTGAGGCATGCACACTCACAGACAAGCCTGGTTAAGCAGACGACAACCTCATTAGTTGAACTAAAAATAAAAATGATAATGCCTTTAAATAACGTACAACGTATACATAAATGCGGGTCTTTTTCAGCAAACGGTTAACATAAGCACCAAACGAAATGAGACGCAGACTACTAAAATAAAAAAAAATATCGACAGTTTTTCCTTGTTTGCATTGACTGACACAGTAACTGTTTGTAGGACATCTGGCTAAGCGCGGACACAACTGATGAGGTAAATGATGACCACATGGTTGACAAGATCAGGTCAAAGAATCTTAGAAATTCCTAAAGCGCATTGGGCGTGTCGATAAATGATAAATGATTTTATTTTGTAAGTAGGTTTGCACAAACATTTTTACACGTCAATCATATTTTAAAAAAACTAGATGAGGTCGGCGTTTCCTATCTGACTAGTCTGAAAAGAAAGGACGAAACAAACTCAGAGGTCACAGTCTCTTTTAAAGTTCAGATCATATGAAGACCATGTCGATCGATGTCTGAGATGATCTTTTGAGGAAAGAACCACACAGATTGAGAGGACCTGTCCAGTCAGTGCACGCATTTGTCATAAATCCTGCAGCTCAACTCAAAACTTAAGAATCTCAATGATTCGACGAACAATACCAAAGAAAGGACATTTGGGTAGGCCACATAAATTACTCAAACTGGCAGACCATGACAAAATTAACAGAACAGAGAAAAATAAAAATAAATAGAATGACCCACATAATCTTCCCATTCACGATAATTAAAATAATAGAATACTTTACAAAGCAAGCAAATGTCATTTGTATATATAAAATTAATTAATGTCAATGTGTATATAAAAAAAAAAAACAAAAGAAAAAGAAAACACTCAATCTATAAAAATTGGAAGCAGCTCAATCCCAAGCCTTTTTTCCTCGAAAGGCTTTCTGGCACTAGTTACGTTTAATGAATGATTTGAATTTATTAAGGCTTAGATTAGATCTTGACCGTGGCTTTGAAGTTTATTATAAAAGCGTATACATTAGCATCTGAAAGAGCCACCTATTTTCTTGAGCCTCTTTGAACAACTTTGTGTGTTTTTTTATCACTGTTTTTTTAAACAATTTTATATTTTTATGGGCATATAAAAGATTTTCATTAATATACTGAGCAGGCACAGTCATTACATTAATCTCTTTTTTGTCTCTGACTTAATTTATTAATTGATCGAACAGCTCGCTTCTGCAAAACAAAGATAGTCTGAATATCGGCGGCATTTCCCCACAATAGAATACCGTACGACATTACACTATGAAAATAGCTAAAGTACACTAAATGGGCTGTCTCTATATCAATTAAATTACGAATTTTTCTAACAGCGTATGCGGCGGAACTTATGATGATGATGGTATTCTTCCTCGTTATTTTTTTTGTTTTGTTTATATAGTTTGAGCCCAGTAGGTGACCACATTGATTGCGGCATTCCTTAGGTCATCCAAGGTGCAGGTGAACGGGCACTTAGGACACTCCAGCAAGTGGGGCATGGTTTACATCATCAAACGTACGGCAACTGGATGAGGGACGCACTAAACCGTGGAGAATGGCAGAAAGGAAACGAGGCCTAGAAACAGATTTATATCTCTGCTAGAAACAGGTGAATAATATATTCTTATAATTCGTGGCTTAAGTGATTATTATAGATAGTGTATGTAACATAAATAACATCACGCCTGTATTCCCCTAAGGAGTACTTAGAGGTGTAGCTATCGCCCACCCACAGACCACAGTACAGTTTATGTAATGTAAAATTTTACGACATATTTCATACGGCTGTAAGCCATACATCTTTATGATCGTTTCATCACATTACACACATTTCTATATTATTTAAAATTTATTTAACGACACCGTATAGTGATCTGATATGGTTATTTTTTTTATAATAATAGTCATTTGAATTAATTTGATAGCACGGAACTACGTTTTTTTTTTCAACACTCCCAAGCGCCAGAACGTCGCACTTTATTATATGTAAGTCTTTATAAAGACTTACCTACCTTATCTTATGTTAGATATATTTTTTTGCTAAATTAAATGCGTAGCCTTGAAGTTACATAGAACAATGAAAATGTACTAGCAATTATGCATAGATGGTTCCTTGGCTAAAACAATGAGAGTTTGAGCATTTTTTCAGCTAAGTTTATGTGTGAACAGTTGTGGCTTACTTAGCAACTATGCGTTATGTGTAGTGCATATAAAGGTAGGTACATAATTGTATGTAGCCACTGAATTGTAATAAGACTCGCTTTCATTGTTGGCTTGTTGAGGCAGTGTACCTTGAGAGAACATTCAACTTAGATCTCAGTGAACATTGAACTAGCCAACTCATTAAATGTTATAGGTCTATCTACCTATAGATTTTTTTGTATTTAATGTGTTCTCAAATACGACTCGCCTAACGGAAAGAGGTTTCCGCCCCTTTAGACAGCTGCAACACCAAAGGGGTTTGGTGATGCGTTACTAGCAATAAATACAGATTATAATGCGGCCGACGAGAGAACGCGTTCTTGATGCCTGTCAGTTTCATACAATCGTTTGTATGAAACTGACAGGCGTCAAAAACGCGTGTTTACGTTACGCGCGTTACGTGTTTTGCAAATTAGATCTTTACCAGGTTCTAGAATTGTCGCACTGAGTGACAGGTAGGACTGTAAGTAGGTAAGTTAAAATGTCTCATGTGTGCATTTTACCGAACCGTGACCCCGCAATGAAGCTTGGGGAAAAAAAATTATATTGCGACAATAACATAAAGTTCCTTTCAAAAGGAGCTTTACTATGCTTCAATTCAGAACTTCAGACAATTTACATTCAATATTGCCAATTACTAAACTCTCAACTTTAGTTTCATGTTGTCTAAGTTGGTTTTTAAGTGACCACTTATAATAAAAACTTCTTTAAAAAAAATTGATTTCAATGGAATATGAACTTTGTCATGTACACATGACAATTATCTGAGATTCCAAATTCAAGGTGACAAAATGTCTTGAGCATTTAACGAAACTCACCTTCAATATTAACATACTGTGGTTCAGGCGAGTAAATCTCATATGGCTTCGGCATCCTCTTCTCGGGTTTCTCCAACATCGCACAGGACCCCACATCTGCCAGTTTAGCAGCATCATGGCTTGTGATCATCACACTAGTGCTGTTCAGTTCTGTGTGGAGAAAACCTTGCATTCGCAGGAAGACGAGAGCGTTCGCTATGTCGAGGGCGTATTGCACTGCTGTTTGCGCACTTAGAATGCGACCCTGTAAAAAGTAAGACCGTTACAACACCGTTTTTTTTTATTATTAAGGTGAACGCGTTAATATCAAAAGTAGCTGTGAATATAGCAATCAAAGTAGCTGTCTGTGACCACGCGTTACGTTTTATAATAAGGACGAAAGAGTCTTTAAAATAAATGTTAAGGCTGACTTACCAAGATATAATAATCCTTGCAAACTGTTTTCAGAGGTTAGCAGTTTAGTATGTTTTATAGGAAAAGGGTTACAAGGGGGCAGAGGAATAAATTGGCACCTGTTTTTATTTATCTCGGGACCATGAGGTCCTTTCGAAGGCGTACGAGGGGCCCGAAGCCAATTCGCAGAGGCCTGTTAGGAAATTTTAATGAAATGCGGCATCAACCGACGATTATCCCTGTATGCACTATGAAAATGCACCCAAGGATAAGCCCTGGTTGGTGTAGGACTATTGCAGGATATGGAAAAATAAAACGTTGGACTATGGGTTTGGGTGGCTAAAGTGGACTGGTTACCAAAAACTATGAAAGAACTCTCTAAAATGAATTGCCACCAGGAGGTCTACTCCGAAGTAGTATCGGCCGAATGTTCGGCCGTTTCCTGCTACGAAATTAGTATTTGGTTCGGTCGGTCCCGATCCTACACTCCTATACTCTTTCGAATATTGACTATGGTCCTGACCCAATTGAGCCGATCCGAATTTTTTTCGCATTTTTCAATAATATTCGGTTCGGCCATGTGTCGGTCCGATCCGATCATTCGCACTTTGCACTTCGTAGTAGACCCCCTGTTATTATTAGAGTCATCGTAATCAATCAATAATATAAATGTTACCTGCACGTGTAGTATGCCGAAGAGGGAATCAACGCATCTTTCACAGATCAAGTGCACATTGCTGCGAATGTCCGGATAGATTCCCATTAGAAGTATTATATTAGGATGGCGACACTTTCTGAAACAAACGAATAACTAAGACAACAGAAGACCAATTCTCATAATTAAAAACGTTGAAAATCTAGTCGCAATCTCATCTCAGCGACAATCAATGTTAAAAACTTTTCATAAAAGTAGGGAAGGTAGACGTATTTTTGACAGATTGAGACTGAGATCAGACTGTGAATGTTCT
The DNA here is from genome assembly GCA_911387795.2 of Apamea monoglypha. NCBI lineage: Eukaryota > Metazoa > Arthropoda > Insecta > Lepidoptera > Noctuidae > Apamea > Apamea monoglypha. The sequence continues at coordinate 13,755,793 of OU426930.1, read as the reverse complement.
TAAAATTACGACAAATTTAAAAAATTACGTTCAAAAAATTGCCCCTCAGAGCTTTTCTGTCCGCCTTGAACTTCCTTTATGATTTTGGGCCCAGCTATAACTTATTTGCACTCGGGAATTTATGAGATATACTCGCCTCACTCCATTAAAAGGACAATGACATCCAAAAACAGCATTCTAGAAGCGCCAAAAAGGCTTTACGATCTCAAAGAATGATGTCAGAACCTCACCTCAATATATTTATCTCCGTGTTACATTTCTTCCTAACATGCTCAATGGTGACACCAATTAACTTCTTTATCTGCACGGGAACCACGCCCCATTTTCCAAGGTTCCATGTTTTATTCCTATCTACGGTCACATCGATGTTGCTTGCACTTGCTACCGGCAAACCGTAGGCACTCGTATCGCTCTAAAATTAAGCACCAAGGTAGGTATTAAGAGTTGTGATCTCATTTCCGACGGAGACAAAGTAAATTCAATGACTCGAAGTAACGTTATTGAGGAAAATAATCAGACTGGGAGTTTTAAGTGTACTTTTTACAATACGATATATTTTTATTTTTCTCAATCGCGATCGATCATCTGAATCAGTCAGTATCTAAAACTTGTGGTTAGTGCAATAATTGATTCCGTTTTGTTGAATTCACTAAAGTCAATCATGCACACAAAACTAAGAAATAAATGGATTCAGCCGGGCGTTGCCCTGACAAACATACTTTACTGTCATCGGACTTGCTTGTGTTCGGCGACCGCACCTGCAGCTGCTCGTCCGCCCACTGATCCAAGTTTTTCAACTCACTCATCACTTCCCATAGCTTATCATCGGATTCATCCTTCGTAGGACTCGTGGAATTATTCTGACTAGATAAATTAACGTCTCCTGCTGCCCTCAACCCATCGACGTCGTCTTCCTCAGTCTTATGACATTCCAAGAAGTTCTTCACGTCAAAAGGAAGAGAGTTATTCTTGTAGAACGCAGGTGGAGACACCGGCTGATCATCATCTTTAAATTCTAATTGCTTTTGAACTAAGATGTCCATGTCTGGAGATCTATCTATTCTATGGCGTGATATTATACGTTTGAAATTTTGCGGTTCTGAAAACGATGACGACGTTGGGTACAGATTCCCGGGCATGAACACCTGATTTTGGAATAAAAACTGTATGTTCGGGACGCCCCCGTAAACTGCTCGTTCTGGGGTCGTACTTCGGGCGCGTTTATGCGATTTCTTTTTGTATTTAACGCCTGATTTCTTCTCATAATTGAAAGTTTTATCGTGGTCTGCGGTGCAGTCGGTGCAAGAGACGGGTAAGGAATGTCTACCGCATTTTTTCTTAATAGGTGTGTCTGGTAGTTCTTTGTTTAATGAGGATCTTCTCGCTTGGAACTCGGCTAAATCTCGTTTGTATTCCTCTGTGCGAATAGTGCCGATTTGTGTGGTGCTGTGGGGACCCTGTGCAACCTGTACTTCGGATGTAGTGGAGCTGGGGTTCGCGCTGTGATGAGTCGTCACAGTCACGCGCTCCCTGCCAACAAACATACAAATATTATTACATCAGCCCGTAGTCTTCCCCAGCGAAAGTGGAGACAATCATCTTCGGACTGTTAAAATACTCCCTTGGGGGAAAGCGGTCTATTACATACCAGACATATCAAAGCTGTCATCGAACGTATTACGAATTATTCGGTTGTCTCTCAATAAGACCCATTCTCCGAATCTTTTTTTTATGTAAGGCGCTAAAACCAACAATGGTCTGAGAAAAACTTCAACAATATAAAAGTACAAATAACAGCAACTAATGGTAGTTCGGACGTCATTCGGGCAGCAAAAGCGTGGGACAGTCGCGGGTCAGCGCCGCGACGCAACGACGAGATCTGCTCGAAAGAAGTGGAATTTCGTATTGAATTTAAATTGTAACGTTTTGAGAGGCGTTAGAGATACAAAAAAGATTAAAATCTTAAATCTACGATGCAGCTTTGGTTAGTCTAAACTAATAATATTATAAAGATATTATAGAAGATTTGATTTTTTGTACGATTGTACAAAAGCGTAACAAACTCTTTCACGTGAAAACAGCTGCACGGATTTGGATGAAATTTGGCACATGGGTAGACCATGACCTGAATTAGAGCATAATTATGATACTTTTTATCCCGATATTCCCACGGGATCCAGAATTATGCCAGTGAAATCGTGGGGAGCAGCTAGTTCTATATAAATAGATACTTAAATCGTTTTCTTATCGGAAAACTTGTCTAAATAATTATTACCACTATGTCTTGTAAATCCGTTTTTCTCAGGCTTAGCAACAAAGTTTCTATTAAATAACACCTGGTACTGGCGGCAAACAAAAAATTAACTCCAAAGTTATGAGAGCAAAGTAAGAGGCGATCATAATCATGAGTACAACAAACGCGGGACGATCGATACACTTTTACCGATTAGCAATTTGATCAGGTTCGCAAATTTGTTCCCAGACATTGTGCACCTGACATCAATTTTGCTCTCTTGAGAAACAGCTCCTAGATCCAATAAACTGATAGATTGTGTCTGACAGAGCGCAGTTATACCACTGAAATGTCTAGTACTAAAATTTTGAAAGAGAAAAGTCGGCCATTTTGATACTCTATTTTTGTCACGCCTCAAGTTTTTGTCAACGAAAGCGAGTGGAGAAAGGAATTTTGTTTCCTTTATATTTTGAAGTAAGTAATTTAAAAATCATTTAAGAAGTGCAAAGATCTTTTAAAAGCTAGTTAGAATGGTTGCCAATAAGTGTTAGACGTTTAATGGTAAGACTTTTTTCTTGCGTCAGTATCGGTTATCTCCATGTGGGTATCGAGGGGGATAGCTACGGAATTTTAATAAGTGTTAGGCAGCAGCCTTCTTTGCACTTATATTCTATCAAATTTTACCTACAAGTAAAAGTGTTTAATTAATTAAAGCACTTAACTCGCATGTGACCTATTGGACACGACTTAACACTTAACAGTACTTTCCAGTCCGTGGCCTCTGCCATACAAAACAGTTTCAGCAACGCAGTAACAATTCTGCTTTGTTAGCAAAGTCTTTGTTACTTATACCAGAAAATTTTAAAGTCATCCATTGTAATCTCCGATACGCCGGAAGTTATAACAAAGCTTTATTTTATAATCTCGATACAAACAATACATTACGTAATATTGTAATTAAACTAGAAAGCACATTCCAGCACCATATCTAGTGACATGAAGATAATGCTTACATAAATAAGAAGCTGTCTCACCAACAATTTTGGTTATTTGCAAAGCAATAAGAGTACTGCATTGCTTGGCTATCACAAATAAGTTTGGTGAAAGTGAAATTTCAATAACACTGTTTTAGATCCATTGTAAGGCTTCAGATTGAATCGAACTGGTAATTAATGGAAGCATCAATCACGACGACTGAGTACCGGGAGGTATTCTTTTGTAGTTTTTACTTTTCGAAATTACTCAGTCGTGCGCAATGAATGAAGCCATAAAAAAAACATGGACACCATTTTTTTTAAAGTTCCCGTGTGCTTGGTTTGAATAAACTAAAGTATAGCGAGCCTTAATGTAGCAAGATAATCTGAAAGAAAGCAGCTATCTTTCTTTGTTTATTTGCTTAAATATCTTTCGGGGTAGTACGATTCTAAGATTAATTGTCTCGTTAAAAGATAATGTGGCTAACTGTGACGTTCACGTGTGCCAGTTGTCAGTGGATCCTATTTTAAGTTCAGACTGTTTAGATGTGGACGATAAGCATCATAAGCACCGAGACAAGAAGAAATTGCTGGGATGAGAAAACAGTTCTTACAACAGCTTCAGATTCGCGACTAGACATATTGCTGCCAAAATTTTACAAAAATCAACAGCAATCCAAAGCTTTCTACGTATGATAATACCATCTCGTTTCATAGTTTTTTTTTTCAAGCAAAACAGGAACTGTCTCAACGGACAGCAAAGGCAACTTCGGGCGATGTATCGAAGTTTAAATAATATATTGTGACTTATTCTTGAAACTAATTGCAGGGAAGTGGTGCAATTTCGCTTTCGCGCTTTTAATAATTCACATCTGCGATACTTGCGGTCGAATGACATCATCTACAAATGCGTTGCCCTAATTGAGCCCTTTTTTACGATCCCTTAATTTTTGCTTCCTTGAAACTTGGTTTTATAACCACATCGTGCTTCCGAAGCTCCGTCACGGCCTTTTCGTAGCCATTACAGGAAATCACAGTTTTTAATTCAGGACGGTCTTCTGCGTCTAGAAGACAGTCCTGAATCAAAAACTGTGAAGATCCATAAAGATACTGCCGGAAAATGACGACAGGAAAGTGAATAGGTAGTATCTCCTATAATTCCCTTCAATGATTACTCTACAGGGAACTGATGTAGGTACAATTCACAAACAAAGCGCATGTTGACAAGGCGAAGATTCGACTACCCTACATTGGAGTTTAAACGGGTTCGTTCAGTCAGTCGTCGTTCTACTTTTCCTTTGGATGCTTTGGGAATGAAAACACTAACATTATCCAGATACAATGAGCTAATCGGGGATAAGTGTCAATACGGTTCTAGATTTGCGTACGTAGGATGAGATACCCCTTAAACCTCCGCAATCCAGACAATCGTTATCTTAGTCGGTACTACTGACCTTCTCCTTGGGTAGGTTCCTAGGTACCTACCTATATGCTCTAGGTCAGCTGCGCTACATAGTAACAATAACAATTCTAATGTGAAGATACCTAGTTAGAAATGAAAACCACACACGATTTTTCTTATCAGAATCAAAATAGACCAACTGAACCATTGCTAATGAATAAATGACATACAAAAAAATACGATGATAAAGTTATCATTGTGTACCGTAATATTAATATTGTGCTAAGTTTTTGTTCCTTACAAAACTTTAGGCAATAGATAAAAGTGACTAATAATGATAACGGACCTATTTCGAAAAGTCAATGAACTCTAATAGCTTTCGACTTATTTCAGACAATGGTATTTTCAATAGTGCCAATAAAATGTTCGATTCAGAAATTTAAATAGGAAATTATGAATAAATATTTACCAGTGAGGCTCCCAAGATACACCTGTCCTGAAGTTCAGAAAATGACTAAACTAGGCATGACGGTTGAACTAGAATTTGTTGCAATAATTAACTGCATTCACCTGTGATTTGTATTGGCAATAGTACACAAAGCTTCTGGCCTCCATTGGGAATGAAATCAAATCTATTGTGGGTACAGTTCCGATGATTCAACGTTAGGTGGACCACTTACATCATCCTGGGACATTGTGCATACCTGTTCTATTGTCATCGACATTTTGTTAGTTTTACGGTCTAAAAGTAACTGTTCGTGCAATCATCTGATACGAAATCGAACGTATGATTGAAGCGAGTTTTTAAATTACGTACGAATTTTAAACTTGTAAGAAAACATCGATTTATATTAGCGCCATCTCAAGTCAGCTGTCTTGAAGTTTATTGGAGAATAGATTGTAAACTGAAAGATACTGATACTAAAAACTGAATCGATTTTCTTACACAAATTCTACAAAATACGTACCTACCGTACCTAAAATAGGTAGGTAATTATTGAAAAAAAAAAAACAACAAAGTTTACGTACTTACCGGCGCAACCACTTAAAAACTCCCATGTCCTGCAAAGAATCCACTTTTTGTTCGAAAACGGTAGCACAGAAAACAAGCCGCGTGCAATTAGCAACTAAATAACATTTATCGAATATAAATAAGTTTATAAACTAAAACGGAAAGTCCGTCGATGCGAGGAACACGCGGAACATTACCGGCGCATTAGAAGTCCGATCGTAATAAAAAACGACTAGCAACAATGACCGCCGATATATTGTGCGGTCAGACAAAACATCACGAACAACGCGGCATTCGCAATGAGTTGAATTTGGTTTTTTGTACAAATTACTTTTCGTTGCGCTCCGGTGATCCACTTCATGCGCGTTGTCGAGCGTCAGCCCTCCTCAGCTCTAGTCTGCTGCGGTCACAGCCGGCTCGTCAACCGTACAATGTGCACTTACTACCGTACAACACCTGATTCTAATTTATGTAATACTTTTAGGGTAGATAAAAGTCGAAGAACGATTGTTTACCTTGTAGTGTTCGTTTCTGATTGACTCCGACCTTTTGTAGTTTTGGCTTTGTACTCATATAAAAACTTCTTCATTGTTGATTATTTAGGTTGGATCTAATTTGGCATCACACCTAAGATAAGTGGCACATAATTGGTGGGCTTATTTTAATTATTTGTTCAACATTCAAGAAATTCATCCAAGAAGACTCAAAGTTGAAAAGTGCTGTCATTTTAACGGAAACAAAACAAATTCAATGCAAGAACTTAAACAAAAATCTTAGTAGAATTACACGATGCGCTCATAAATCAATACAATAAACCCAATTTTTTTTTTTTTTATAGTTTTTATTGTATTTCAAAAATGCATAAAATCATTACGATTAATGAATAAAGCATTAAATTATTTTTTGTTTTTAACTTCCGGTATCATGGTGGATGTTTCTGTAAACAAGATAACAACCTTTTTGGCAAAAAATTCACCACAATGCTGGAGGCAGGCTGGCAGGAACAGAAATTAATTATTATCAATAACAGTAAACAAGTATGTAGTGTGATGGCTAATATTGATGTGTGTGTGTGCAGTTTTATTTTTAAATGGCAACACACTTTCATGACTAGTACTTTGCCCGCGACTTCGGGCGCGTGGATTTCGTATTTTCCGCTATCAAATTCAACACCCCCTCCACCCCAATTAACAGGTAGTTTTCGAAAATTAATTATTACGATCTTTATTATTTATTCAGAAGTCTTCGGGTAATTTTTTCAAGTTTATTAATCAGAGGAAAAAGAATTTTAATAAACTCAAGTATTATATATACCTATTTATTTCATTGAAACCATTTTCAGGCACTTTTGAAAACCAAGATGTCAGGGAGTTATACTGGGTTCACACGGTTCGATTTTTATTTATTTATTTATTTATTTATTTATTTATTGGTTCACCAACAATTGTTTACTCTGGTATTATGCTAAAAGTAACATGCAATAAAATAGATTACAATAGTGTAACAATCACTTATAGGTAAACTCCGCATGCTTTAAGGATAAGTTGCAAATGAGAGAGAAAAAAAAAAGCAGACTTAACTAAACTAATCTAATCTAAAATTATTATTGAAAACACGCTACCTCACAAGTGTCTAATCCAGATCGAGATGATATTTATAGTTCGATTTTGGTTGAACAACTTTTGAAGTTCAACAAAAAATTCTTCGAGTTTGAAATTAAAAAAAATAAAATAAAATACAAACATTTGATTGAAAGTCTGTTCAGATGTTTTAAATCACTTTCGACTTAGCTTGATTTTAGTTGATCAACAATCAACTAAAATCAAACCGTGTGAATTAGTCAGAAAGTTGCCCATTCCAATAAGTGTGGAGAAGAACGGTCAAGAAACTTCAAGGCAATTCTTTAAGTATTACAAAATCTTGGCTACATTATTCTTGTTGCTCCTATCCACATTTTCGTTTTATATAATTTTTAATAATTACTTTCTTTTTGGTAGTAACATTTTTTTGAGTTATCAAATACATTGAAACTATAGTTTTGTATAATTTAGATATGGAGTCGTTTATTATGTCATCATTATGATGTGTGTTTGACTTGAAAGAGCATGGCAGTTGAGAATATGTCATACTCACTCAAATGTCTCCCTGATGGTGGCGCTTGTGTTTCATCATTTGGTTCCCTTCAAAACGGTTGAGCTGGATGGTGCTGATCCAGCCGTCATGTTCGTGAACAGGCGTCGTCAGTTGAGACTAGTCATCTTTATTCTTATATTTTGAATTTATAAATATTGTTTTTTTTTACATTTGTCTTACATATAGGACTTTGTTTCTTCGTTTATTTTATCTATATAGAATATATAGATAAAAGATAGATTTGCAACACTGATGTTGTTATGTCATGTATGTCATCTTTGATTTTGGAAAGCAATGTTTACAGTTGCGTTTGATTTGAATTTTTATAATATTTTGGTTTATATCAAATAAAATATTGATGGACGAATTACGAGGACCAAATATTCAGATAGTCCTGCACGTGAAAGAGGGTATACCTGTTTTCTAGTTTCACATAACAGCCTGGAATATTTTTTTGCATGAACAAAATCTTTACTTGAACATCTGTTCTAATTTTCGAATGTTTCTAGGACTTGGATTTGGATTTTTACGTGCCCCGTTTATTGTAAGTGGATCACTCAATGGGTATATGTTAGAGACGGACCCTGTTGTGCCTTCGCATGCTCCGATTTTTGATGCTGAACTTGTTTGGGAAGCTGACAAAAGAAGGTTTCGAAGGTAAACAACCCTTTTGTTTTTCTTGCATATTTTTTGCTTTATAATACAACTTATAGCGTCAATAAAATCCTCTTGAATACACAGGCTTGCATTTTAGCAACATCCTATCATGAATTTTGATCTTTACTGACAGAATCTCAAGTCAAATTGGTCTCAAATCAATTGATCATCTTCTAGAATACAGGACTCCACTCATATTGACACTGGTACTTTGTAAAAGGTCCACATAACTCTACAAATCTTTTTTCACAATATTACAGTTTACGAGTTCAGAATGTGCCGGTCAAAGTGGAGGTTTTCACAACTTCCACACAGGGACGAAAGGACAAAGTGGGATACTTGCTCCTGAGCTTACTTGGAGCACAGCCATGCCCTTCCAATAAGATTGTAGAAGTATGGCCTTCATATTGTTTTTAATTAATGCCCAACCTAGCTTTGTGCCGTAGGTTTTTGACATTTTAGGTCAAAATTGCATTTGACCTGCAATGACACTCTACATTTATGGTCAGAAAGAGAGTAGGGAGGCCTTGGCCCAGCAGTGGGACATTAAAAGCTAAAAAAAAAAAACAAAACAATAAAGAATATTATTCTTTTACTATGATATGTCTTTTTTTTTGGTCTGGGATGGAAAATCCTCATTGATGTCCGCCGCCCTGGGGTCTGTCAGTCTGACAGACCCCAGGGCGGCGGACATCAATGACATAAACTTACTGACTTTGACGGGCTTACTGACTAAAAACCACCCCAGGGTTTATTTTTTTTATGATGTAGGTGAATGACATGAAGACAATCAGTTTTTAAATACTCATGTGGTAATTCTTAAGAGCCATGTGAGATAAGTTAATACAGCTTTATATTTTCAGATCAAGCACTCTTGGCACAGGCTCCTTGGAGTGAAGGCTGAAGGAAAATGCTGTCATCCACAGGTGATGATGAGTCTTTCAATCGAAGACAGAGTTAGCACACCAACTCCTGTAAGCATACATGTTAATGTAATTAATTTGTTTTATCTTTTGCTATAAAAATGTATTATTTTAGTCAAGAGTATGTCAGTATATTTTCATTTTGTACTCAAGTGGAGACGGGAGTTTTCCACTAGACCCCATAAAATAAGCTCCTATTGAAAGAAAGAAAGAAAAAGTATTTATTGCGACTTCTTCTTAGCGTGTCGATAGCAATCTAAATGGACTTGCCCCAGAATTCGGCCACTTGTTTGGCACCATCACCAGCGTCCATCAGTTCCTGTAATGTGCAGCTGACAGGACACGCAGGGCACGATATTAAGTGTATTGCGACTCGTACAGGATCATAAACTAAACTAAACATAGTTAAAATTAAAAATAAAAGAAATATACAGGGGAGCAGACTGACTGGTACTTTAGATTCATTTTGTGGGTATAGGCTACAATAGGCTATTTAACATCATGCTAGCACCCTTAGGAGTCGAGTAAAAACAAAAATACAGTAGGGCCTCGGTAATCCGGACTCTCGCTTGTTCGGTGATCGCTGTAATCCGGCCGGGCAATGGGATTCGCGGGGGAGGCCCGGCGGCGTGCGAAAATTATAAACAGAAGAGTATTACAGACTTTTTCAAGAAGAATTAACTAATGTTTTATTTTAACTTACTGATTTCCTTACATAGTTGTAATTTTGAACATGTACATTTTGTCTATGTGCTATAATTTAAAAAATTGATTAAAGAAACTAAGGTTAAACATGTGTTTTATTAACATTTAATATGGCATACTATAATCCGGACGCCTCGATAATCCGGAAAGGGTCTTGTTTTTGCCTCTCCGGATTAACGAGGCCCTACTGTAGTCAGAAAGAACGCTATGCGAAAACGAAGTAACAGCGCGGGCAGGCGATGCAACAGGGTGGGTTAGGGGAACAAGAACCACGCGGACGAAGTCGCAAGCAGAAGCTAGTAAACAAAGTAACAGCGCGGGCAGGCGATGCAACAGGGTGGGTTAGGGGAACAAGAACCACGCAGACGAAGTCGCAAGCAGAAGCTAGTAAACAAAGTAACAGCGCCAGCAGGCGATGCAACAGGGTGGGTTAGGGGAACAAGAACCACGCGGACGAAGTCGCAAGTAGAAGCTAGTAAACAAAGTAACAGCGCGGGCAAGCGATGCAACAGGGTGGGTTAGGGGAACAAGAACCACGCGGACGAAGTCGCAAGCAGAAGCTAGTAAACAAAGTAACAGCGCGGGCAAGCGATGCAACAGGGTGGGTTAGGGGAACAAGAACCACGCGGACGAAGTCGCAAGTAGAAGTTAGTAAAACAAAGTAACAGCGCGGGCAGGCGATGCCACAGGGTGGGTTAGGGGAACAAGAACCACGCAGACGAAGTCGCAAGCAGAAGCTAGTAAACAAAGTAACAGCGCGGGCAGGCGATGCAACAGGGTGGGTTAGGGGAACAAGAACCACGCAGACGAAGTCGCAAGCAGAAGCTAGTAAACAAAGTAACAGCGCGGGCAGGCGATGCAACAGGGTGGGTTAGGGGAACAAGAAATACGCGGACGAAGTCGCAAGCAGAAGCTAGTAAACAAAGTAACAGCGCGGGCAGGCGATGCAACAGGGTGGGTTAGGGGAACAAGAAATACGCGGACGAAGTCGCAAGCAGAAGCTAGTAAACAAAGTAACAGCGCGGGCAGGCGATGCAACAGGGTGGGTTAGGGGAACAAGAACTACGCGGACGAAGTCGCAAGCAGAAGCTAGTAAATAAAAAGTAAAACGGTGGTGGGCCATTATCATAATCGTCATTTCCTTTGTCATGCTGGAAATAATTATCAAGCATTTGATAGTCAGGAAACAGCAAGTAAAAAGGCCCATCTTTATTCATACATAATTTGGTATTGCATGTCTGTAATCACTTAACACAAATCAATATTGTTTATGTAAAACTTGCTTTAAGTGCACACACAGCTGTTAGGTAAGTTAATAACTAATTAGAGACATTGGAATGAGGAAGATTTTGCGTTTGATTGAATTGTGATTTATTGATATTTATGCGGTAGTGTAACAGGACTAACTAATAATAAATAATGTAGTAATTACTCCATAGTATGCACTGAAATCTATCTATCTATACTTACTAATAATAAAGCTAAAGAGTTTGTTTGAAGAATTTTATTTCTCAAAAAAGAACATACATAGTTCACTTAAATATGAGAAACTTTACGAAAATAAAATATTATTGGATTAAACATAATTGTTGTTCGATCTGTCATACATACAGTGGTATTCGTTTATTATTGTTGGTGGGCCAAATACAACTTTAATCTACATATTTTTAAAAATGTTCATCGATGAGGAGTCTCTTATTTCTTTAGGTAACTTATTATAAAGCTCTGCTCTCTCAAACTTTATGGTTCTCCTTCCGTTTGACAGCCAAATTCTTGAGGAAGGCTATTAACATCGCGCTAGGATCCGTCGCGGGAGAAGCTGGTACAGATTAATTTGACCATATTTTCATGCTGATTTTAAACTAATAACTTGACCTTGTATGTTATTCCAGAGGAATGAGCTCCGCATGTTCCACAGCAATGAGATAGCATACCCACCTGCCGTCTCAGCATCAAATCTACCCTCTGCCAAATCTATGATGATGACTATGAGTAAGTAACTTTTTAATAAAAATAAATATAAACGTACTAAATGATAATATGATGATGATAGTAGGTAATAAATGAACGGACTGTTCAAATGCAACAAATTACGTGTATGCTGTACGCACGGCTACACATCAAGCTATACAAAACCAGTATAAGCTGCCTTCTGATTGTACGAAAAACCTATACAATGCGAGGTCAGCTAAAACTGGAAATGCATAGCTTGATGTGTAGCCGTGTGTACCAAAATAATACCTACTCTTGTTATACCAAATAACAACACCCTTATTTATTTGTATTGAAGGTTTACAAAAAAATGTGTACCTATTGTTTAAATTCGCCGTTCACAATAGCCTCTTTGTTCGCCTAACGCTGAGTGTAGACTTCCTGGTCATTCTTTTTAATGTTTTGCCTTGTTAACACTAAAATAAGTCTACATCATAAATACATAATTTTTGCGACCATGCTAAATAATCTTTCATTAAAATCAAATCAAATTAAAAGTCATTTATTCAAATTAGGCTGAGAATTAGCACTTTTCGAACGTCAAAATTACAAAAGACAGTCCCGCCAAAATGCTCGTCCTTCACCACTTCCTAGTGCTTTCCCTGGGAAAAAGAAGTGGCGCAACAAACTCCCCAGCAGCTGTCTGTTCCGTTAGAAAATACTAGATTGTAGAAGTACATTGTAAAGTAAGTAATTAATCATTCTTATTTGCAGAGGAGTATATAACAGAAAGCAAGAAGTCCGTGTCATCGCCGGATCTTCTCCCAAAGCTGCTATGTGATGAGGGTCTCATACAGGTTGGCAGAGGCAAACAGCTGTTTGTGCTCAGCTTCGTAATTGGCGCAGTTGAGAATCTAGATTTGGTAAGAATGATTTCCTAAATACGTATATATAAAAACATTTATCGAAGGAGTTTGTAAGGATAATAGCAGGTGGCATTCTGTAGTTTCTGACTGTTGCAAGAAAGCGTGAGTTTATGTAAGACGCCAGCACATGAAGCTACTACAATCTGTCAAATTTCTTTAATAGATTTTGAACTTAATCGCTAAAGCATTAACCCGTTGAATGCCGTAATTACAGACACAATTAATAAGCCACTGTGTCTCGCGTGGATCCACGTTCATCATCACGTGCATACGAAGGGTTAAGGTTCAAGATTGATTGGGAAAATTTGACAGTTTCGGGTAGCTTGACCTGCTGGCGTCTGTACTGTCGCCAAAACTTATATCGGACCATTTTGAAAACAAAATCCCGTGCACATGATGACCACAGTTGCGTCCGTAAGTAAAACAAAAGAGGATCCTTTTTAGGTCGACTGTTGATATGCGCTGCAAGCAGGAATAGTCCTTACGGTGGTCAGATATAGATTTTGGCGATAGTACCTATGTGTACGTATAAACATTTTCTATGATCATATCATGGAATGAGAGGATCTGTTCGGTTTTGGGCAATTTTCTATCACTATTGTCACATTTTTCAGCTGCTGCCAGACCCAAATGCTACTAAAGAAGTCGACTGCTTCGTCAGCTATTCTGTGTTCACACACAACATTATGACCGACAGGTATGTATTTTTAAAATTACTATTGCTCGCAGATCCGACCTATAGTTTAGCTCACCTCGGCTTTTCACTAGCAAGCAAAACAAATATAGTAACATGATCATGATGAGGGTCATCATTTCCATGTACAGCCGCACATCACTGGTAACATTTGAACTACGAAAACCGCTGATACTACGATATAAAGGCGCTGTCAATGTAAAATGATCTACCATTGAACGCTTTGTCCGTTTCAAAGAAAGAAAGAAAGAAAGAAAGAAAGAAAGAAAGAAAGAAAGGAAGGAAGGAGGGAAGGAAGGAAGGAAGGAAGAAGAAAAGAAAGGAAGGAAGGAAGAAAGGATGGAAGGAAGAAAGAACGAAAGAAAGAAAGGAAGGAAGGAGGGTAGGAAGGAAGGAAGGAAGAAAGAAAGGAAGGAAGGAAGGAAGGAAGAAAGAACGAAAGAAAGAAAGAAAAAGTATTTATAAAGACACAAAGTGGCAATATATTATTTTTTTTCGTAATTTCTGTAATAAAAGCATCTATCTTTAAAAAGCATCATTTCTATGGCTACTACTATAAGGAGCCTATAATGTTCCTACTGCTGGGTCACAGGCCTTCTCTCTTCGAGAGGGAGTGGGCTGTAATCTACCACGTGGGTCCAGTGCAGTTGGTATATGTCGCATGTCTTCGATTTTTTTGGTTCCTCACTATGTTTGCACCTACAAATCAGTTGTGGCCGATACCACTGGGCCACCACTGCTCTCCATGGCCATTGTCTAACTTATTATTAACTTTTCGTAAATGCCCTCAGGATGTCTGCAACTTCAAGCAGTGCGGGCGGATTTAACGTTCAGTTCAATCAACGCACGTCGTTACGACTGCTATCTGACCTCGCATCACTGGGGAGATACTTCACCGAGTGTCCGTATCTTGTCACCAGGGTGTGTGCTAGTGAGAAGGACGTAGGTATGTAAATATTTTAGCTATACTTTTAGTCATTTTATTTTAGTTGTAGAAAAGCCGGAGTGTCACTATTTCGCTAAAAGCATGTAAAAGTTATAGAAGGTATGAGGAACAGGGTGCAAAGTTCACTCATACTCTATAGAAAAGGGAGGATCGTCCGACCAGACAGGTGTTGTGTCGGGTGGGCAACTGCCCGACGATTGCCGTGATGTGCTAGTTGCGCGGTAAACTCTCCTTGCGCGATGCAGGATTCTGCGTGACGTCAGTATGGTGCGTAGTTCGCACGTGGCGTTATAGATACCGCTACAAAATAATAAAAACAAATATTTGCTCTGTCGTCTCAAAATGTATACCTACGGCGCATACGTACTCTCAGTAAACTTTACTGGTATGCTAAATCTACCCAACAAAAGCCTTTCTGTAGGAATGGGGTCTATTATCAGCCTGTCAAAGAAGATAGTGTTTAGCATGTCGATGATTAGCAGAGAGTAATGCACGCAGACAAGTTTTAGGAGGAGTTATTGATATTAACTCTGGGCCGTTCAGTTTCATCTTCAGCCTAGGGCCAAGATCGTCTAAAGGCTTTTAGGTATCAATCAATCAACTCAGCCTATCGCAGTCTACTGCTGGACATAGGCCTCTCCCAGGCTGCGCCACAACACCCTGTCCTCCGCCTTCCGCATCCAGTCCGTCCCAGCAACCTTCTTAAGGTCGTCCGTCCATCTAGGTGGTATAATTATTTTAGGTATAATTCTAGAATATTAGGAAGATCCTGAACAAGTTGTGTTTCAACAAAAAGCCCTCTAACATAACACTATTTACTTTCCAGGAATCTGCAGCATGGATCTCCGCAAGCTAATCCCGACAGACGACACGCGTCACTTCCTGGACAAGTTCTGTAACTCTGAAAGCGCGCTGACAATACATGAACGATGTTTTATATTACGATGTGACGACACACAAGCGGTGGAGTGTGGGAGACGACCCTTTGTGGATGTCGAGATGAGTTTGAAATATGTTGGCGTGAAGAGTGATAGTAATGTACAGGTAATAGTAATCACTTTGTTGAGTAGATATGATACACGAGCGATGTTTTGAGGCCTATTCAGATATAAGCAATATAGCTGTCGCGTTCCGTAGCGGTACTAGTCCAAAATGACTAACCAGAAGACGGACCAGTATCGCCAAGCGCGACAGCGATATCGCTTATATCTGAGTAGGCCTTTATGCTGCATGACGATACTCAAGCGGTGGAGTGTGGGAAACGAAGACAACCCTTTGTGGACATCGAGATGAGTTTGAAATATGTTGGCGTAAAGAGTGATAGTAATATACAGGTAATACTCAACAAATGAGTAGACACGATCCTCTAGGGCGCTAGCTAATTATCAGAAACCCTAACCCTATAAAATAAAGTTTTTTGAAGAGATGGTATCTGATAGATTCCTGCGTAACTTTTAGATAATGGGCTCGGTAGTATTTAGGGTTCCATACTCAAAGGGTGCCAACGGGTACCCTATTACTAAGCCTCCGATGTCCGTCTATCCGTGTATCCGTCCATGCGTTCGTTTGTCTGTCAGCGGGCTGTACCTCACGAACCGTAATAGGTAGGTAGGTATTTCTATTGCCGCTGTAACAACAAATAATAAAAATGAAAGGGGACGGAAGAGGCTTTTTCGGCGTTTTTTGCCTTGTGGGGGGACACTTCGTGTACGAGTCCGACTCACACTTTTTTGTTATTAAAATCGTAGCCGTGCACTTGTGTTACTGCTGATTATTATTTACTCGACTGTCCAATAATACAAAATTTTGCATAATACTTACAGAAACCAAGCAACCTCACAGCCCGCAGCGTGTCGCAGCTGGCCAGCGCCGGCGCGCCCGCGCAGCTCGACTGCCGCGCGGGCAGCTGCACCAGCCTGCCGCTGCACGGCGGGGGGGGCGCCTATACCAATATAGCTGCTAGCAATACTGCCAGGTGAGTGACGTGGTTTTATGATAATTGTGCGAAAACAAATATTGTTGGCTTTAGTTAGTTAGACGGTCACTCAAACTTAAACTGAAACCATTTATAGCCAACCGCTTAACTGAGACGTTGCCTGAGGTAGCAGCGCAGAGCGGGAGGGGTGCGGTGACATGCAGTTACTTGTATTATGTTGGAACGGTTTAGTCAAAGAGGTGACTGAAAAGAGTAACATGACAATTCTGAAAGTATAATTATATTCGTGTACTGAAATACGTAGTTGGAAGCCCTCCCACAAGGTGGACCGATGACTTTATGAAGGCCGCAGGAATCCGCTGGATGCGGGAGCACAGAACCGGTCGAAGTAGCGGTACTTGGAGGAGACCTATGTCCAGCAGTGGTTACGATGAAATGATGATGATGAATTATATCCGATAATTTTATCTTTTTTTTCCGCCTTAATACAGGCTGGGCAACTTGGAGGTATACAACTTTTTTTTGCCGCCATTTTGTTTTGGCGGCAAATATGACAGTTGTTTAGTGAAAATTATTTTGTGTAGATACGGCAAATTTGTTATGGAGCGTTTTACGACTGAACAAAGTGTTTTAATTATTAAAACATTCTACTCAACCCAAACATGTATTGCGGAAACTCTAAGAAAATTGCGGCTAATTTTTGGTAGAAATCACTTACCTTCCCGGCTAGCAATAACTCGTTTAGTGATTAAATTTGGGCAGCATGGCATTGTAACAGATGAAGCAGTTTTCTTACATCAAGTGAATCAGTTGGGTTTAGGAAATATGTATGTGGTTCCAAAAAGACGGGGCCACATGTCATACGGCACAAGCCACAATCGAGACATTGAAAATAACGTTTCCGGGTCGATTAATTTCGAGAAACGTCGACATTGATTGGCCCCCAAGATCCCCGGATTTAACAGCCCCTGACTTTTTTTTTGTGGGGCCATCTAAAGGGATGTGTCTATGCTATCAGAACAGTGAATCTTCAAGAATTAAAACAAAATATCTGAGACACAGTCACTGAAATAACACAGGAAATGTGTGAAAATGTCATGAAAAACGCAGTGAAAATGGCACATCTGCCATGCTGCTAGAGGTGGACATTTGTTTGAGATTATTTTCCATACTAAATTGCCGGCCCTAAATACTTAAATAAAAATACTTAATAATTTTTATATTTCATAGAATAAAATTTAAAAAATAAAGTGTATACCCCTTATTTGACCACCCTGTACAACTGATTAAAATACTCTTCCAGATACAAAACAGCCTCCGGCGACTCAGTCCTCCAATCCAGCGCGATAACGGACCTGATAAGAAAGATGTGTGAATCGTTCACTCTGAGCCAGGAGAAGCTGCTCGCCTCTCGTGTCAGGCCAGTGACGGCTGACATGCAAGTACAGTGCGAGACGATGCAAGACGTGCGGGGAGAGAGCAAGAGCGAGCATGAGCTTATGTGTGGGAAAGAGACGGTGATAGATAGGTGAATATAGAGATAGAAAAGTTATACGCAGATAGTTTATAACCTGGGTTAACACATAGGATACTTTTAATCCCGGTAGAACGTTCCCATGGGATATTTTGCGTGATCTACGCAGGCAAAAGCTAGTTTAAAAAACATCCAATGACTGCCCGATCCGGTTATCTAACCCAAGCTAGCATTCTCAACAGTTGCGCTTGCAGCCAATAGACCGACGAGGGTGTCGAAACGAGTCATTGTAAGATTTTTATTGTAAAATCAGATGCGTGCTGTTTTTTTTTTTTTTTTTTCGATTTAGCATCTGGCAGCTCAACTTATGAGTTTGTCGTCAGTTTAACCGGGCTTCCCTGTTGATGCCTCAATAAGTTAAGGCCTCCAGCCAGGGCTTAAAAAACTTAAAAACTAAGCGTCTACTCGGTAAAGGCACCCCCCCTGGGGTACCGACCTCAGCTTAGGGCGTCGCTGGGAGAGGGCAGCAAGGGACAGACTGGATCGGAATTGTTTAGGGACGAATTTAAAACTACGGGCTCTGCGGCGTGGGCTGACTCGAAGAAGGGTCAAGGTCAGATGTGTACTGAAATACCAAAATATTGAAGTAATTTTAATGGTTTCTTTCAGACCAATAACAATAGAGTCGAGCAAAAGCGATACCTACATCGCACATAATGAAAGAGGTGAGTAACTTTTTATGTTCCTTTTAATTCTTACAAGTTTATTTATAGTACTGTACTAACTTCCTAACAGCCCGCGACTTCGTCCGCGTGAAATTTCTTGCCCCCAACCCGATGCGATGCGACGGCACCCCGTCGCATCGCATCGCATCGCCTGCCCGCGCTATTATTTCGTTTTCGCTTAGCGTTATTTCTGACTTTTTTATTTTTGCTCGGTTCCCAAGAGTCCTGGCGTGATGTTAAGTAGCTGTAACTGTGTCAAGAATTGGGCAACCATTGCTACTAATTGCAAAAAGCGACTGGCAGTTCCAGAGATTAGCGCGTTTTAACAAACAAACAACAGCTTCATTATTAGTACAGATACATGGTATTTTTATCTCATGACCTGACACGCGCTTTTCTTGTACGGACGCCAGCACATCAAGTTACTACAATCTGTCAAATTTCTTTAATAGATTTTCAACTTTATAGCTAAAGTATTAAGGTTCAAGGTTGATTGGGAAAATTTGACAGTTTCGGGTAGCTTGACCTGCTGGCCTCTGTACCAAGTGTCCAAACACGCGGTGAATGTGTGTGTAGGCGCAGAAACTTTCTGTACCGTCCGAGACAATAGCGAAGTTGGAGGTGTGTGCATGTGTGTTCTGTGCTGACGCTACTCGTCTTCACGCACACACTTAGTTACCACAAGTACAGTGCGTGTCGCTTCGTGAGATAAACATACTGCACAAGCAATGTGCCCAATAGGATTTTCCATCAGCAAAAATGACGAATTTCCATTCAAACTTTCATCACAATGTAAGCCGTTTAGGGGATGAATTGGAGCGTCGAGGACGATGTGGTGGAGCGACGATCTTCGCAGGATGGCTGGTAGTAGCTGGATGAGAGATGCCGAAAATCGAGTTGAATGGCGTGCAATAGGACAGGCCTGTGTCCAGCAGTGGACTGCTATAGGCTGGTGATGATGATGAGGGGATGAATTTTCAAAAATCGTTCCTCAGTGCTCACTTTCGTTTTATAAGGAATTTCTTGTTTCTAGACCGAGTGGTTTTTTGCTGTGCGTTGTTTTTTTACATGTAGCTACTGCCAAGATTTATTTTATGTTATAGGGAACTCTTGTGCAAAATATCTTTTCTCTACACCTAGTGGTTTTCTCATCACCACACCATTGCTCCCAAAATCGGTGAAGGAAAACATCGTGAGGAAACCGTTATGTCCTAGAACCAAAAATTCGAAGACATGTTACATCTACCAACCCGCACTGGGCCCGCGTGGTGGATTTACATCTTAATTAATTATTTTTTAGCTTGAGTACCTATAGCTTTTTATTATATTGTTGTATATTGGTGTGGCTAGCTGACATATGGCAAATAATTTAATTTTATGTTCTGTGTCTTGTAATGTTAATTACTTAACATCTGTACCTAGTATTGTATACAATCAATTTTCTAACTGAACAGACAGCTGTGCTGCTGGGGAGTTTTTTTGCGCCACTTCTTCTTCCCAGCGATAGCACTAGGAAGTGGCGAAGGGCGGGCGTTTTTGGGGGACTGTCTTTTGTAATTTTGACGTTCGAAAAGTGCTGATTCTCAGCCTAATTTGAATAAATAACTTTTGATTTTGATTACCGCCCACTTCCTCTCACCGAGAGGAGGTCTGTGTCCCAGCAGTGGGAACAGTATAGGCTGATTATGTGCAGTGGTTTTTTTACATGTAGCTACTGCCATTTGGTATATTTATCTCAATACATTCGATCGATTCTGTAAAAATCTCACCGTGAAAAGTTAGGTGAAGTGAGCTTAGAGTGAGCTGTCAATAGAGTAAATCCCTAGCATTAGATGGAATGACAGCTCACTTCACCTAAGTTTTCACGGTGAGATGGTTTCATAATCGCACTACTGTATTGTTCTGTCAGCCAATGAATTTTAAGATTTTTATTAAGTAGATCTTACAAACATTATAATAATATTAACAGATATGGTGAAAACGGCTATCCCCGCAGTAGAACGTGATTCTTTAATGCAGAGGGTTGTTGACGAGCTCGAGGACTGGAAAGAGCAGCAACAAGAAATGTTCAAATGTCAAGTAAGTTTAGATATGCATACAGCAGCCTAATGGCGTAACACACTTTCTATAACAATCTGAATCATTTTGAATGATATTGCTAATCCATTGCTTCATATGTTCGTAAAATGTGTGCTCAACAACTTAAATAACGTAGTAAATGTTGTTGAACTGTCAAAATGAAAGCGATTCCTACAGTTAGTGTGTTACACAATTACCCCGCTGTTCGAAACTGTTAATATGTGACGTCTTTTTATTACAAGCTTTTATTTAGTTTCACCTGTTCCGATGTTTGTCTGTAATCAAATCTTGCAAGTTAAATGTGATCCACTTCCCGGTTACCGATTGAGCTGAAATTTTGCATGCATGTGTAAATCGGACGACAATGCAAAATTATTATGACACGGAGCTGATCTAATGATGGAGCTGGAAGAAAGCCATAGGAACTCAGTAATTAAACGACATAACCCCATCGAGTTTGGGCTCGTTTGATTCGTCTTGACGAGTACTTTGGTGCTAGATGGTAGCCAGGGTCTGATGATGGAGCTGGAAGATGGCCATAGGAACTCAGTAATTAAGCGACACAACCGCGTCTAGTTTGATTCGTCTTGATGGGTGGACCGTTTTTGATGGGTGGTGAGTGGTGGTGGTTTAGTGGACGTGCATATGCGACCCCATCTTTGGGAAAATAAGTTCGTTCGTTCATTAACGGAAAAAACACTGCTACGCGCTACGAACTACGCCGTAGTCAATCTCGCATCAAAAATACTAAAAAGTTAAAAATAATTTAAACCTTATAAGAAAAATACCATTATATAACGACTAAATAAAAGCGTGTTACATTGTGATTGCAAAAGAAAAATAATGAAGGTGTAATATGCTAAATGTTCTTTAATGTTCCATCAATTTTTTTCTTTTAATTTTTTTATTGGATACTTGCGATGCGATGCGATGCGATGCGACTTCGCCCGCGTGGATGTCAGAAAATATCCCCATTCTTTCCATACAAGTAACTCTGTTTTTTTACGCGGCGCACGCCAGTAAAGCACCCAGTCGGCATGATTTTTCCGACATGTTCAACATTCATCGTCATATTTCAGCCAATTTACACAAAACCTTAATGTATTATACACCTAAACCTGCCTCATGAATCACTCCGTCCATTGGTGAAGACCGTACCAAAATCCGTTCGATAGTTTTTGAGTTTATCACGTGCAGACAGACAGACAGACGCGGCTGAGGGACTTTGTTTTAAAATATATAGGTAGTGATTATTCAAAAAAACTAAGTTCTTGTTAATTGTATTTTATTTTTACCTATTTCCAGTTAAAACGCAAAGAAGAATATCACCTAGAACTCCTAGCTAAAGAATGGTCGAAGAAGCAAGTGGAGTTGGAATTGAAGCTCAGCAAGGGTATAGAGCAGTGTCGCAACCTAGCGGCCGATCTTAGTCGCGCCACTGAAGACTTTAGGCTGAGGGGGTACCGGAATACGGAGAGGGAGAAAAAGGTGTGCTATGTGCTGTAGAAATCTGTCCTTTTAACATCATCTTCCTGCCCTTGACCCATGTTACTTGCGGCGCAACACGTTTATTTCTTCCATGTTCACCACCGACGATGCCTTTATACCTAGAAGCAAAAAAGCCTAATCAAGTCATTATTCACAACACCAAACGTAAGCCTATCAATAAAAAATATATTAAAAAAAACACCATTCACTGAACTTCAAACTAATAAAAAAAGCAAAAATAAATGAAAGTGAAAAAAAAAATTTAAACATTATTTTACATCTTCTCAAGGGTCTTCCAACCGGGTTAAAACGGTTTACAAATTGTAAAATTAACTATACATATATTCGTTGAGTAATCGACATTGTTGTCGATAGCCTACGTTAGTGGATCTGCACACCCACATCACCGCCACAAGAAGCAGCGACCGTACCATGCGATGCACCGCATAAATAAAGTATCGTTTTGTGATTTTTACATTGCTTGTCTAGTCACTTAGCGACATACTTAAGTAGTGGTTAAGGAGCAATGTACATATTTACTGCGAAAATAGTACAGTCGCTGCGATATTTGAAAACAAAATTAAGAGGTAAAAGCAAGAAATATTTTACAATTTGTTGTTTTTCATGATTTTAAAGACAAATATAGTAAAAAACTTTTATTTATATATGGTATGTGATTCCATGATTTACAAAGTTTTGATTTTGGCTTCGGTTTTTACAAGAAACCCGGCATTCTTATATTTTTTCACGATCACGGTCAAAGCGCACTAGTTCGCAGAGACGGCCATTTGACTAGAACATGGTCATTTTTAACATACTGCGACGACACAGACACGCTCCCTTGCCACTTCTTCTGTTTTTTTACATTTCTATGGTCATAACAATATTAGGAAGAATAAAATTTCGAATTCCCGATTTATCTGCCGCGCGCTCTCCACTATGAACCGTTATGCTATCTTTGACTTCCTTTTTTTCTGGCGTCAGGGTAGTTCTGGCGATTCTTTGAGGCCTGTGTCCAGCGGACTAGTAGTTCTGACGATTCTTTGACCAGCTGTGATCAGCGGTTATGAAATGATGATGATTTCCTTTTCATCTGGTGAATTGTATACTGTAGTGATCATAGTATGACATTAGGATGTTGCAACTGTTTTTGTTTTGTTAGCCTATACTGTCCCACTGTTGGGCAAAGGTCTCAATTAAATCCTTCCAGGAACTTTTTTGCAACTGTTGTGAAACTTAAAATAATCGCACTCATAACGGCGACATATTACGATTGCATAACATACCTGGAAAAAAAGCACGGTTTTAGATTAAAAACAATTATCGGTAGAAGACGTCATCAAGAAAACTCTATAGCTCAACGAAAGCAACATAATTTACCAACTCTATATGCAATATTTTCAGTTGCTAGACGCCAAGAAAGCCCTAGAATCCCACTACACAGCCAAATACCAGGAGTTACGGGAAGCCTCACAGAAGATGGAGGATGACATGAACCATCAGATCAAGTTGAAAGATATGAAGGTCGAGGAGTTGGAGGCCAAGATACAGCAGCTGCAAAAACAAGTGGACTTGCTCAAGGTAGAAGGAATTTGTGTATTTATAATTGTTGCGTAAATAATTAGTGGTGACTCCACGCTAGTACGTGCGTGTAGCCTGACACAGCTAGAAGGCGTTGCGGCTTTACAAGGTGGCAGGACGAGCTGGAGAATATAAATGACCAGTGATCCACTTTAGCCTTGAATGGAAAAAGCTGGAAGTCATGGGGAGAGGCTTTGCTGTGGAATAAAGCAGGCTAACACTACAGTACAGTACAGATAGTCAGTATCGCCTTTATTCGGCGAGGCAGCCTCAACACAAGTATATATTTTATGACTTCGTGGGTTACCTCTAACTCTGCTAATGCAGTTTAATGTATGAGATATTATAATAAAAACATTTTAGTCCATAATTTATTCTCACCGCAGAATCTGACTTCCAAAAATATTGCTACAAGTAAGTATCGTTTTGTTACAGAATCTTACCAATAACACCACACCTGAGGGGCAATTCTCGTAATTTTAAGAACCTTCACAGTCTGGGGGTCTACTACGAAGTGCAAAGTGCGAATGATCGGATCGGACTGACACATTGCCGAACCCAATATTATTGAAAAATGCGAAAAATGTTCGGATCGGCTCAGTTGGGTCGGGACCATAGTCAATATTCGAAAGAATGTAGGAGTGTAGGATCGGGACTGACCGAACCAAATAGCAACTTCGTAGCAGGAAACGGCCGAACATTCAGCCGATACCACTTCGGAGTAGACCCCCTGATCTCAGTCTCAATCTGTCAAAAAATACTTCAAATTACCCTACATTTTGACAAGTTTTTGAGATTTGTTTGTCGCCGAGATGAGACTGCGACTAGATTTTGAACGTTTTAAGTTACGAGAATTGGCCTTCTGATCAATTGATTCACATTATATTTAAGCTATAATTAGCGCAGCCTTTGACGCATAACATTTTGTGAATGCTGACTTAACCTTTTTTTAATTTATTTCAGAACAATATAAAGAACACTGAGAAGGAATCTGAGAATCGGTACTCCGGCTTGACCAAAGATCAAACTGCGAGCCTAATACAGGAATTAGTAAGTATCATATTTAATTAAATATTTAAAAAAATATTCAATAGCAAAATATTTATTTATTTGTATTTTAAGGCCGATTTATCAATTGCCAGAAAACTTTTATCTGAGGAATATATACTATATCGCGTAAACGGCGCAATTTATTCTTCAGATAAAAGTTATCTGATGATTGAAAGCTAGAAAACCAATCAGTTTACTCTGAATTATCACCAAATCAGTCTATTACCAGTATGCTGCATAGATAACTCTTTAAAAAAAATATCTATTTATATTTTTAGCCCGTAATGTCCCACTGCTGGGGAAAAGTCTCCCTTTCCCAAAATCTTTCTAATATAACACTATTTCTTTTACAGCGCTACTTAGAAGAGAAACTAGACAGCGCGGTACAATCGAAGTCGTTCTTCAAAGAACAGTGGGGTCGCGCCGTCAGAGAGTTGCACCTCGTCAAACTGCACACGAGGAAGCAGATGTTGACGCAACTGCAGCAGGATAGGAGGGAACTTGGCGAGATGGGGTATGTTACATCATCATATAAGATATTACCTGTGTGCCAAATTTCATCGAAATCTGTTCAGCCAGCTGTGTGAAATGGTAGCAGACAGAAAGACAGAGTTACTTTTTTAAAAGTCTGACAAACAGTATTACCCAATAAGTGGGTTGTGGAGGTCAGGTAGTCAGTCGCTCCATGTAGAATACTGGTATTCGAAAGCACTAGGAAGTGGTGAAGGGCGGGCGTTTTGGGGGACTGTCTTTTTAATTTTGACGTTCGAAAAGTGATGATTCTCAGCCTAATTTGAATAAATTACTTTTGATTTTGATTCAGCTGCATCCGGTTAGACTGGAAGCTGATCCCAACATAGTTAGGAAAAGACTAGGCAGATTGCATGATCTAAATTTTCGTTTTTTTTTTTCAATATTATATTTTATTACGGACAGCAGTAGTTCTTGTAATACATATTGAACCATTTCATTTTGTTTCAGACTGGACCCAATAGAAGACCAAGAGGAAAAAAGCATGAATCAAATTCCCGTTGATATGAAGAAGTTGAAAGATGACTTCTATGTGGACATACTCGCGAATACGCCAGCACTCAATACGCATTCTTTGATAAGTCAGTTACTCCTTTTAAAAAATCTCACCTGCCCCGTTGGTCTCGCGTTCGCAAATGCGACTGCTGTGCGTGGGGTTCGATTCCCAGGTCGGGCAGAGTGTTATTAAGTTTTTCCATTAGGAATTTCTTAGTAACAGCCCGGAGTTTGTAAATGGGTGGTATGTAACCCCAGTGGGGGGGTATCGTATTACCCAGTAACTGGGTTATGGAGGTCAGATAGGCAGTCGCTTCATGTAAAATACTGGTATTCAGCTGCATCCGGTTAGACTGGAAGCCGACCCCAACATAGTTGGGAAAAGGCTAGGCGGATGATGATATTATTGGGACGTTAGCTTAAATATAATATAAATATCTTGATTGAAAATAAATAAAAAGGTACTAAAAATAAAACTAGATTGAAATTTGAAATTTTCTGGTGCTTCAGGTCCTGCTGCACACGATGAATTAGACATGTTTAACGATCTAAAGTGAGTAAAACATCGCCCTCTTTGCGTGACACACTTTTAATCACAATCTGAATCATTTTAAAGGATATTGCTAATCCATTGCTTCATATGTTCGAAAAATTTGTCTGCTCAACAACGTAAATAACGCAATGAATGTTGTTGAACTGTCAAAATGAAAGCCATTGCTACTGATAGTGTGTTACGCAATTACTTCGCAGGGTTTACAATCTGTAGTGTTCTTTTTTCTTATCGGCGAGTCTTACAAAAACAGCTAATGCCGCTGTCAGTGTGCATCTGACGCACATTATTATCAATATTATGCATTATGTCCAAGCCTTGCTTGTTTAGCGTAGTAAATTAGTGTAACATTCTTATAAATATGTACATTTATAACAGCGCTGCATTTGTAACTTCAGCTGCTTGGTTGCCGACAAATGCGTGCACTGACTGGTCAAGTCCACTTAATCTGTGTGGTTCTTTCTTCAAAAGACCATTTCAGACACCAATCTACATGGTCTTCACATAATCTGACCAAGATTATGTCTGGACTTTAAAAGAGATTGTGACTTCTGAGTTTGTTTCGGCCTAACTTCTCAGAGTAGTCAGATAGGAACCGCCGACCTCATCTAGTCTTAAAATTAGGATTGAAGTGCATCACTTAACATAATCTCGTACGCTTGCAGGAACGCGCCAAAAAATCCGATGAGCGAAAGAATCAACGAATTGATAGCTCAACGCGACAGACTGGTACAACTAGACAACCCGGACGAAGACTTGCTCAAACAATTGAACCACGAGATACGAAGCATGCTACTCAATTGTGGCACATGACGTCAGGACGAAATAGACTTGTATTACTGCTAATACTCAACCTTTATCTAATCCTTTGTCGTATGTCGGTATAACCGAGCAACACAATTTTTAACAAGCCTTTATTCAGAATAGCTTACTAAAATATTGCTTGGTATTTTTGTATAAATACCGATGAATCAGGAAGCTACCATTCCATTCCACAGCTTCGAAAATAGAATTCAAATTCGAAAACGGAAGTTCTAAAAGCCTAGCTTGAAATGTCAATTCTGATGACGTCATAAGTAATGGCGTATTGCATCTATCGATTGTAGTTTCAACCCGACCTTTGCCGAAGCTTGAATCGCGAATGAAACGACTAACCCGTGCAAGTATGCATATATATGCAAGGGGCGTTTTCCCGAGTCGAGGGATGGAACTGAAAATCGACTTGCGTTATCTATGGCCATTTAGGGCTGATTTTTCAATAGACAAATTTTCAATAACTTATAACGAGGTTGCCCCATTGTATGTTTTGTAGTGTTAAATTTTTTTGTTACGTATTTTGTGGTGTAAAATGAAGTATATATAAATAAATAAACGAGAAATAAATATTACGGTTTGACAAAAACAGCTTTTATATAGAAAATATGTCTGTCATATTTATTCTTTCGATAAAATTTATCGGGTTATTGAAAAATCAGGCCTAAGAATAATAAAATCCTTCCAAATGAAATATTTAATGAGGGCTCAATCACATGTACCACAGCCACAGCCTATCGTAGCGACAAAAAAAAATGGGCAAGCAATGGTTAGATGTGAATAGTCTCGCTGCAGCATCTCGTTGTTGCGTTGTGGTAACTAAGTGCTCATACATACGAGCGGCACGCTTCAAGGGCAGCCGTCGACAACATGACGCTCGTTTATTTGGATACGGTGCTCAAATACACTAGCGGCATATTGTTGACGGCTGCAGTTGCCTCTGCTGTTGATGCGTGCCCCTCCTGTGTATGAGCACTATACTAAAATGTGTCTTTGCGATGATAGCTGCTGGCTGCTGGTGCGCGGTGTCGCTTGTGGTTGCATTGTGGTGGTGATGTGGTCGTTATTGTGTGAACGTCTGGATCACAGGACCAAGTCAAAAGTTTAAATGTTTCATGTCATAAACAAAGAAAGAAAATACTTTTATTTACGCTAAGGGTCAGTTCACACCGAGACGCGACGCGACGCGACGCTGCGCGCACACTTTAAAAGAGTGACTCAAAATATACTTTATTTTCTACACGGAAAGGTACACATTGCATTGTGAGAGTTCAGAATACGTTGCGCGGTGCAGTAGGTCGTTTTAAAGTGTGCGCGCAGCGTCGCGTCGCGTCGCGTCTCGGTGTGAACTGACCCTAAGGCATGCCGTGAAAAAATACAAAAAAGAAAAACTTTGGGGAAAATATGAGTCACATCCACGCATAACGCCAATAGTTCAGCATAATGCTGTGATCCTATGCGAGACAAGCTTTTAGCAAAAATTTAATTGGTACCTTCAATCAAAATATTATCATTGGATGGCAAAATGTCGTTCGTGCGAGTAAAACTGTGTATTTTCATAAATTTTTGCACCGCCCACGTAGAGTCCGTTTCACGAAAGAAGTCTCGCAGACGTGGCGCAACATACATGCGACGGAATCATAAATATTTATTTATATCCACATTATCTTACAGGCACTGGTAATAAAATGCACAATTTTAAATAGAGAAAGGTGTGTGAGGTAGGAGGGTTGTTGTAGGAATGTCGCTAACTAGTAACTATACAATAATAATTAGTTCCACTTATTGCCGCGGGACTTCTTTTGTGGGACGGACTCTAGCTATCGTTGTGGTGGTTGTGGTAACAATTTGATATTGCGTTTATGTCGTAGCGATTTCTTAGTGCAAGTCTTGTACAGACGGCAGCACATCAAGCTACTACAATCTGTCAAATCTCTTTAATAGATTTTCAACTTTAAAGCTAAAACATTAAGGTTCAAGGTTGATTGGGAAAATTTGACAGTTTCGGGTAGCTTGACCTGCTGGCGTCCGTACTACCACTGATGTGCGATTGAGTGTAAGCGCCCTAAGTACCGCTTAGTTGAATTAGAATAATTGTTTGATGTTATTTATTATCATGTTTCGTTGACTAGGTATTGTTAATGGATTTGTTAAAATCCTTTTTGTGACTGGCAATGATGTAAGATAGTGATTTTGTTATTTTAAAATAAACATTTTAGGAACTGGTTATTTGAGTTTAATTGCATACGTTTAAAATAATAGCACATTAATAATCAGAGTTAACCCCAGGCTACACTGCAAGAACTCGCTTAGTTTAGCCCACCCACACCTTGAGATTTTTTTTTACTTACGGTCTGTCGCGAATTCAAACGATTATATAAAACTTGCACGTGTTTATATAGTCTTAAGATAGGATATATAATTTTGTCCAAGTCTTCTGCCCCCCTGAAAGTTTCAAACGCCTACGAGGGGTCGTTATCGCCCATGTTGAGAACTTGTGGCTTATCCAGTTCAAAACTAATCAGTTGGTTCACGAAACTGCGGAAAAATTGCATTCTTCTTTTTTAAAAAAACTCGTTACATTTATATAGTGATTTGTGGTGGGCCTAGACTCGAGAGTTTCAGTTCAATTTCAAGATCAACCTGATGCGCACAAAGATGTAAATGGAAGATGTAAATGATGCGCATCGTTTACATTACGCCATGTTCTAGAACCAAACATTCGAAGATATTGTGACATTTACCAACCCGCACCGGGCCCGCGTGGTGGATTGTCCTGTATCCCAGCAGTGGAAATGTTATAGGATGATTTTATAACGTTTACCCGATTAGTGTAAACGACCCTTTACGTTACAGGTTCTTAGTCGATTTTTCAACATTTGTTACTATTTTACTCACCTCAGATCGAATGACGTATCGTATTCGTATGGTTGCAAATCATTTGACTTATTATTTAATTTAGTCGCGATTGATTCCGATCGACCAAAAGAAGAAGAAGAATTAATAGTGCATGATTGCAGTGACACTCATTTAAATTCCATACTAAAGTATTTTATTGTTGGTGTTTCGTGCTAAGTCATGGCAAAAAGCAAAGTTACAGGAGCTACGAGCAGATTAAAGCAAGACTACCTTAGGCTTAAAAATGACCCCGTTCCATATGTAACAGCGGAACCAGTGCCGTCTAATATTCTAGAATGGCATTACGTGGTCAAAGGGCCAGAGAAGAGTCCATACGAGGGTGGGTACTATCATGGAAAAATCATATTTCCAAGGGAGTTCCCATTCAAACCGCCATCCATTTACATGATCACACCTAATGGTCGGTTTAAGACAAACACGCGACTATGCCTAAGCATCACGGACTTCCACCCTGACACATGGAACCCAGCATGGTCGATATCCACAATCCTCACTGGTCTACTAAGTTTCATGTTAGAGAAGACACCAACATTGGGATCTGTTGAGACTTCGGATTATCAGAAGCGTTGCTTGGCGGCGGAATCTTTGGAGACAAATATTAAAAACAAAATGTTTTGCGAGTTGTTCCCGGATTATGTTGTGGAGATAGGGCAGCAACTGAAGCTGCGAAAGGAGGCAATGCTGCAGGCAGAGAGCACCGCTACAAGTGAAGGTGAAGTGATAACAGAGCAACAGTCCAACATGTACTATATTTTGACCAATTTATTTGTGTTGGTAGGCTTTGTATTTCTGGCATACATGGTTAAATATGTGTTAGTCTCAATATCCAATGATTAGGCAACTATTTAATGCTTTATTTTTAATGTAAATATTGTAATTTATTTTGTAAATACATTTATTCCATTAGAGGCAAATTTTGAAGTTAATTTGATGTTGTGCTATTATAAGCATACTGCAATCAGTATGCTTATAATAGCTCAACATCAAATTCATTTATTACATTGTGACAAAAAAATATTGACATATTCAATAGTGATTCTTATATTATTGGCAGAAGCAAACAAAATGCAATTTCATGTGCATTGCAACAAAATGTTCTTTTTAAGTTTTGGAACTAAATAGGTATATTGCATCTGCATAGTTACCAGCTCTTTAAATTGTTTCTCCCATTTTCTTCTGTTTTCAATTACCAATCATATATTTTATTCGTTTTTTACGTGCAGGCTCGCGAAAGACGGAAGGAGTGGAGGGAGGCCTTTGCTCGGGAGTGGGGCAGCTTAGGATAACATAAATAAATAAATATTTTATTCGGAAGGTACAGTTCAATGTCCTATGTTCCAGTGCTGATTCACCTTCTTGCTGCTTTGTTATAATGTTTAAATTATGTAAACGAAGTAAAATTATTGTAGCGGTAAAAAAATAAACCCTATAATTTAATTTATAATAGGTACATGTTGAGTGGTAATGCACTTTCTTGTTAACAATTTTAAAGCATACACACAATCATAGTTTTTAGATATTCTTTGTGATGAATAAGCTAGGTAGTGTGTTTCAAATTAGAGAAATAATGTAGTTTTTTGTGATATATAGTTTTTCACTCTTGCAAATATTCTCAGTCAACGTTGCAAGCTTTTAATGTGAGAACAATTTGTCAAGTTTATAAACTTACTATAGCAAGTAAATGTAGTAATCTCAACAAACATTGATGTATTTCTGCTTGGATGTTTCTATGCCAGTAATTTTTCAATATTAATATTCCAAATATGATCGTAAAAGTATTTCATGTTGTATCACATTGCATCTAGCATTAATTTAACATTACCAATGATAATCATGTATCGTCTCATATTAGAAAATGTGTAATCTTTCAATGTTTATATTGAGCCTACTATTGCATTTAAATTGTGTTGTCCCTGTAGCGTAGCAATTTTATGAAATATATTGAAAATATTTAAACTGGAATATTAAACTGAATGTTAGAAATAAAGAACACTAGTGTTAATTTTTAATGTGTGTAATGGCTTTTGTTGTGTTTAGCCATAAAGGCAGCATAACATCTCTGTATTATTCAATTACATTAACGTACCTATTAATAAATTATTGGAAGAATGATGCTCATTTCATTCTGGAAATGTGTGCAAATCATATTTTAAGTTGTATGTATGTCTACTTAACTTCTCTCATAAATTATGTCTCATTTCTTGATCTTGTTTATATAAATAAAAGTACTTAAGTTAAATCTGTTCTACCATCTCACCTTTATTTATCTAGCTATATTTACAGTTCTGAGTGGTAGGTAACACGATGTTTTTAACTTATTCAATAAAGCGAACTGTTTACACATTGACAAGTCATAAATACAATATAGGAAGGCCAATAATATATTTTGCCATGTAGAGTTGCACACATAAATACAAATGTGATTATAATTTATAATCATTGTACTGTTGATTTTAGCAACTGCAAATTGTTTAAAATCTAGTAAAATGATATTTTTCTATGAAATGTTGTTTTATTTCTAGGAAATAAAAAAATAATGACCATTAACAGCCCATTTATTTCATTAGTTTCGATAGGTGCCTACTTAATCAGTATCGTTTCCATAATTTAGGGTTACAGTAATTGGAAAACATAGAAGATAGGATTATGTACTATAATGCTTACATACTTGTATACAATGTATTCTGTTAGGATATAGGAAAAAAGACAGGCACAACTAAATAACACTTAATGAGGCTGCACCACCTTTTTGTTTACCATAATAATTATATGTATATATGGTGTCATCAATATTTTATAAAATAATTGATAAAGTAAAGGAATTTACTTCTATACAACTCCAAGTACATATAGTCATTGATTTTTATGATATATAACCATTTACTTAAAAATCTAGTAGTACTACTTATAACTAAGTATTTTAAATATATTTTTATCCATTATTTAGCTAATTTTCGATAAAATTTATGGTGAGAAATAATATTTTATTTTTCAGTCACCAATATTACGTTTTTATCCATCATCTAGTGAAGATTCATTCACTGTCTATTAGCATGCTATTCATTCCTTAGTTTCCTCCTCATCATCATCCCAGTCACTAACCAAGCTTTTGATCGTTTTTGGAACTTCTTCTGGAATTTCTGGTAAACAAACACTAGTATCTTTTGGTGACTGTTCTGCTGTTGGATCATTAACATTGACAGTAATCAGTTCCTCTTGGGAATCATTATCTTCCCAATCATTTAGCAGGGATGACAATTTCTGCTGTACAAGTGGATTAGGTATAGCAGTATGAACGGGTGAGTCAGTGAATGGAGGTAGTTGCAATTCTTGGCTTGATGTGTCTTCTTCTTGTGAAGAAATAGCACAAATACTTTCCTCAGTTTCGACATCTGCTACTGTAGGAAGGTATGTAGTTGCAGCTGTCGCTGTTTGATGATCTGCAGCCGTTACTGTTTGAAGATCTGCAGCCGCCTCTGTTTCAATACCTGCAGCCACCTCTGTTTCAAGACCTGCAGCAGCCTCTGCTTGAAGACAAGCAGAGATTTGTTTTTGCATTTCTTGTTGAATGTTTTCTATTGATTCTTCTACTTCTGGTATTTCTTCAACTAAAGCTTGATTTTGGGAGACTGCATTTGAAATACATTTAGCAATTCTATTACCATCCTCAGCAACATCATATTCATCATCGGACCAATCTAAAGTTACATCCTTGATTTTTTTCTCAGATACTTTAGCAATTTGTTGTTCTTCATTATTGGCACGGTTGATTTCTACAATGTCATCATATACTTGTGACGCCATGAGTTCTGGTTGCCCTTCTGATGTGTCATTCTCAGGTTTATTAACTTCTGAGTATTTGTTAATAGTCACAGAATCTACAGTATGTTCTTGCGGGTTTTGGGAGACAAGAGATGGTTTGGTTAAACATTCTGTTTCAATCGGTTGTTCTATTACATTTGTCCTTTCAACTGGTTGTTCCAGTATGTTTATCAACTGCTGCTGCTGTTCCATAGAAGTATCTGTGTTGATAGGTTGTTCTAGTACATTTCCAGTGTCAATAGGTTGTTCTAGTACATTTCCAGTGTCGATAGGTTGTTCTAGAACATTCCCAGTGTCCACATGTTGTTCTATCCTGATTTCTGTCTGTACTGCTTCCATTATATTTCTCGTTTCTACTGGTTGTTCCATAATATTAACAGTTTGGTCAATTTCATTTTCCAGTGGTTGTTCAATTACCATCACATTTTCTGTTACAACTGGTTGTTCTATGACATATTCTGTTTCGATTGGTTGGTCTATTACATTTTCTATTTCCATTGGTTGATCTAATACAATTTGCGTTTCCGTTGTTGGTTGTTCTAATACATTTTCAGTCTGGATTGGCTGTTCTTGTACTGTTCCCATTGGCTGTTCCATTTCATGTTCTGAGACTGGTTGTTCTAGAATATTTTCCATTTCCATTGGTTCTTCAATGTTTTCATGGTTAGTTTGGATGTCAGGCATTGTTTTAGCTTGATGAAGACTTTCAACAGTCTCATTTACAGTTAAAGTAGTTTCTTTTTGAATCAAACTCATGCCTGGGACATTTTCTTCTATAGTCTCTTGTTCAACGGGTTGATTTATATGTTCATTTGTTACAGATTGATTTAGGTCAACATCAGTTTCACCAGGTGATACCACTTTTTGAGGTTCAGGTACTAAGTGTACTTCTGGAAGCTCATTTAAATTATCTGTTGCACTATGAATTGTAGTAGTTACTACTTGATTAGTATCCAGCATTACTGTGTGTGCCGGTAACTGTATTTGTTGACCTTCTAAACTTTGAATATTATTTTGCCAAGTTTGTTCCACTTGTGTTTCTATACAATGTGTATTCATTGCTGGTGTAGAGGTAGTTACAGTTTCATAATTTTGTGTTATGATTGCAGAGGACGTCACAAATTGTGCTCCTATACCTCCTGTAGTCAGAATCTGGAATTGCTTATTTTGATCATCAACAGGGTGACTGTACACAACTACAATGTTGGAATTTTCAGTAGCTACACCTTCAGAGACATTCAAAGGATATTCATGAGGAAGAATCATCATTTCATTTCCTGGAGTATTGTCTAAGTCTATTGCAGTTGTCTCCATTGTTTGGTTGTGAGGTGCAGTTAATACAGTCAGGGTCTTGTTTGTGCCACCATCGTCAAATATAATGGGATGGTTAGAAGCCATCAAGGCTTTGTATTCTTCTTCATTTGATACCACAATTTGTATTGGTTGATTTAGGTTTGCTGACTTCTTTATTACCATACTGGACTGTTGCTGCGCAGTTTCTTCAATGCTTGTATTTTGAACATGAGTGTATTCCATGGATGTAGTAGGTTGTTGAATAGTCTCTAAAGAGTCAGATTCAACTATATCTGACATGATGTAGTCTCCATTGTCTGGCTTCCGTTTTTTAGGAATAAGCTGATGATCTCTCAAGATGTATTCATTATTGTCTATTAAAACAATTTCTTCTTCCTGATTATTTGATAATGGTTCCACTGGCATTTTAATATCTTGGAAGAAATCATTATGAACAGATTGAGTCTGATTGATAGTTTTACTTGGCTTGCCCTTTAATGCTGGTTTTGGAGTACCAAAGCCAGGATTTAAAATCTTTTGCTTTGCATTAGAGTTAACATTATGTTGTCTTCTAGCTGAAACTTGTTTGTCAGCTGATGGTCTGCGCTGTATTGGATACTGTAACTCCGCCTCTTCATAATCATTGTCATAGCTAGTACTAGGTTCAAACTTGACAGCACCTTTTGCTCTTGATCTTTCTACTACATGTTGCTTTTCATCGTCTGAGTCATCGATGATGCAGTCAGTCTTTGCTTCTTGTTTGTGATGTGTTTTTATATGTGAATAAAGGTTTGTCTCTCGCAAGAACACTTTCAAGCAATAGATGCATTGCAGATTAGATTTCTTTTCAGCACTGTACTTGTGTCCTGTGTTTTGTATGTGTAGTAGTAGTTGAGTAGAAGAAGAAAATGACACAGAACAAACATTACAGCGGAAGTTCTTCATATCTTTATGGCTCAGTTTGTGTTTAACAAGCAGTGCATCCGTTAATGCAATATAACTACACATGTTACATTTAGGGAAGTGATACTGTGGTGGCGGTTGTACACCATGTTGAGCGTAAAGATGGTGCAGTAAATAATTTCTCTTCAAAGATCTAAGACCACAGAATTCACAAATGCTAGCCACTGGTTTTTCATTGTGCACTTCCACTAAATGACGGCGGAATTTATAGTATGAGTTGAAATGTAGAGCTTTACCTGGTGTGCCACAGATTAAACATATCCAAGGACCTTTTGTGTTTTCTGCACCCATTGCAATAAGTTTAGCGGCTTGCTTGGAATCAATGACATCAGTTTCATAAGTAAAATCATCTTGTTCTGTTTTGAACTTTACTGGTTTATCTTCTACATATGCAGGAGTCGTAGATTGTTTTTGCTGTTTTCTACCTTTACTAGGCAGAGGATCCAGAATCTTCAATTTTATACTTTTATTGCTTTTAACCAAATGAGGATACTTCTTTAAGACTTCACTTATTATCCTTGCATGGTCTAGGTTAGAAGCAGCTTTACTGTCCTTAGTTTCTATTGTGACTTTCGGACCACTATTTCCATCATTACCGTCCAAGATCTGATCAAAAAGTTGATTTGGATCTTTTTCATTGTTCATGAAGGAAGAAGAAGTATTGAACAAATCAGTTTCATCATTAAAATGATGCTCAGAGTTGTTATCATCAAATAAATGATCATCTTTAGGTCTTATCCTTTTACATTCAACAATATCAATTGTTGACAAACCAGACATTTTCTTTGAACCTGATGCTTCGTTGAATACATTGTTTCGTTTAGCTTTATAACGTTTGACAGTATCAGGATGGACCATTAATGGCTGAGAAGTATATGATATACTGCAGAATGAGTTGTCAAAGATATTGTCAGTATCCAGTTCTTCAGGTACTTCATATCTTGTTGGGCGTGGGTCACCTATGACCGATTTTTGAGAAGTAAAAGTTTCTTTCAATATTGGAGATGGAGGACGATATGTACTATTATTAATACTTTCAGTTTTAGCAACAGATTGATAAGTCTTTTTATCTCTGTATACTATATTATTGTCAAACGCTTTGCTATAGGAGCGTTTATTACTGGAGCCTGGAGAAGGTGTGGTTGTCTTCACAGATTTAGTTTCACTTTGCCTAGTAAACTTTTTGATACCACTATAACTGTGAGCGGGTTGTTTAGGCGCCAAGTTGCGATGTGACTCTAATAGTTTACTTAACACTGGCATATTGAGAATCTGAGATGTTTGGTACAATCTTTCTAGTATATCCATCTTGAATTCTAGATGTCCCGTGTACATGAAGTTTACAATCGGCACGACGACATCCGCCTGCAAGTCGTCCGGCATCACGAGACAGTCTTCGTACATTTCACATGTTCGTTCCAGGAGTTCGAAGTACTCAGTGCACGCATTGAGTACTAGTCGGTGGACTTTCAGCTGGGCATTGTCTTGAAACTGAAGCGTCAGGTCACAGTAGTCCGTTCGGTTAAAAAAGTGCTTTAGCCTTTGGAGGAAATATATCCCCCAGTTGTCAACTTTCACTTGCTTCACGTCGGACATTGTTGCGGTTTAGCAGGCCATAATTTAGACTATGTAAGCAGCCTCCCGGGCGCTGAAATAGAAGTTAATCGTCATTATAAATAAGGATCAACAAAGTTACACGCGATTAAATGCGGCAACTATTGATCCATAAAACGTTTGACATATTATTTCATTGTTAGTTAGACCGGAATGATGCTATACACCCAGTTTTACCAACGGGGTTTCACATTTATCTTTTTACTTGAATTTTCCGCCACATATTACAGTGTTTTATTCTTGGAACTTACCGATATCGGCTAAACAGAATAGTTTGTATTTCGTTAGCTTGCTCTCGTCACAATCAAACACAAAATTACTGCACCAAATTCAACACAAGTTGACACGGTGGACGTAAGATGGCGGTGTACAGCGGCCTCAATACGAAACGCCAAGCTTGAATATTTGACGCTTTGATGGAGATGCTGTTATGTAGTCATAATGCTAACGACCTAAATATTTTTTACGAAAAAAAATACTTTTGCTACGTAACTTATGGCTACACAGTAAATCGTTCCACGAGGAATGTAAATTTTGTTATTTTATAGCGTAATACATTTTATTTCAATAAATGTAGTTGACATGGCTGCGCACAATTACACAGTGTCGCCATCTGCGACGTAGTTTTACGAACTTATTGATTGCGCGCGTTCTAATTTTACACAGTGGTGTTCACACAGCGGGAAATGAATATGACGCATCGAAACGGAACCCACTTTGGTTGTCTATTATTACATGGTAACTATAATAGGGCAATAGAGGGCTCTGATTGCAGCATTGTTATTTCTTATTTTAATCATTAGGGGCCATCCATAAATTCACACGAATTTCATGATTTTTTGACCCCCTCCCCGTCCTTGTCACAGCTGGTCACATTTGTGAGACTCCCCCCCTACCTAGTTGCAATTTTACATCTAGAAATTATTGAATTAAAACAGCAGTTCCGAAATTAGTTTTATTTCCATTTAAATTATTTTTTAATAAAATTTTCAAGAAATTAACAAAACAAAAAACGATTAATTATATTAATTAAATATACAAAACTTAATCATCTTGAGTCCATGGACTTTAAACCCACTCCTTTAAATTATTTATAACCGGCATAGCAGCTACTTCGTTCTCGTTTGGGTTGTTAATGTCAGGAACATTTGTTGTGTCAATAATTTGAACCTTATGTATACACAGATAGAGTTGCAAATGTTTTTGAGTTTTTCGTTAATAGTTCAAAGTTCATGTTTTAACACTTAGATCATAATAGATTTTGAAATGTGACGTCACGAAATTTAGAACTCCTCCTACCCCCTTGTCACACAATGTCACACTTCGTCGACCCCCTCCCTCCCCCTTAACGTGTGACGTAATTTGTGGATGGTCCCATAGGTGCATGCGGTAATAAAGCGGTTTTTAAATAAAATATCTGTTTATTCTCAATTTATACCTAGTAATTTTTTTTTTTAATTCATGACCTTGGTTTAAACCTCAGCATCAACTGTCTGAAGGGCCCGTGTCTAACCCTAGGTAAGCGATTTTGGTGGTGGATCTTGAAATAAAATGGACGCATTATAAATTGTAGTTTAATTTTTATCATTGGGAGCACCAGTTTATCGTCATACTTTCTCGGTGACCTTAACTACTTTTATCTGTTCTGTGACCTTAACAACACCCACGGATGAAGAGTTACCCGCTCTTCATCTGTGTGTGGGTGTTGACTGTGAATGTACGGACGCCAGCACATCAAGCTACTACAATCTGTCAAATTTCTTTAATAGATTTTCAACTTTATCGTTAAAGCATTAAGGTTCAAGGTTGATTGGGAAAATTTGACAGTTTCGGGTAGCTTGACCTGCTGGCGTCTGTACCTTTCTATCTACCTTGGTGACTTGACCTAGCTACCTATTTCTTTTATTATCTATAGGTAAATTGCTATAGGTAATAAAACAAATAGGTATACTAAGTGGTATATCATGTAGCAAAATCCTTATTACTTAGGCGATCTATCTACCCTGATCGAATTCGCAATGCAACTATAGGTCGGACCACTACAAGAGTGCAAGCATCACTGATATGTGAACGATAATTCTAGGCTATTCAGTTATCACTTATCAGGCATATCATCTATTTCAAGTATTAGACGGGCCAGGGTCGATAATTACGCAGTAGGTGCCTGAAGATAGGCGTTGTCATCGAAGCAGCATCCTAATTGCCAGGCTCCTCTTCCCCACTGGGCACACTGGGCACGTGCCCAGGGCCCCGCGATGGATTGGGGCCCCCTACCCCCTACTTCATTATCAAACGACAACCGATAGCTACTCTACTCTCGCCTGAAAATCAGTCTTACCGAATGCAGCATGTTTAATAAAAATTGTACAGACGCCAGCAGGTCAAGCTACCCGAAACTGTCAAATTTTCCCAATCAATCTTGAACCTTAATGCTTTACTGATAAAGTTGAAAGTCTAATAAAGAAATTTGACAGATTGTGGTAGCTTGATGTGCTGGCGTCTGTACCTATATAATATAATTATATTCGTTTAAAAACTGTTTTAAAAGAATCATCAGTTAATCGACAAAATAGTGCTTTATTATGGTCATAGGCGCCCCATTATCCTAATGTGCCCAGGGCCTCTAATAGGTGAAATACGGCCCTGCTAATTGCGTAACACTATCAATCTCAATCTGAATGAATAGGTAGGTAATAAAAAAATACAATGCCATTGCTGACAGGAGCTGCAAAAAAAAAAAACAAAAAGCAGTGCGATTCTGTAACCATCTCACCGTGAAAACTTAGGTGAAGTGAGCGTGGAGTGAGCTGTCATTCCCAACTAATGCTAGGGATTGATACTATTGACAGCTCCCTCTAAGCTCACTTCACCTAACAGTTCACGGTGAGATTTTTACAGAATCGATCGGCAGGTCTGGAAACGCTGGCGTGATGGCTTAGAATCTTAGATTCATTCATGACAAGTAAAAGGCAACATAGGGAAATGTGGAACCTGCCGGTCGATTCTGTAAAAATCTCACCGTGAAAACTCAAGTGAAGTGAGCTTGATGTGCTATTTGCCAACACCAAGATACTATAGCTCAACCTTACCTGTGATTCCTCGTAAAGAGTAGGTAGGTACCTAGGTATCTTTACCTCATCTCCATTCTCCATAGGTACCTACTACGCTTTGGAATGGGCAACTAGCTTCATTTCTCTGACTGACCGACCCCTTGACAATTCAAAAGTGCCTGTAATTGGTTTAATTGAAATAAATACTTTGAGTTTGAGTTTGAGTTTGAGTTTTCATCATCTTCTGCCTAGGCTTTCCCCAATTATATTCGTCGGCTTCCAGTCTAACCGGATGAAGCTGAATACCAGTTGATGTATGCTGTAAAAATCTCACTGGTGAAAACTAGGTGAAGTGAGCTGTCAATAATGTCAATCACTAGCATCAACCGGTTGATTCTGTAAATATTATCCTGAAAACTTACCTGAGTGAGCTCTCAATGGTGTCAATGCCTAGCATCAGGTCGAATGACAGCTCACTTCAAGGTCACTTGACCAAAGTTTTCACGGTGAGATTTTAACAGAATAGATCACCACGTATAACAGACCGTCTGCAGTCCAGCACCCCAATCGCATGCACAGATACCTACACACCACACTTTATACAATATGTAACAAAAACCCTGTTGTTCCTTTTAAGGACGTATACATTTACCTACAAGCACAACACAACAATGCTTTTTTTTTAAAATATAATTTCATCAATAAATTATATTTAAAAAAGCATTGGCTAGTTGAGAGGTCAAAATCAAATAACTATTAAAATCGACACATTAAAAAAAAATAAGCGGCGGTGCAGCGGCACCGAGCAAAGAGAGTGGCTTGTTTTATCTCTTTCTGGTTTCGCATCATCGCTTCATGCAGAAGTGCAGAGGTAAGAAATCGGTTAAACATTACAAATATTAATAATAATAATAATAATAATAATAATAATTTTTATTTCGGACCAAAGAATCCATAGAGTGTTAGTAACATAATATTAAAACAACTTATTATCTAGTGTTAGTACCAATCACCCTCTGCACAAACTGTTTTACAATGGGAGAGCCGAAACTATCCGCTACAGTTCTCAGGATGCTGTTGCGACTGTCTCTCACTCTCCTCAGGAGTGACGCTGTTGTTGTTGTTGTTGTCGCTGTTGTTGTTCGCTGTTTTGTGTGTGGAATGAATTATTTATTTTAATTATTTTTGTTGAACAGTTTTTTATAAATGACTTGCTTTAATTACGTATGTATACCGATTCTTAAAACGTAGGTAGAAGGAACAACAGGGTTTTTGTTACATATTGTATTTAATTGCTAATATGTATCTATGTTTGAAAAGTCTGATTGTTCAACGTTAAAAACGCAATTAATATATTATTATGTTGTTGTTGTTTTGTTATTGTTGTTGTTATTGTTGTTTGTGTTGCTGTTGTTGTTGATTGATAATACTATTTCTTTTTTCTTTCTTTTCTTTAAATTGTCAAAGTTTTCTTTATATTTGGACTGCGAGTGTGTAACGCGATTAGTTACCCCACTACATTTTTACATGTAGCGAGCAGCAAGAACGACACGAGCACTGGTGGCACCATAGGCAAACACTCATATCATATGGGTAGCCTAAAGGTTTCGGCCACGATTATGAGATCATAATTTAATCACCACTGCTCTCAAAACGGTGAAGAAAAACATCATGAGGAAATCGGCATGTTCTAGAACCAAATTAGAAAAAAAAAATCGAAGACATTTGACATCTACCAACCCGCACTGGGCCCGCGTGGTAGATTACATCCCACTCCCTTTCGAAGAGAACCCCTTTTTTTTCTGGGTGGGAAATCATCATATGACTTCTTCCGCTCTGGGCGGAGCGGGAGGGCGTGTCAGACTTTTACTGACTAAAACTCACCCGTTTTCCTTCAGTTGCCTATGCCAGGGGCCACGGTATCTCTTTCGATCAACCCGCGGCCCTGGCAGGCATCGGGCCTAGCGGACCCCGTCAGTTCGTGCTGACATCTCTTTGAGGCGCGCCTGGGATACAACGCGCCGTCGACCCGGGCCTGGGCCTTGCCGCCGGCGCCTACGGTGGCCGGGAGTCGGCTGGTGACTCCCGACGTCCAGGGCGTCTTTTGCGGCGACTAGGGGCGTGAGGGCGCAGAGATTGCCTCACCGCGCTCCGCCTCCTCCTTGGCGAGCATTACTGCTTCGCAGAAGGAGGTGACGGCTTCCCATGCACTCTCGCTCCGTACCATGGCCTGGACCAGGGCCGGACGCGAGAGATCGCCGCCGCTGATCGCCGCCACGAGGACGCAGTGGTGCTCCGCCCAAGCCGGGCAGACCTCCACCGTATGCTCCACCATGTCCTCCGGGCGATCCACACAGTGGTGACACCCTGGCGTTTCCTCCCGCCTTATCCTGAACAGGAACCTCCCGAAACAACCATGTCCGGTGAGGACCTGCGTCAGGCGGAAGGTGAGGGCGCCGTGGCGCCTCTCCAGCCACTCCTCAAAGAGGGGACTAATGCCGCAATTGTGGCGTGCCCAGCACGGGATTGCGACAATCGCACTCTCCATGTCGCCATGAGATCCCACCGGAGCTCTGTCCGCTGTACCGTGATTACACGACACCACTTGGTAAGACTGATTGTCTGACTTTAGGGCTTCTGACTACCCGTAACGACTGTCGAAGAATCTACGAATGACAGCCGGTATTAAGGACTTAACGTGTTATCCGAGGATCTACCTATCAAATATTATTAATTATTATCACTGTGGATGAAAAGCATTTGAGAATAATTTTCTCGACCTTTGTCGTCTCAGCATGTTTTGTGGAAGGTCGCATTATGGTTTACAGTGAGCATATTTTATCAGTCAATCAACTCAGCCTATCGCAGTCCACTGCTGGACATAGGCCTCCCCCAGACTGCGCCACAACACCCTTCCCTCCGCCTTCCGCATCCAGTCTACCCCAGCCACCTTCTTTAGTTCGTCCGTCCGTCTAGCTGAGGGGAGTCCCACACTACGCTTGCCGATACGAGGTCTCCACTCCAGGACTTGTCTGCTCCACTGGCCATCGGTCCTTCGA
Source organism: Apamea monoglypha (assembly GCA_911387795.2). NCBI lineage: Eukaryota > Metazoa > Arthropoda > Insecta > Lepidoptera > Noctuidae > Apamea > Apamea monoglypha. The sequence continues at coordinate 13,711,814 of OU426930.1, read as the reverse complement.
CAGACATGACCAGCCCATATTTTATGCCTAATCTAAAAACAAAAAAAAAAATACCGGCTGCCCAAGAAAGGACCTCTTCGAAAGAAGGACACTGGCGCCGATTCCCTTGTTCACAAACTAAACTAAATTTTAGTTCAGTGCATCCTTTTCTTTCTATTTCATTAAAAAAAGGACAGAAGATAAAATATTAGTTTAGTCCTGTCAAATTAGTCACCGCTTGACATAAATTGACGTATTTTTAGTAGCCATGTTTGTAATCACGTCTAATTTGTCCATGGAGTATCTTAATTTGACAGGACTAAACTAATATTTATCTTCTGTTATTTTCTTAATGAAATAGAAAGAAAAGAATGCATTGAACTTAAATTTAGTTTAGTTTGTGAACAAGGGAATCAGCGCCATTGTCACTGTCACTAGGATATGCTGTGACCGACTCGACGTAGGGTGAGGCAGACTAGCCTACATTCAATATCTTTGACTAACCATCTCCAATTATGTGGCACATACCTAGGTAATTACTGCCAAATACGTCGAATGAACCTAGGTTATATTCATCTTCAATAATAATCCTCTGACTGATTTCGGTCACGGTGGCTAATCTCAACGTAGATTAGCCAGGTTCACAGGAGATATTATAGTGCACAAGCGTGTGCGCAAATACAGATGCCTTCTTTGTTCCTTTACTCTCATAGTCCGACGGGACGGCAATCTGACACGACCGGGGAGAGATCAGGCGCCGGACCAACGGCTTTACGTGTTTTCCAAGGCACGGGGGTATCACACCACCAACTTTCAAACTCCGGGCTGCTACTGAGAAATTCCTAATGGAAAAGCCCAATAACACTTTGCCCGATCTGGGAATCGAACCCAGGACCCCATGCAGTTGCAGTGTTTTCTTAACCCTTGTCACATCAAATTAAAAGACTTTGTAGATCATTTTGTAATAATAGTATGTACATATTTATATCTTGTCACAAAACTTCGAACAATAAAGGATTTTCTACTCAAATGTAAGCTTATAAAAAGAGATCTAATAAACATACTAACTACGTAAGTACGTACTACACTCTGCAATTTAAGAACGCGGTAACTACCATCTGTATTGCCCACTTACAGCTGACCAAAGCTTCTTGGCATGGGAAGAAAAGAAGTTGAAACGAAGCTGATTTGTGGATTCCCAGTCCCGCCCAGCCTTGGCCCCGCCTACACTGCTGGGCGGCTGTCGCGAAATCCTGGATTTACTGCCAGTATGCACTGAGCCGTCGAAGAGAACGCACCGTAAAGTTGCCAGTTAATGTATTAGAGATTACGCGTGTTGCTGCACTGCTGGAACTGGAAACAGGTATGTATGCAATAAATACTTTTTCTTTCTTTCTTTCCTTTCTTTCTATTTTGTTTGTTATTTTTGGTTTAAAAAATCTCCAGATGTACCTACATATTATGTTTATTTTCGTCACTTTTTGTGGACTTTTTTGTACGTGATTTTCATAAATAGTAGGTAAAATTTATAAGTTCGTTTGTGGCCAACTTAAATCTTTGTCAGTAGTAATTTTCCCAAAGAATTACTTGGGTTATTTTTCCGACAAATTAAACTTTTCCTACTCAAAGCTATTTCAGAAAGTTGTGATTAGTGATCAGCTAACAATTCAACAGCATAAGAGTGTAAAGAAATATAGTAAAACATTTTAAAAGAGTGACGGTGGAGTTTCTTGCCCATTCTTCTCCATACGAAAAATACCTTTTGGAAGGGCGACTAGAATCAAATCTATTTTACAAGTTTTTTTTTTAACTTGCAATGTTTGTATGTATGTATGTATGTTCGGGTCAAATCTTGCAAGCTTAATGAAAACCACTTCGTCTTATTTATTTATTTATATATACTTTATTGTACACTAGAAAATTCATAACAAAAAAATACAATTATATTTCTTATCCTACGGAGTTGAAATTTTTAATTGAAATTTTGACGTTCAGTAGTGCCTTTTATGTGCCTATTTGAAATAAATGCTTTGACTTTGAGTGATCGGTTCCGATTTTCCCGTGATAGAAAATAAATCGTCCTCGCCAATCCGTTTTTTTCGGCAAAAGCTCTGTCTTAGTTTTGGAACAAGAATGCCTGGTCTGTACATTCTTTCAAATGCTTTTTGGTAGAGGATATAGGTACCTACCTATGTAATTTATTTTTTTAAGCTTTGGCAACAGTTTGTACTTATTCAAATTTGGTAAGGCTATAAGTTTTGATCCAAGTATCCTATTTTTTTTTTGTGGTCTGAGTGATTTTGGGGACTTTTTCGTTCGTCATCATCTGCCTAGCCTTTTCTCAACTATGTTGGGGTCGGCTTTCAGTCAGCTGAATACCAGTTTTTTACATGGAGGGACTGCCTATCTGACCTCCACAGCCCTGTTACTGGGTAATACGATACCCCTTGTTAAGACTGGTTGTCAGACTTTCGGGCTACTGACGACCCGTAACGACTGTCAAATATCCACGAATGACAGCCGATACCAACGGCTTAACGTGCTTTCCGAGGCATGGAGGGGTCTTGGTATGTGAAGATGTTCACCCATCCACGGACCAACCGCGGCAAGCGTAGCTTAACCTGATCGATCGACCCGTGCGGCTGTTATTACTTAGCCACAAGCCCCTCTTCAAGACTTTTTCGTACATAATTTGCATAATTAGTAGGTAAAATGTATAAGTTAGTTTGTAGAATATTTAAATCTCTCGGAAAAGTAAGTAGTAATTTTCCCAAAAGAATTAATAATAATAATAATATAATAATAAACATTTATTTCGGAAAACAATCCATATTTGTTAGTAACAGTGTAAGCTTATAAACTAGTGTTAGTAACATTATTTATTTATTTATTTATTGTAAGTAAAATTTGCAGCGGGTTATTTTTTCCAACAATTAAACTTTTCCTACTCAAAGCTTACTTTAGAAAAGTTGTGATAAGCGATTAGCTAGCAATTGACCAGAATGCGTGTGAAACTAATCGGTTCGGGTACAAAAATCGAAAATAGTCCTTGTGAATCCTTTTTTCGAGCTGCAGCAGCTGAAGCGATGAAGTCAATCTTTTTTAAAGAATGCCGTGTGAAGACTACATAATATTTTTTTGGGGTTATGCTAGTTAAATAGTTGCTAGTTATTAGTTGCATAGTTAAGTAGGTACCTTGTAAAATCTAATAAAACAGCGATGCCTACAGAAATGGAGGTTTCAAATTACATTCAAATTCTACAAATTCTGGAAATCTAAAACAAAATTCAATCAAATACGTTTACAAAACATATGCCAAGCAGTTTTAATTACTTATGTAATGATCCGAGACATCGGAGTGTCCAGAAACATCATCGACCAGTCTCCGTAAATCTATAACTGCTACAGTTGCGTACAATAGTATTTACTTAATTTAGTTAGTGAAATCATCTTTCTTAATTGCCAACTTCAATAAATTAATAGAAGAAAAATAAATATTTTACCTACCTTTCTTCTCAAAAGTTCTACGTCGTATCTCAACGTGTTTTACTGTGTGTACTAATAAATACTTAATAAAACAAAAACAACATATAAATGGCTACAACTAAGTCGGTAAATGTCTAATATATATATACTACTCTACATAATTATGTATTTATGGTTAAAGCAAACTCTATCTACAGTTTAATTATCATCCGCCTAGCCTTTTCCCAACTACATATGTTGGGGTCGGCTTCCAGTCAAACCGGATGTAGCTGAATACCAGTATTTTACATGGAGCGATTGCCTGTGTGACCTCCACAACCCAGTTAGTGGATAATACCACAGAACAGATAAAAGAAGTATAATACCCCTTGGTAAGACTGCTTGTCAGACTTTCGGGCTTCTGACGACCCGTAACGACTGTCAAAGATCCACGAATGACAGCCGGGACCAACGGCTTAACGTTCTTTCCGAGGCACGGTGGGGTCTTGGTATGTGAAGATGGTCACCCATCCACGGACCAACCGCGACAAGCTTAGCTTAACCTGATCGATCGACCCGTGCGACTGTTATTACTTCAGTTTAGTGTTGTTACAAATTCGTCTATCATTTAAAAACGCTACTAAATCTGGACCTAAAACAAAAATCACCAGAGAGCTATAAAATATTCACGCAGCAAAAAAATTACCATCTACACACAGCTACGAATCTACGATAATAATAGAGTGAACATCGCCCGGCAAGCGCCGTGAAAAAGTGGGGAAATGCACAATTAAATTATTAAGTGACAGCTGTGGCGAGGCGAGCGCCGCGGTCTTGCGGTTACACTGAGCGGTCGGTCGCGGTTCGATTACAGGGTCGGGAATTGAATAGTGTGGGTTTTTTTTGTGTGAAGGTATTTTTTTGATTGATTGTAATTGGCGTGGGCGTTGAGTCGACTGCATTGTAATATATTAATGTCATTTTAATTTGATTTGGTCGAAAAAAGTGCGTTTTTACTGTTATTAGCCATATAAGTGCTAGAGGCTAGCTACACGTAGGTCGTCCTGCCTCGAAACACGCCACGAAAAAGTGCCTCGATACGCCATCCAAAAACCGCCAAACACGTAAAAAGAGACCTAAGCCCTCCTATTCCTATATCTTTAATTTTGCCGGCCAACTCTATAGCATTCGTTGTGATCTGGTATTTAAAGCAAAATTCGGTCTGGCGAGTCCATATTAGGCCACACACTAGTAAAGAATAATTTCAAAGGGTTGCTGGGGGTTCATTGCTGGGGGGCGTTCGTTCAATAAGAAAGACTATATAGGTACTTACTTTGAGCTCAAAATAAAAAGATAATAAAACAGAATCATTTCTGGGCATATACCTCTCTCACTCAATGCACAGTCTGGGAAATTAAATGTTTATCAAATTGACACACTACGCTAATTTGGCCTGTTCTAGTAATTTTATACGGCTGTCAAAGAATGACAGTTGTGATTTGAAATGGATACATAGACCATTCTGGTTGGTAGGCTTTCAATTTGCCAAACAATTAATTTTTCCTTAATATACATTTTTCGACTAAGTGACAGATCCGTGAAACTCGATATGTCTATTCAAAAAATTCTTTTGTCAAAGACAGAAGGGGAAAGAGTAAAGTTACGTTTAAAATGAAGCGGGACTTTTTTACTTATTTTCTGAAGTCTCCGGGGAAGTTTTTCCATATTTTTTGTCCTCGTCGACAATGGTTCCGACGCTGCTTCTCATTTTACAATTAGGCTTTTCAATTTTTTTCTACTTAATGTATCAGCTATTTGAAAAGACTTTGGTAGCGGATTTTTTTAACGTATTTTGGACGAAATAAGTAATAAGATATTGTCATAATAAAAGCAACAAATATTATATTTAGAGTCACAAGATACAAGCGACGCTTAGTTTGTGGCTCACCCAATATAAACTTATAAACTTTTATTATTATTAAAAAATAGAAATATTGCTTCAATAAATGTTCTGCATACCACTGCGCTGGTTTCAGTAACATTTTTCCCGTTTTATAATAGGGAAAACGAAAACTTAATGAATACGTACGCTTTGAATCCAATTAAAATTTTGTTACCGCTTTGGCATGGCCACTATACTGTTTCCTGTACTTATCATTTTTAATATGCAGTATGCAATCATATACTTAAACCACTCTTTCTAGGTTTTATGCCTAGAGCTTGGAGTTATTTTTTAATTAACTAAAGAACTGTCAAAGTTATCAACAATTTAATTAATGAAGCACTTCACATACGTATTCCCTGCGGCATTAATAACAACAAAAGATAAAAATTAGATCGGACAGTATGCAAATGAAGCCCACGGGCAAAATGCTAATTTCCGTGGGAGAGCCGTCAAACTTTTTAATCTCATGTGACGTCACTCCTCTCCCTACCCCCTCTTCGCCTCCACACGACAATGTTGTCAGAGGGATGATTGAAAGCACCTCATTTGTGTTTTTATTACTTTTTAATTTTTCCCATTTTCTCGAGTGGTTTAACCGAACTTTCCTTTTTTTGTCTATTTTGGTAATTGGTTTCGCCGTATCTATATACATACAAAAGTGAAACAAAACATCAAGGATCAGTTTCACGTAGTTATTAATGCGGATCAAACCTACGTGTTTTGCATTAGGTATAGTATTTTTATTAATTTACTTCCTTAGAGTAGAGTTAGGTAGGTAAAAGAATCATGATATACTAAGGAATGAATTATCCGGAATATTATTATTAGATAAGAAGCTATTTATATTAGAAATGAATTCCAGCTTTTAGGAGGATGACTACCTGCTGTACCATACTTTATTCTTATCGTATTACTTCTTATTCGATACTAATTGCTCACGAAAAAAAACATTCTCAACCGAGCGGAATGAATGCACAGAATCAGCGAATGCACTTCCCCCTTTACACGCATATCGCGACCCTGTCAATGTTGCTATTACCAAAAATTCAATTCATTTGACACATGGAATTTAAACCTTATTTCTCAGTAGATAAAGGTTGTAATGATAGTAAATGTGCTGTATTATTAGTTGCGTATCGCATGTCATATTATCTGATACAGATGTCAGTGGACGCCATTGTGTGATGGGTATTGTCCATAGTTGTGACCTGTCTTCTCGTACAATGTGTAGCACAGATTTCATTCATGTAGTGCATTTTGGCGTGATACCGCGTTTATCATAGATTGTAAATATAATTTTGCTTTAGTTTAATGCAGAAATTATTAGATTTTGGACATTTTGCAATGTTCCTTATAATAGTTAACTTGCTTAGGTAATTAAAGTATAGCTTTTCGAAACCATAAGACTTTACCCTAACAATTTGCAAGAAATATTTCAAGTGGTTGGATAACAAAGTCTTTGCTATCTGTCTACAAATAATAAAGCTGAAGTTTGTTTGTTTTTTTTGAACGCGCTGATCTCTGGAACTACCGGTCAGATTTGAAAAAAATCTTTCATATTTGTTAGCCCAATTCTTGAGGAAGGCTATAGGTTATTTAACATCACGCTAGCAGCCTTAGGAGCTGAGCAAAGAAGCAAAAAAGCCAAAAAGAATGCTAAGCGAAAACGAAGTCGTAGCGCGGGTGGATGAGATGTGACGTGGTGGTCACGCGGACGAAATCGCGGGCAGAAGCTAGTCACTGATAAAATGCGGATATCTATACCTATCTTCCTACAAACAACATAATAATGGACGTAATAGAACAACAGCTGAAACAACTCATTAGTCAATCTATTAGATATCTCTTTTAATTCAGTTTAGATATAATTTTGACGAAAACGATAATGCAGTTACGCGGTTATGAATCTGAAGCATGAAGAGCGTGTTTTTTATCAAGTGATAATTCAAGATAACTAATAAGATCCTCAATAATAACGCTGCACAAGTGAAGGAGTATCTGCGTGATACTGACTTTATATCGATACTAAACTAGATTCGGCAGAGAATCTTAGCGCAATTAGAGATCAAGCAAGTTTATATCTCTAGAATAGGTAATAAATATTATTACCTATTCTAGAGAATCAAACGAATAGTAATAAAAAAAAGAAAAACCATCGTTAAATGAAAAAAAGAACCGGCCAAGTGCGTGTTGGACCATGGAAAATCGTAGATCTACGTATTGGATCATTATTTGAACTTTGATACCTTCACGCGTTCCTGAGAAAAAGGGTTTGTTTGTTGACATACTGACAGACAGACAAAGAAGTGATCCTTTAAGGGTTCCGTTTTCTCCTTTTGAGGTACGGAACGTACAAAACATAAAAAGTATGATCTTTTAATAGAATCCCTAACTAATTGTCTCCTTTTTACTTGAATACAGAAACATTACGTGGCTTACTAATAGGGTGAACGTGCAAATTGTCGTCCGTGTGACATTTCGTCGCCCACACAACACACCGCGACGGATCGCGCTCGTTGCGCCAATTATCACGACACTGACATTTGTGTGGCTTGGGGACTTCTGAAATTACTGACATTACCGACCCCTTCCGACGCCCTTCGCAAATAGATGCAGCCAAATACTTATAAATATGCATAATGTTGAATTTCGATTTCTTGCAAAATACGTACCTAAGCACTATTTTAATCAATTATCTACCAGCTTTACCTAAGTAACTAGGTATAAGTTCCTTGTGATAAGCTTACCGGAGAAGTATTGAAACAATACTTATTTCTCAAGTTGACTAGCATTGCTGTGATCCTGTTTGAAGGGCAGGGTGGCAGGGACATCTACGCGCAACATGTTATCATGGATTCAGTACATGATTCTGAACCCCTCTGCGTTGAAATCTTTCGTCGATTATTAAAAAAAAAGCATCTTCTCCATACATTTTGACCGCGCTCAGAATCATGCACTGAATTCATGCTTACACTTGCCACCATTTATAGTAGGGTCCCGCCGCTCAAACGAATTTATCTCTAAGGTTGACAAGTATAAGGTTTCTATTGACTCTGTATCTATAGGTAGGTACCGCAGCAGCTACTGCAGCGGTTACCGTGTTCTGATCCGACGGTGTTTTCCAATAATTATACTATTAGAAAAAATGCTTGCTGTGACACAATGTTGAAAATCCAATTTAGGTTGCCGGTGAACAGAATACGTAACTGTCTTTATGTGTTAAGCTTTTTCTATAACTAAGGGCCGATTTTTTGATACGTAGTTAAACTCAGCCAATTGTTAAAAATAGTAAGTAATGGTAAAATTTTTGCAAAATGTGTTTTTTGATAAATTTTTAGTTTTTGTAATGATATAATATTATAGAGGTATGAGGAACAGGGTATAAAGTTCACTCATCCTCCATAGAAAAGGGAGGATCCTCCGACCAGACGGGTGTTGTGTCTGGCGGGCAATTGCTCAACGATTGATGTTGGGAAATTGTATCTATGCTAATTGCGCGGGAAACTCTGCTTGCGAGATGCAGGATTTGCGTGATGTCAGTATGACGCGTTGTTCGCATGCGGCGTTGTAGATACCACTACAATATCATTGATAATGGTTAAAAAATGGTGGCTATTAGTTAAAAAAATAACCATTAGATAAACTAAAAATTGATAAAAATACACATTTTGCTAAAATTTTACCATTAGTTAATATTTTTAACAATTGGTTGAGTTTAACTACGGATAAAAAAATCGGCCCTAAGTTATTTACACCAACAGCTTCTGTATTACATGAATAATATCGTAAGTACCTATCTACTATTACCTCAGACTTACACAGTCGCCAATTACAGGTTAACCAGCATTCTCAGTAATAGTAGTAATAAGTGATACTTAGTGGTGACTAGGTAAATGGCGACTGACATAGCTACCTACCCAATTCGCTTATACTTTTTAGACAATTATGACAACCGGGACCGACAATTAACGTGTTAGAAAGAAAGAAAAAGTATTTATTGCGACTCGTACAGGAAGATCACACAACCCGACGTCTCGTCAACCACATTAAAATTGCATTACAACAGTCCACAAGGAGAACACATGTCTAAAATCACACACTGTCTAGTTTGTGATAAAATTCCCGGGGACTGCCCACACCCCCTGCGCTAAAGACGGGGTTACCACTAATATCATTATTACTGTGGGGTTGAAATCATTCACCATTCAACCCTCGTGGATTAAGGCCAGTTCAGACTTAACTTGCGATAACCACAACCACAAATAGCAGTTGTCAGAGAAAAAGTGAATTCGCGTGACGATAAATTGGTAATTATATCGTTTCATAAGTTGCCTGAAACAAAAAATGGAGTGGACAAAGGGAAATAATGCTATATGGATTGGGTTAGACTGAATTAAAACTTAGTGTTTTTTGGACCGTCACGTCAGGTGAGAAGGTTTTCCTTATGGTTATAATGTGGTTGCATGTTATCCTATATAACACAAGCAAAATAAAAATAGCAAACGAAATAATCAATATGTTGAGACAATATAATTGTTCTGTTATTAAGAATTAGAATAAACTGTACACTAAAATATATATAAAAGTACATAATACAAAAAAAAAATATATAGGAAAAGGCTCATTGGGCATCAAAAAATTGTTCTGTCTGTCAGTGTTTTAGTAAACAATCGTTTAATATTTTGTACTTATTTTTTTGTAAATGTGTGTTGCGATGTGATGTGTGAGAAGACCCTTATAACGCCCTTCGCGGTACTGTTCTGCACCTTATAATTTCGTTCGATGAAGGTTGACGTTTTGACGAATATATAATAAATATAATAATATAATTATCGTGCGACATATGCAAGAGTCGTGTTACTGCCGCAGATGTTGTGTTGGTCAGTTGTTTGAAATGTGTTATAGGATTCCGGGTATTGTGGTTGGATTAAAACTAATGTTTTTGTTGAATATCTTTACTATGCTATATTACTGTTATATTATCTGGGGTGTAAAACTAGTAGAAGTTTTTGTTTTTAACTAATACCATGGTGAGAAATCTAGTGTAGGTAACTAAAGCCTGATTTACAAGGGTGCTATTAAATTGGCTGTGCCATAGGTACCATAAGATGAAGCAACAATAAAAACTGCATTGTCTAAATAATGTTTAGACGATGCAAATCATTTGTTGCTGCAATTTTATGGTGTGCTATAGGCAAGAAACTTGCATTGTATAAATGGGGCTTTGGGCACACAATTCTGGATATATGAGTGGATTTTCGTGTTCTATACAGGGTGGCAGGGACATCGAAGTGCAAACTGTAACCATGCATTTAGTACATGAGTCTAGACCCCCTAGCGTTTCATGTTTCACCATCTTTTTTTTTAATGTATGTTTATTTTATTTTATTTCATTTTTTGATTGTTGTTTTTATTTATTTATGTATAATTGCATGCAGCACTGGTTGACGACATCACGTCAACGCCGGCTGCCGCTGAAAACCAGCGCTGGGGCTCTGTCTCGTATAGGTTCTTAGCATTATGCCGAGCGATGGCCGTTTTGCGTGAATGTGACGCATGTTTTTTTGTGTGTTTATGTTCTTTTTTATGCGTCATTTTTGCCGCAAATAAACGTATTTTCTTTCTTTCTTAGATTTTTTTTTTTTAAATACTGTATCATAGAAAATTGCAAAACTTACGCAGTCAAAGTGTACTGAACAGCAATTTTATTTTAATACCTGAGGAAAAATTTCAAGTCAGGTTCAGAATCATGTACCTACATAATTCTGAAACTGACTTGAAATTTTTCTTTTTTTTTTTGTTTGGATTTAGTAGGTATTTACTAAATCCAAGGTACAGTTTGCGTGTCGATGTCCCTGCCACCCTGTTATACCGACTAATGGGCCCATTCAACTAGTCTTTCTCTTTCATAAATATCCATATATATAACTCTAAAGTTAGGTGCAATAGCTGCAAACATTTTCAAGCGTTCTACTCTACACGAAACTTTAAAACAAACGGTCCAATCTCGCTGAATATCTTTTAAACAATTATATTGTAATGAAAGGGATCCGGATTGTTAGTCTGTCATTAATTAGCATTGAGCCGACGGTGACTGATATTAATTCCTCCCTTCCTTTGATTACCTCTGCGGCTCCGTGGTGTAATGTTCTTTTGAACTAATAAAACTTTTCAAATGGCTTTGGTTTTGACGACTTGGACAAGGCGTGTTGAAGTAGGAACAGCCGGTCTATTCTGTAAAAATCTCCCCGTGAAAACTTAGGTGAAGTGAGCTTGTAGTGAGCTGTCATGCCACCTAATGCTACGGATTGACACTATTGACAGCTCACTTTTACAGAATAGCACTACTGGAGATTATTTATGAAAGGAAGACGTCCAAGCGATCTATTCTGTAAAAATCTCACCGTGAAAAGTTAGGTGAAGTGAGCTTAGAGTGAGCTGTCAATAGTGTCAATCCCTAGCATTAGTTGGAAAGACAGCTCACTTCTAGCTCACTTCACTTAAGTTTACACGGTGAGTTTTTTTACAGAATCGCTCGGCTGTCATCCCATCCGTTGCTAGGGATTGACACTATTGATAGCTCACTTCAAACTCCCTTCACCTAAGTTTTCACGGTGTAATTTTTTACAGAATAGCACTACAGAGATTGGTGTACCATATTGATTAAGATTCTCCTTTTAATTTAAGTTTAAAGCATTGTTTCGTAGTAGTCTGTAAGTCTGTATAAGGCATGATGGGGTTGGCGTATCCATTAAATAAGATAAAAACCGCAATTAAATAATAAAGATATTAAAAAAAAGCATTACAGAGATAATATCGAAGGAATTTCAAGAAGAAGAAGTACAAATAATATCTAAGTATTTGCATAAAACACGGTATATAAAGTTGTTTTAAAAATACATTATAGAGCATACATGTTTTGCTTATATCGTAGCATGCAAATAATATAGGTTACATTACAAAATATTTGCCATCAAAAAATTCTTATAAAAAATTATTAATATTCAGCCATTTATGTAGTTTTTTTCTAAACAATCTGTGATCTAAAGTTTTAAATCACTTGGAATTTTATTATATATCCGAACACATATGGCTAAACAGCTTTTACTATATTTCGCCAGTTTTGGCAAGTGTGAGTATCTCGCCGGCTTCGAGGATATACATCCTCTGCTTTTTTAAATAAGTCTTTATGCTTTTTAACAATCAGAGATTCAAGTTGTTTTTGTTTTTTTGTTTTGAGTTTGTTAATTATGATTTACCTTCTTATGTACGTAGTTGACAAGTTTTAGATATTGTTACATTGACGCAGTTATTTGACGAAAGAAACAAAAGGTGCCCGGGAGGACTTTTCAAATGACAAGTTGAAAATATTTTATTTTTAAAGATCCAAAAAAAGTCCAGCATAAATGAAACACAAAATCAAACCACAATAAAATTTTCCCCTAAACCAATAAGAAAACCCTTTAAACTTAACAAACGAAACTTCTTGCAACCGGATATGTCACAATAAAGCGGCCATATTGTTTTCCGCGGATTAATGGCGGGAGCCGACGCGCCGTCTCAACGGTCTGGCGAAAAGAATACTGCTAATTAATCAAAAGTCGCCTTCCCTTGATTTCCATAGAGAGTTTTTCCATAGACTTATTACCTCCCGCGAAGTTTATCCGCTAATGGTCTCCTTTGTAAAGCAGTTTGGGATTGAATTTTTGTTTTTGCGTCTCGACGGTTCTATTGTGGGCTTTCTAGGGCTCGGTAAAGTTTTAATCCGTTGTTTATTGTGTTTACTTGGTTTTTATTGACATGGATTTTTTTAGGGTGGTTTATAACTGTTTTTGTGTACTTAGAGCGTTATTTTGACGATGCACTGTAATGTGCATTACACTTGATGGATGTAAAAAAAAAAAAAAAATATTAGGTTTTTATGAAGAAGATGTTTTATAAATATGTGTAACTTTCTGCCAGCAAGAAACACAAATAAAACGTTTCAAGGGGCGAATAGAAAGGTACTGTATCAACATTTATGTTTTTACTTTTTAATAAAACACAAAACATTTTGGAAAGTAATACCAAACACAAACTAATAATACCTTACTCAAACAGTTTGCAAACACCAGGACGGCATGAATTATGAAATCTTTGATTTATCTCTAAGATGGCGGCAACGACCAAGAATTTTGCCTCAGCATACGTCACCGCAAACTTACCTCTTTGCACAGCCTTTATTAATAAAACCAGAGATTTATGCGCCAACTTTTTAATATTTATGGCGCAGCAATAAATTGTTGGCGACGAGTTTCGGGGGATAGGGTTGATTATTTTCTCGGTAGGGGAGGATCAACAAGTAAACATTGTTATTATTACTTTCTTACTATTCATATTGCAAGAAAGTTAACTTTACAGCAACAACCAGCATTGTTTTTTCGTGAATAAAAGAAAATTGCAACGGAATCCAACCTAGCCAATGCTTTGTAATTAATTTAATCTGTATGGTTTCCAACCTTCTGTTAACTTTGTGGGTAACGTATTTATTCATGGAGATTCACGTTATTTTTAACTGCACGTGGTCGCTGTGCCATAAACAACTTCTCTTTATTATTTTTCATCAATCACCTACATTAACGAGTCAACTATGAGACATAGACCTTTCCCAAAGTGCTCCCACTAGCTTTATAAAACCGAGCTTGAACATTACAACAATCAAATTAAATAACACTATTCCTAACCGACACCATATTATCTAAGATCAATTTTCTACACCTCCATTTACCGACAATGTTCCCTTCATTTTCACATCTGTCAAACTAATAAATCAACACGTTGAAAACTGGAGCAGTGAGTGCGGTTGGTACAGCAGCCCGCACGTCAGTGGTGACAAAACCAATATCATTCAGTGGCCTCTTATTCAATTAAAACTCCGTACTACGCTAGGCCAGTTCAGGGTAAAGTGTTACTCCGACGTGCAGTCGATTATACGACCAGAGACAATGAAAGATAAATCAACAGCATACGTCAGTGGCCGCGGGCACTTCTTGTCTCTGTCTTAAGAACCGACTGTAGGTCCATTACATTAAATTAATATCTGAAGGATGTCGCCAGATATTGGGTAGGTAGATAGATTGCAGAAGGTTAGGTTTTTTGAAAGAAGAGAACTTTGCGTTAAGAGGGCAAGTATAAGCATAAGCTTGAAGTTTCTAAGCAATTTTTTCTTTATTTTCTATGCTAAGCCATGGATATTTAAAGTTTTTAATAAAAATACATTTTCTCCGTGGCTTCGACCGCGCGGATGTCGGAAATTACCCCACGGAAATGTACTACTGGAATAAAAGTAACCGATGTCCTAACCCTGCCATGGTCTATCTACGTGCCAAATGTTGGAATCCGTGAAAGGTAACACAGACAGTAAGACAAACAGAGTTACTTTCGCATTAATCATATTACTAAAGATTCGGATCGATTCGGATTCGGTTCGGTTTTGATTCGGATTATGATTGTAGGGTTTAAAGAATAGCAGTTACGAGTAACTCTCGGATTTCAAAATAAGTCCTTCCTTAGCTTTAGCTTAACCGGTGTAATGCCGTAATTACAGAAACAATTAAAAAGCCATTGTGCCTCGCGTGGATCAACGTTCATATAAAGAATTAATCGTGAATTTTTATCAGCTGGGTACATTCTTGACTCTTCTCACGTGGAGCACTTAGGTACTTGCTATCTACAAAAACACTTATAGCAAGATGTTACGAGTCTCAATCCTACTATAACTTGCCTGCGCAGTGGTTAAAATCACGTTATTAACGGTAGACAAAAGGCGAGAGGGGGTCCGCGGCAGAGAGGGGGAAGGGGAAAACGGGTGCGGATTAAGATTTACTCCAGATATTTGCAGATGAGATTTGAAAGGTATTCAGAATTGTCGCATTCATGCCATCCCTATTGTCTGCGAGCGACGCTAATTTTGTACGAAGACTTGTATATGTACGATTTCGTATTTTATGAATTAAATGTAGGGGAAAGTTATTTTTCACTTCAGTAGCTCAAACATGTAGGTTTTGCTGCGTGAAATCAGTGAGCAAAATGCGATTTTGCTCACTGAGTGAGACAAAGTAACTTTTTAATTTTTTTTCAAAAAGCCGCGAATATATTATTCAGCCTTGGGTTAATCATACAATTCGAAACATTCACACTCTATCTCTTTCCCGCCATTAGAAAGAGAGAGAGACAAAGACCAGCCCTTTCGAAGTTCGGATTTTGAATTCGACCTCAAAGACAAACACGTTCGGAATTTCGTACTAACTAAAGAAATTTTGCAAAAAGAAAATTATGTCTTTTAATGTAATTTATTGAATTTTTAACTTATTGTTGTATTTAAACGAAAATAAGTATTTACTGCAAATAAAACTGATATTTAACTTGTAAATATTTATTTCTAGTTTCAATAAATGTTAGGTAGGTACGTAATATATTTTGAATAATAAAATATCATGGGTGCTATTTCCGAACACGCCTTAATTTAAAAGAGCGGGAATAAAATTTGCAGAATTGCAGTAATTTTACTTTTAACTTTTAAAATGTTCCATTTTATAGAATTGGTATCTACCTACAATGTTAATTATTTTGATTCACAATAAATAGTTATTTCACAATCTATTCCTGTTTATTATTTTATCTCCTAAAGTGTTCTCGCTGCTCAAGTGAAAAGTTATGTGTGTTACACGAGAGCAAAGCTTTTTGCATCTCGTGCCTTTGAATCCCTCGCCACACTCAGGATTCAAAATCAGCACTCGCAGCAAAAAACTACTTTGCTCTCTTGTTGCACAAATAACTATTGTACGGCTGTATTTTGTTTTATAGAAAGCATACGACGCACCAAGAAAAACAAACGATAATTTAAATTATTTTTAGACTCAAAACAGAAGTAATAAGGATAATTGCACTTATTTATTAACTTTTGTTTAAAACGACTAACATAAACCGCGGATAATAAATAACAACATATTATACATTAAAGTCGCTTCGTGTCTGTACGTGTGAACGCGTTGTTCTTCTCAAATACGCAATGAATTTTGATGTGATTTTCACCATCACTTAGAGATATAATACAAAATGTAATAAAGAAATCTCGATGTTTTGTAAAGTTGTAAAAAGCGCGCGAAGCAGGGGCGTGTCTCTAGTTAAAACATAAATACAGAACTACAGAATCCATTACGTAATAACAATTTATGTCCCAAGTTTCCATTATAACCCCTTCACTACGTGATACTTCAAACAATGACACTCGTAGACAAGTGCTACGAGCAAGTAATATGATGTGTAGCAATTCGTAGCACTATCGTAGCAACGTAGTCTTGGCGTAGCAATTTCGTAGTGTGGCTGTAGCACCTTAGCAATTAAGACGGTAATATAAGAATGAAATCAAAGTCAGTTTTTATTTGTAAAACATAGGTGTAAACACAAGTGTTTTAACAAAAATATGTATAGGTACCTACTCTATGTTTTGCCGTTGACTGCGTATAAATATCAATAAAAAAATTACATTTATGTAACAGAAATAACTTTCAATAAAATTAAATGACAAATCTATCCATATATTCATATCAAAGTTAACAATGAAAAAGAAAGAAGCAGTTTTTATCTGTTTATGTTTACTGTTAACCTGGAAATATGGAAAGAGTAATAAATATTTAAGTAAGAAAAATTCCATACACTTGTATTTTTTCTAAAGGATGATTTTTTGTATGCAATTTGTTGTAAAGTCGTGAAATTTTATTTTCATAAAAAAAGGCAGAATGTAATATCGATTCTGCTGCCGTACATTTAAATAATTCCTTTTCACCGTGGGAGGTATGTTGACTATGCAATTTTAAAATCCTCGCAACCATTTTAAAGCGGCATTATGACGATCTCTTTCATATCTTGTGAGTGTGGCGCCCCCTGGTGCATAACACTGGCTTCCCACTGTCAATATTATGTTTTTCGCTGTGGGGTGGCAATATGGGCAATGCCTCAAGTATTTTTTTGTTTTTTGGATAAAATCAATTCAAATATTCATTTTTTAAGGATTTTTTTACAATATTCTCTCGTTTTTGTTGTTCTTCTTAGTAGTTATTTTTATAAATACCTAAATACTTCCGTCATTTCAAAACCTAATTTTCAAAGGTAGCCGGAAAACTGTTTCATATTTTGGAATTCTAAACCCTCACTCAACCAACAAGTTTAAAGCTAAAACCAGGTACACACACGTTACAAATAAAGCCCCGTTCGCACGCGTCACCGCGCGGCAAACAATGCGTCTACCGCTTCCCGTGACGCCGCCGCGCCATTGTCACGACAGAGCGGGATCCATTGCAGAACGTGGCTTGACGGATGTGGAGAGAAAAAGCGTTTCCAGTTGAAGTTGTGTTGAGGATTGGATAAAAATTTAGAACCCCTATAAAGAAAATAGTTGTAAGCTGTAGAGGTATCAGGAACAGGGCGTAAAGATCACAATCATTAACACAATCGTCACTTACATGAGAACAATAAATCTTATTACTAATTCAGTGCGGGTAGAAGAAGAAAAAAAAAAAAGGTGTTATATTTGGGTAGGAAGCCATATTGTTTATTATATAAGAAGTTAATTTCAGTCAAGTAATAAACTAACCTTTTAAAAACGATTTTTTCTAATATTTTAGAAAGTATTGGTAGGACTGAAACTGGAAGATAATTCCCGGGATATGATTTGGTACCAGCTTTGTAAATTGAGGTGACTAGCTATTTTTAAATTTTCTGGAAAGATTCCGTCAATTAAAAGTTGGTTGAGGCAATCTGTTGGATTTTGAAGAATTGGGTTTTTTATGTTTTTCAGTACCTTGGTACTAATACCATCAATTCCTGTGCTTGTATTGGGATCCAAGTCGTCTATAATATTTTAGCTACGTCAGAAGCTGTGCATGGTTTAAATTGAGATTCGGTTCGGTGTATAAATTTTTGTTGTGAATGTGTAAAGTTCACGCATCCTACATAGAAAAGGGAGGATCCTCCGACCGACGGGTGTTGTGTCTGCCCTACGATTGTTTTTTTTTTTTGGGATTGGCTTCTCGCAGTGCAACATATGAGCTGGTCGTCTGCTTAAAATCGTAAAAGTTTACTAACATAGTTTTTTAAGTCATTGTCACTAACATTATATGGATTATGTGTACTTGTATGTGTAGTCCGAAATAAAGAATATTATTATTATTATTAACCGGACTTGGCCGACGATTGATGTCGGGGCGTTGTATATATGCTAGTTGCACGGTAAACTCTGCTTGCGCGATACAGGATTTTGATGTCAGTGTGGTGCGTCGTTCGCTTGTGGCGATGTAGATGCGGCCACGTTTTGGTTTTGGAATGAATTCGGTATCTTTACGTAGGTGCTTCAGTTCAGTCGGCTACCCGATATAAGTTTAGGCGCATTATGGCGCCCTGTTTACTTTAATGAAACTCGATCCAGTTATAACAGATGTGTATTTGTATAAAAGCATAGTATACAATCGATAGCGGAGGTTATCGATAGGTAGGTGTTAGTCATTATCATCTGCCTAGCCTTTTCCCAACTATGTTGGGGTCGGCTTGGAAGCCGACTTGTAAAATACTGGTACTCAGCGGCATCCGTTAGAATGGAGTCTAACCGGATGCAGCTGAGTACCAGTATTTTACATGGAGCGACTGCCTATCTGACCTCCACAACCCAGTTACTGAGTAATACGATAAATATGTTAGTATACAAGCCTATTCAATACAAAAGATACAAGGATCCCCGTTTTAAAATTAAATATACTGTCCCAGAATTCAAATGTAAAATCATTACAGCCCCATTCTTTTCAAGTCGTTCAGTATGTGTGTCTATTTCCACATCGCGTGAACAATGCGTGCTTCAACCGTTTCCCGCGCGTCGCCGCCGCCATTGTCGCGCCCGCGTCATCCGCTGGGGATCGTGTACCCGGGGTTTTAGGGATGCTGACTGACGGTTCTCTATGTGGATAGATGATGGAGATAAAAATTTGATTTGTTTAGTTGGTTTTGATGTGCAGGTAATCGTTGATTGTCGCAGAATCAAATACTGTGAATGTGTGTTATGCTCATTAGGTACAGGAATCTTTTTTTTTTAATTTATTTTAACAGAAGTTACCCACACGTGTAAGCTATAGATGGGTCTCTTCTATATGTGTAAGAATTCTAGTCTTGTGATTTTAGTGACGTCGGAAGTTCTCAGTAGATTATAAAAACCTATAACTAAGTACTTTCTTTGAACAGTCCATAGATTTGTCTTGAATCTTCCAAAGTTAATTACAGACGCCAGCACATAGTATTTGTTAAATCTTGTAAAACTCCGTACCATTTGCGTAGTGAGGATTTTTGAGCGATTTCCTGCGAGAGATACCCATATCTCTCGCAGGAAATCGCTCAGAGTTAAAATGAGCGCGTTTTAAATAGAATACAGAACGCTAGCGGAAACTGTGTGAGGCATGGACAATTGTTTTTTAGATTAAAGTTTATAGAAAGCAGCCGTTCTTCTTCGTGTCACTTGCACGACTGTATGTCAGATCTTGTTGGCCCAATTCTTCGCCACCTCCACTGCGTCGGTTCTATGCCTCAGATAGTATAATTAACATACATATTGTGGTTGTTATTTATGTACATATCATTTTAATTCTGAATTATTTATGCCCGAGGATATTTATTTATTTATTTATTTATTTAATCTTTTTGCACAAAAAAAGGTACAAAGGCGGACTTAATGCCTTAGGCATTCTCTACCAGTCAACCAAGGGTGGTGAAGAGATTAGATGGCAGGTGCTTTGGTTGAGAGGGACAATAATAAAAAAAAAACTCTTAGAACTAGGTAAACAAATACATAAATAGGTTATATACATACACATACATACTATTACTATAATACAAACTTATAATATATATAAATATATATATATATACAAAATCAAGGAAGAGAGATATTGAGATGACTCTCCACTATTTGTTTTGAAAGTAACTCTGCAATTTCCGCTTAAATGCATACCGACTGGTGGCCGTCCTGATATCAAGGGGAAGCGCATTCCAAAGAAGAATGGACTGAATATGAAAAGAAGAATGAACAAAGTCAGACGTATGAGAAGGACAGAGTAAGAGAAGATTGTTAGAAGAACGCAGATTCTTAGCGTGTGAAGAACATAGGTATTGAAAGTGAGATACGAGATAAGAAGGAGGAGTGGGAGAGTTGAGAAGGGAGAAAAGCGTAGTCAAAGCGCGCAAACCTCTTCTTTGGCGAATGGACATCCATTTGAGCTCAGACCTATAGCTCGACACATGGTCATATTTCCTGAGATTGAATATGAACCGGATATCACATACAACTAATGAACTTCTGAGAAGAAGTATCGCTACGTGATACTATTTTTTAAATCTAGGATTTCATAACTCTTTCATTCACGGAACGTCTTTTAATTTAGTCAGAAATCCGTATGTAGACAGGTAGGTAAGTTCCCCTAAGTAAACCAAGTCTCAATTTCGTTCCCGATGTTTGCTCATTAGATTTACCGGATTTGCGGCAGACTTCCCGTTTAGCTATCTAGAACGCGCGTGTGTGTGTGTGACAAAGTTTTAGAAAGACAGATGAAGAATAAAATAAAAATAAAGAGGGACCTTTTATTTTTTCGTTATATTATAGGGTTTTTAAATTATAAGCTGCGCTAATTCTATATGAGTCTAGAGGGTTTTTGAGCAAGCATATGCAGGGCGAAAAGTTTATAGCTGAGTAGGTGCGTTCAATACTGTATATTAAAATTAAAGTCGGTTTTCGTTTCTGTCAGTGTCACCGCGTTATTCTTCCGCATCACGATTCGATTTTGACGCGGTTTTCACCATCATTTAGAGAATTTATTCCGGAAGGTTTATGTGTCATCTACACCATCACACCTGTATTCTGTGAAGTATTAGGCAGATACCCACATTTCACCAGTTATGTATTACATTAATATTTAACTTACACTATGATAAAGGTGTTCGGTTAAAAAACTGTCGCTATAGCTATCTATACATTCATGTATTCAAGTTACTCTTTCGTTAGTTCCTAGGCAGTGTCCAATAGATCTTTGCATACACCACACGTCGTTTGATTAAAAAATTCTAACAAGCAAACTTCGATCTTATCACATAAACAAAAGGAATCTAGATTTTTTGTCAAGTCGTAACAACCGTGCAAAGCATGCCTATCCTTTGCTTTGGGTCGGTGCCCGAACATCATCATCATCTCAAGTATTCTTAAGTTTGAGCTAGGAGGTCTACTCCGAAGTGGTATCGGCCGAATGTTCGGCCGTTTCCTGCTACGAAGTTACTATTTGGTTCGGTCGGTCCCGATCCTACACTCCTACACTCTTTCAAATATTGACTATGGTCCGTTCCGAAATTTTTTCGCATTTTTCAATAATATTCGGTTCGGCCATGTGTCGGTCCGATCCGATCATTTGCACTTTGCACTTCGTAGTAGACCCCCTGGTCATGCTCGTAGCCTGTAATTATGTGTACATTGTGCAAATAAATAAATAACAGTATGGATCAAGCTAGCTTTTTATTAATTTAATACTTTAAGCACATAAATGTACAGAGACGGACTTAATGCCATAGGCATTTTCTACCAGTCCACTTTTGGGTGATGCAGAGACAAACAATGGTAGGTGTTGAGGAATAAATATTTTTAAATATTGACGCAGACACCTATTAAAACTATAAATATAATATATATACGTAATTATATATAAATATAAGTACAAATAAATGTATAGCTTTGCGGTCCGTAGCTTTGCGTTAAGCTTTTTGTGTTCTATTACCTAACTCACCACAACAACACCTTCGTTACACTCGTTGTCTTACCGCTTTACCATCAAAAATCACTCTGAGATACAATTCCAATATTGTACATCCAATATTTTTTTTATTTTTCACTTCATTTGGTTGTACCGATAACACCGAATTGAATACGCATTCGAGCACGTATCGCCGATCTCCAATCGACTCGAAATGGAACACGTCTCGATGTCTCACAAAGAGGAATATTTAACATGACATGCCTCTACGTTTACCTATGTTGTGACATGACGAATAAGGAACGAACATGTCTCAAAGGCAGACTGCGGTATGTCGCTAAAATAGACATGAATTCTGAACATGGATCAATGGAAACTGGCATGCGGCTCGTGAAAGCTCACTGACAAATATTGGCCTACCAATAGTTCGTCAACTTCATGCTTCATATACCTATGACCTGACAATGATCAGATTATGATGGCTTAATGCCATTATAATTCTAGTGTAATAAAGCGATGGAGCTATACATGACCGATAGCACCATCCCTTTTTCGCATTGAAATCATGATGGCATTAATATTTCTTAATACGGCCCCTGATAATGATTTAGAGCAGTGGTGGCCCAGTGGCAACGGCCGCAACTTACGAGTTGTAGGTCGTAGGTTCGATCCCAGACAGACGCTTTACTTTATTTAAATTATTTCATCACCACTGCTCTCAAAACGGCGAAGGAAAACATCGTGAGGAAACCGGAATGCCCTAGAATCCAAAATTCGAAGACCTGATATCTCCCAACACGCACTGGGGTCGCGTAGTGGATTACGGCCCCTTCCCTCTCACAGAGAGGAGGAGGAGTTTAATTTCTGTCATACGCAAATGGTTGAATTTAATGATAAACATATCCTATCTAACCCTATCTAGATAGGTTGCATAGTTCGTTCTCAATCTCGTTGATTCCATACGAGTATTAGCAACTGTATCACACACGCTCCATGTTTCGATAGGCACGAAACGTGTCCCGAATCAGGCGTCGCGTAATATTTAAATACGAGAGTGGGTTTGCGTGTACATCTATCGAGATGCAGTGACACGCTGTCGAAACGCGATACTCCCGCCGCGCCGCGCCGCGGTGCGATCGCCATTTTTATTCTCGTTACGAATTGTAGGGACGTTGTTTTGGTGCAGTTTACATTGGTAGTGATTTGGATTGTGAAAGGTTTTTGTTGTAGAAATAAATTGTACGATTTTTCTCCCTTATTTAAGTAACGTAGCCGATATGAAGTTCTAAAATGTTCTATGGAGGTCGTCGATGGTATGATGTTACGAATTGACAGTTATTTGGCAACCTATGAAGTATTCATAATCTCAGATAATTTACATTCCATCGCCACTTAATCAGTTATCTACTTTAGAGTAATGTATTCTAAGTTCACTTTTGAGTAACCATTTGTAATAAAAAAGTCCTAATAAGTTTTTGCTTGAAATAAAATTTGAACTTTCTTTAGTCTTTATGACATTCAGTTCCATAACTTGAAAATTATCTCAAATTCTTACTTCAAATACATATAGATAAGGTGTTTTCTACAATTAAAAAAAAAATAAAAACAGCACAATGAAGGACCATAAAAACTAATATAAGAGCAACGGAAAAATAAAACCACATAATTTCCATACGTCACATATTTTTTATTGTAAAAGGAAAATGTATAAAAAAAGTTTGCATACAAACCGACTCGGCATCATTGAGCGTTCTGTTGCCTACGCCGTAGCAGTGGTGTAGCGTCGTAGCAACGTAGCACGTACCTTTATTGCCTACGAGCACGACACAAAGAAACATCGCTACGCGGCTTTGAATAGAAATACAGGATGTGGGAAGCACAAGTTAAGAAAATGGAGGTGACAAAAAACTTTTTGAATATAATGATTAGAAAATAATATTACTTATTGTATATTTATTTACTTGGTAAATAAAAAAAGTAAACAAATACACAGAAGCATGTTATGACCAAATTGGAGATTAGTTGCATTATGCTAATAATTGAAGTAATCTAATCTAACTAGCCTGTATTGTTCAACTGCAGGGCAAAAGGCCTCCCCCTCTCTTTTCCACACAATTCTGTCTATGTAAGGCGAAGTATTAGATTAGAATAATAAGTATATTCCAGTATTGAACTTTTAAAATACTTATAATAATTTTCCTTAATTTCAATTTATGTTCCTGTTTTATCTTATTACTTAAATGGCTTAGGTGGGCCATTATAATTTCTATTTTAGGGTCATTAATAAAATTCTCAAAAAAAAAAAAAAATCTCTAATTCTTTCTTTTAGAACAAAATTATTTTTGTGCCAATTTCTGGCTTTTTGTTAGTAGTATTGATTACATTTACATTTGTAAATGTATTTTGATACGAGACAATCAGAAAATAAACCTTATTATTTATTAAACAACCAGATACCTTATCAAATCATTTCATAGCTACTTGTCGTTTGCTTTGACGGAATGTAAACGTCGGCGTGGCATTGTGTAGCGATACGATAACGCTTTTATTATTATTAGCCGCCGTGGGGTAGGCAGTAGTCGGCACATCATAAAAAAACATCGCTTAACAAGAGATTCTGAAGGGGGTATCATATTATTCAGTAACAGTTAGTAGCAGTTAGTTAGTAACAGTTAGTTAGTTATCAGTCTTGACTTCAGCGGGATTGTCCGAAAGGGTTACCGCTACCCCGGAACATAAAGGGCAAAGGAAAGAACATGGGTGGGTTTTAGGCAGTAAGAGTCTGACACTCCCTTCCGCTCCACTCAGAGCGGGAGGGGTCATTTGATGATTTCCCATCCGGAAAAAAAAAAAACAGTCTTGACTGATTGTCAGACTTTCGAGCTTCTGACGAACCGTAACGACTGTCAAAGATCCACGATGGCTTATATATGTAATAAAAATAATAATGTAATCTTTCATTTTCATACTAGGCATCTTTTCATCATATTCGTCAGACATTGCTTAGCTGCATATTATATCAAACTAGTTGCGCCCCGCGGTTTCACACACATTAGTTTCGATCCCGTGGGAATATCGGGATAAATATCCTATGTGCTACTCCTGATTATAAACTATCTGTGTGCCAAATTTCATCCAAATCCGTTGAGTAGTTTTTGCGTGAAAGAGTAATAAACATCCATCCAACCATCCATCCATATAAACTTTCGCGTTCATAATACGAGTAGGATTTATAGAACATAGCATACCACCTACCATACCATACCATTCATACCTACTACAGTAGCTATGCACGTTTCTATGTCTATCCATATAATCAATTGATTTGCTTAATTGTTTATTGGTTTCTTTCTTGGATGCGTTGCACAGGACCCTACGCTAAGTTGCATAATTAATAGTAGCGCCGATTCCCTTTAAGTTCAGTGCATCTTTTTCTTTCTATTTCATTAAGAAAAGGACAGAAGATAAGTATTAGTTTAGTCCTGTCAAATTAGTCAGCACCTGACGTAAATTGACGTATTTTTAGTAGCCATGTTTTTAATCACGTCTAAACTTGCTATGGAGTATTTAGTTAGGTTTAGACGATAAATATTAGTTTAGTCCTGTCAAATTTAGATTTGACAGGACTAAACTAATATTTATCTTCTGTCCTTTTCTTAATGAAATAGAAAGAAAAAGATGCACTGAACTTAAATTTAGTTTAGTTTGTGAACAAGGGAATCGGCGCCATTGTCATACAACTACACAGTTCAAATAACAAGTCACATCTTGTAACAACGTTTTTGATTGAGCGGAGGGAAGACGCCGCGAACTCATTAATATTACACTAAGTACACACAATTAGCGACATCACACTCGCGTGTTGGGGAGTATGTTGTCGATAAAGCTTTTCATGTATATAGAGTTACTAGCAGCGGCCCGCAGTTTCACCCGCATAAGTTTCGATCCAGTAGGAATATCGGGATAAAAAGTATCCTATGTGTTAACTTTGGTTATAAACTATCTGTATTCCGAATTTCATCCAAATCCGCTCAGTAGTTTTTGCGTGAAAGAGTAACAAACATCCATCCATCCATCCATACAAACTTTCACGTTTATAATATTGGTAGGAAGTAGGATTAATTAATAATAAATAAAGTTCTCCAGACCGTATTTTGGCCATGGCGACCAAACACAGCAGAGACCAGCCTTCGGCGCGGGAGATATTATGGTGCAGGCGTGTGTGCACAGACACAGGTGCATTCTCTCTTCCCTTACTCTCATTGTCTGATGGGACGATACCGACACGACCGGGGAGAGATCAGGCGCAGGACCAACAGCTTAACGTTAACTTCATCATTGTCATCACCAGCCTATGTCCAGCAGTGGTCTGCTATAGGCTGATGATGAAAATGATGAAGTCTATAGCAGTCCACTCCTGGACATAGGCCTCTCGTATTGCACGCCATTCAACTCGATTTTCGGCAACTTTCATCCAGCTGCTACCAGCCAACCTGCGAAGATCATCGCTCCACCTAGCCTGAGGGCCCCCCACCTTACGTTTACCTTATTCGCGGTCTCCACTCAAGAACACGTCTACCCCGACGATCATGGGTTCTACGGCTAATATGGCCGACCCATTGCCACTTCAGCTTGCTTATTCTGTGAGCTATGTTGACAACTTTGGTTAACGTTAACTTACCAGTTAATAATTAACAAGACATGGATGGGTAAGGGAGTTAGTTACACCTAAGAAATCATTGTTGTGTCATGACGAGAGAAATCATGTCAAATACATTATTTTTAACAACTGTAGTACTGTAATAGAGGTGGAAACATCATATTGTTAGATTTGAGTTAATTAATACGAGTTTTTAAGTTCACTTTTTAATTTGAAATGAATCATTAAAATTACATTCTCTCCTATTTCGGCCACATAGTACGCAGAGGCGATGAAAGTTTGGAAAAACTGATTGTGTTTGAGAACACCGAAGGCAAGCGATCGCGCGGTCGTTCACCAACACAATGGACCGATCAGGTGAAGGAGTCATCGTCCTCTAAATTCTACACGGTGGTAAGGCATGCGCTGGACAGAAACCGTTAGAGGCGGATCATCCGCTCCAGATGCAACTCCGAAGCTGACCACGATCCTCAGACATGAGGGACAGACTACACAGAGAGATTAAAATTATTATCTGAACCAGGAACTGCACTAGGTGTGGCAACAAACGTTAAACTTCATAAGTATTAGACAGTTACAAATACCTACGTACCTACGAGCACCAAACGAGGAAAAAATCAAATTATTCACAATTTCTTAAATTCCCTACATTTTCACCTCACCACTCACCCACCACATACATTGTCACCACAAAAAGAAGTCCTCAAAACGATCCACGATCGTTCATTCAAGCGTCATTACATTCATTCGTTCATTACATTCACTCGGTCATAATACAGTCGTTATCTAGAGATGGATCTGGTTAGGAAATTGGGTACATTCAGCTTTCTGGTCGAGTGCGCTGCTTGATTACTGTGCCGTAGTTCCGGGTTCGAGGCAAGAGCGGGTAATGGAGTTTTTAGAGCTGTGAGGTGACGCATTGAAAATTAAAATGCTGTGAAAATTGCATGTGAATGAATCAGGCCGTCGAAATATACTAAAACCCGGACTCTGAAAGGCTTGTAATTAAATCTAATCTAACTAGCCTGTATTATGCTACTGCAGGGAAAATGTCAATACCGATCCCAAAAAGGGATATCAATACAAAAATTTACTAACATACCGTGAAATCAAATCGAAATCAAAATATTTTATTTCACATAAACCTACATGGGCACTTAAAAAACGCCAGAAGCTAGGTGCACGGTTCCAATTGGTCGTTTCCTCGCCGGCAAGAAATTCCACGGCTACTCTTTTGAAAATAATTGGCTTTTACAATGTTTTCAAATTGCAGTATTAGTAGTTATGGGAGGACAGCGTAGGCCTGTCAACAAGTATTTAATAAAAAATAAAAATCGTCGAATCTCAAGTCCAATGCTGTGTTCGGCTGACTGAAATAATAACAGCCGATCAAATCACTTGGTATTTGATTTAGCAACAGATTAACTTCAGCTTTCAAAAACCGTAAGTTTATTAAGCCCTTCTCTGTTTTTCGCAGCACTTAAAACTTCCACGTTTTTAGCCACTACAATTTCATAAAACATAAGTTCATACTTTAAAAACTTCACCATTCTGTGTACCTTTTAAATCCCATGAACCGCATTCGACGCAGCACATGCGTCCTAAAAGCAGTGCCAGTCTGCCAGTCTGCCAGTCTGCCAGTCATTAAACATGTACACCGCTTTTTGTTTTTATTTCTGAATGGTAACCTGTGACGGACGTCTAAAAAGAGACACATAAGCCAGGTAGCGTTCAGTTTGAAAAAAAAAAATGTGCATTCAATATTTTGCTTACATGACCTATGTGTGTAATGTTATCTATCTGAATGGTTAGGGAAACCGTACTAGCATTGAGTTTTTTTAACGAAATATTGGCTAACGATGTTTTAAATTACTTTTCTTTAATGACATGTATCTGTGGTTGTGTTTAGTTTACGAGTAGTTTGTGATCTTCATGTGCAAGTCCCAATAAATATGTACTTATTCTTTTAATACCTAGTAAAACTTCTCTTAACTTTTAAACGATTTGATTACAACGAGATAAAATTGTTTATTAGACATTATCTTTGAAAGTACTGACTGGATTATAAAAAATCTTTCACTCATAGAAAGCTAAACTATTGCTGAGAGCCAGATGAAATCGCGGGCAGAAAACAAAAAAAAAAGCCTTTTATAAAATGCAATTTTCTTGAAAATATTAAAAAAAAACGCTTGTTGGTTTTGAAGATATGATCAAAACCAAAAAGTACAATCAAGAACCATCCATCAATTTCCCAAAACTCAAACACATCCAAGACATCTAATAAAATCGTCATAAAGAAATTAATCCGCGCACAATGAGGTAGCAATAAATCATACCTCTTTGGAAGCGCACTTGTCGGGATAATCTGTGCGTTTTAAAGCCGTCATCGGCTTAGCACCTCCCCCCTCGGCCCCTTGCCTCACCCCCTTGCGTCAGAGGCACTTCACGTGCGTTTTGACGCGATTATCATACCCCGCCGGTATCTGCGCGCAATATTGTTTGCGTTCTGGAAGTGAGAAGGTATGGATGTGGTTTTGTGCAGTTCTAGAAATTGCTTCTTTGTATATTGTTTTGCTTTTTTTTTCAAAACACTCTAAAATACAAAGAAGTTTTGGTACCTATCTAAGATTCGAAATCTGAATAGACTTTCGTATGGTTTTGCAACAACAAAAAATCATTCCACAGCAGTGCGATTCTGTAACCATCTCACCGTGAAAACTTAGGTGAAGTGAGCGTGGAGTGAGCTGTCATTCCAAGTAATGCTAGGGATTGACACTATTGACAGCTCACTCTAAGCGCACTTCACCTAACTTTTCACGGTGAGAATTTTACAGAATCGATCGGCTGTACTTGAATACCTAATTTGAGATAATTTACACGTAATCAACTATCGTTATGTGTAGCTAAGTATATGTTTGTAATAAAAATGTCCTAAAAATTCGGTTGTAATAGTTAGATTTTTGTCATGTAGTACATGACATTGAGTTAGTGTAAAATTTATCAAATAAGTAATCTGAGTTTCTAACTTCAAATGTACTTAAATTAGCTAGCGAAGCTTCAGAGACGGGATGGTTATCGATATCTAAATACGACACAACATTTTTCTAAACTCTATACGATCTAGTAAATAAAGCTGATTACGTAGTCAACTCCCGGTGTAGTGTAGTTACTTGAAATTATGAGTTATAAATCAGTTTGTTTTTGATTTATAATCGTGTTTAGATCCATATATCCATCACGTAAAGTTGCTGTTGTGTTGTTGCTGGTGAAACTTTACTGTCAAAATGTTTTCCGCGCCGCCATTGCCGCATCCTATTTCTGATTCATATGTTCTTCCCACATCTACCCTCCTCTTTCACCGCCCGCGGAGCGGTTTTTGAATCTGCTTCCTTTGTGACGGTTTTAATATGGAAATTAACGTTCGCTGCCGTGTGATGAAACACCTCCACAACCATATTATTTACCATTCCCCACACATCTTCACCACCCTTATTCCAAAGGCATAAAGTGGCATTTTCTTTGAATTTTGTTTAGTAAAAAAAGTGGTTTTGCCGCTGAACGTTGGGCGAATTTGTCGCTAAAATCCGCCTAATTGAATTTTTTATGTACTTTTACAGTGGCTTTGAATTTTTTTTTTCGCTGTGAATTCGTGTGTTTAATTCGTGGCTGTCGGTTTACTCGATGGCTTTATATTTGTGCAGTGAGAGCAGTGGTGGCCCAGTGGTAACGGCCGCGACTTACGAGTTGTAGGGCGTAGGTTCGAATCCAGTCTGGCGTTTTATTTTGTGTAAAGTATTTAATCACTACTGCTCTCGAAACGGTGAAGGAAAACATCGTGAGGGAACCGGCATGTCTTAGAACCAAAAAATTGAAGACATGTGACATCAACAAACCCGAACTGAGCCCGTGTTGTGGTTTATGGCCCGTTCCCTCTCACCGAAAGGAGGCCTGTGTCCCAGCAGTGGGAACATTATAGGCTGATTATGTTTATATTGGTGCAACTTTTCAATAGGTAACTGCCGATTGATTCTGTAAAAAACTCACCGATATCCTCATCAATAGTGTCAATCCCTAGCATTAGTTGGAATGACAGCTCACTCCACGCTCACTTCGCCTGAGTTTTCACGGTGAGATGGTTACAGAATCGCTTTGCTGTAATTTAGTTATGTCATATTCACTAAGCTTAATTGGCACGCCAATTAGCGATTGTAATAAACAACTCCTACCTGCCTATCCCTTTAAATAACATCGCCGTTTTAGTCTCAAGACTAATAATAGCGAGAAAACTTTGACAAGGATGGATAAAATCCGTTTTCGCGATGTCTATGCACACATACTACATGAAGTTGAATTATATACTAATACTAATTGAAGTGTCTGTTTTTAATGTCAAAATAACAGGTTTTTACTGGATACATACGAAAGTATAAACGCTACTTATAACAAAAAAAAAAACATTTTTTTTTTGTTTTTCTGTCTATTTGTTCGTTCCGGTTAATCTAAGAAACGGCTGGACCGATTTTAACGGGCCTTTCACTGGCAGATAGTTGATGTTATAAAGAGTAACAAAGCTACTTTATTTTAGTAAAAGATTTAGGGTTCCGCGAAAAAAAAAACCCATGAAATCCAACTGGTTTTTCGACATGCACTCGAATGAAGTCGCGAGCACAGCTAGTCCGAAATAATAGCGACGTAGCTTTAACCAGGACGGATAAAAATAACTCACAGGTACTTCAAACAACTGTAGCCATACTATGTATGTTATTTTTATTTCTGTTTGCTATACAATTCTATCCTATTCAGAATATTTCCAAGCTACAGAAAAGTAACGATTGCAATTTTATTTATGTCTACATTTGTTCCGTATATTGTGTAACTTTGTGCCTACGCGTTCGTTATTTTATTATTTATATACACATAGTAAAACACATAAGGATATGATATTTAAAATATGAGTACAAAGGTACCTACTGCTTATTTCTTAAGAAATTTCTTCCAGCAGACCTGCGAAAGGAGAAGTAAAAAAGAAATGTAGACAATAGTGTGTGAGAACAAGAAGAGAAAAATACGAGTGTGTGAAGTCTAAAACTAAAATATAAATATACCTACACATATAATGCAAAAAAAAAATACATACTAAGTATACTTAAATAAATACATAATCCAAAAATATATAAACGTATATTCGTTTTGTTTGGAAGCCTCCTGAGATTTTAATTTTATACCCTATTATTTTTATCTACAATACATAGAGACCTAAATATATTAAACAAATTAAAAATGTTTATGTAGGTAATAAGTACCGATAGCCTGTCCATTAGGTAAACCGTTTTTTGACAGATGGAACTAGTGATTGCAGCAACACACAATACATTGATTGATATACGAACGGTATTATAATGTCTGTAAGAATAACATAAGGCAGTTTATATATTTATTTTATTGCGCATTTTAAAGTTAACTTTACTTAAAAAATCTTTGTATGACGGTTAAATAAACTTTCATAATAAAATTATTGTTAAAAGTGAATCATGATAATTTAGTTCCTCTATCATTACAGGGAGGAACTATTATTATGATTTACTAAGAGAACTAGAGTTGCTACGACAACGCTACGAGAACGCTACGTCGTAGCGTCTCGTAGCGTATTTGGTGAAATATGTTTCACCAGCCACGCAAAAGTATCCCCAACATACAGCCAACATTAAAACCTTTTTACAAAAAAGTTACAAATCCCTCGTCCTCAATATTAAAAACGTTACGTACATTCAAACGCAGACTTGGGGCTGTACCCCGTCATGTTTGCTCATCTTCGCGTACGTAAGATTCACGCTCCGTATCAACTGTTTGAATAGAGTTACACCACTCTGAATTTATTGTGAACATCTCCCCTGCCTCCCCCACCCACGCTATATTGTGGCAAATCCGATATATCTCTTTCACTTCAAACTCAGTGATATGGTAATGTGACATTTAATTCCTATGCCACCCTTATTAGAGAAGTCCTTTGTTGTTGATTCAATAGTGTGGTGCTATGATTAAAGGATTGGAAACTAATATACGGGCTGTATAGAGGTTTCAAAAGGCTTGAAAAGTTTATCTTCAGCGTTATTTATTAATTCAATTGAGTATTGAGAATATGGAAATCAAACACGAAAATCAAAAAAACCGAACAGCCGAGTTTAAATTGAAAGAAAATGTCAACGTTCGGTTTAAAAAAAGACTTAAAATTATATTCCGTCGGGCGAAACGCATCGAAAAAGGAAACCGAAAACAAATCCACATCCAGCTATCGGAATGCGGATGTATCGTCATTCGAATATTGCCAATAAAACACCGATGAGCTGAAAAATCGATGTGGACAGACGAACCGACACCGCGGATGTAGAACGTCACTATATCACTCGCAACGGTAGAGGCAGTTTGAATTTGAAATATTTTGTTCTATTTTGATGGTGTGCTGTGACGTTATGCGTCACTGCGTTGTTAGTTAACATGTCGGTAATTAATGCTCGTGCAAACAATGGCTTCATTCAGTTGTTTTTTCTACAGTAATGTAGAAAAAACAACTGAAAATATAATAGATAAATGGTTTTCTAGGTATCGTAGACCTTTAATGAAACTAATGTGTGGAGTTTTTACCGGCTCTTCTCCATAGGAAACGACTAATTGGAACCGTGCATCTAGCTTCTGACGTTTCCTACTTGCCCATGTAGGTTATGTGAAATCAAATATTTTGATTTTGAATGAGTGATTTCTCAGAGTACCTACCTATGGCGTGCCATTACGGATCATTTCCGTCATTTGTCTCACAATTTTTCGTAGTTACATTTTCTGTCTGCATAACTAACCCTACGTTCACAAATATAAATTCTATCTTCCATCCCAGAGCAGACAAAGCGTATCCTTTACTTGCAAGTACGTAGTCGCAGTGGGTATCTCATCAACACAAATGCAGTACTTAGACATAATAGCGTCGGACGCATTGTTCGCGGACGAGGAGCCGCGATAATCACCGGCCGACTGTCTCGTTCACTCGTACAGTCGTTCAGTCGTTCACTCTGCACTCACTGTGCGCTTAGCAGAGATTGGCGCGTTTATACCGTGCGATTTTATCTCTAGAGGAAACTAAGAATCGTGTCGTGAAATGCGTGTACTGTGATTTGAAAATGAGTCACGATTTTTGTTTAGAAATGGGCTGCTTTCGTTGAATCATCATAAGAAGGGCTATGGTATAACATAAGCATAATCAGCCTATAATGTTCCCACTGCTGGGATACAGGCCTCCTCTCTGTGAGAGAAAGTGGGCCATAATCCACCACGCGGGCCCAGTGCGGGTTGGTGGATAGCTGCCAGAAATTCTGTAAAATCAATTCGGTTACCAATAGTAAAATTAGGCACTCGTCTCTTTCTTAGAGGTATCCTTTGTGAGCCTAGACCCCTTCCAATAACACAGGCATTAAATATTTAAATATCGCACTTCTCAAGTCGTGTCGCACAGTATAAAGTGCTGCAAACACCCCTCGTTCAAGTGCATCGTATCTCATTCACATCACGATCCCCGGCAGGGCTCACTCGCTCATTTGCGAATTGATTTACATTCTAACACGTACTTTTTTGTTACAGGATGAGTTCCGTGCAGGAGGAGAAGAATCCTACCGAGGGACCGAATAAAACACATGTACGGGAACTGAGGAATACAGAACTGGTTTCCCGCCTCCTTGCTGCCACGCCACCGTACCTTTACAGCGCTTTACCACTTCAGCCCCACGCGTTCTTCTTCAGCGAAATGCTGCGGTCTTTTGTCAACGCCCGTCACGGTTGTAGACCTCCACATTATCATCGTCGCTTTAAGCGCCGCACGCACAAATATTTCGCTGAAAACGAAAATGATTGGCGACGTGAGTGGCCCAAACAAGAGGAAGAGAAGAAAGAACCTGAGACGCGGCCAGAAGTACCCTTGGAACTAACTGTGGATAAGCATTCCAGGATTCGCGAGTCATCACCGAGGAGGTTATCGCCTAAGGCAGAACAAGCGAAGCCAAGCAGTAGCCCTGGGCCACCAGGTAGACAGTCTTCCTATGTAGACGTTGGAACAGAAGAACTGCCAAAACCTTCCCCCTGCGTTGGACGAGGCGCCGAGACTTCATCAGTCCCACAATCAAACTTAATTCTTCCACCACCACCGCCGATGTGGTATCCACCTCTGTACAACCCTGGAGGTTTCGGAGTAGATCCTTTAAACTTCTTCATAGATCTGCGTGTTTCTGGACACATTTATGATAGAAAACGGGCTTTAGCTGAAGGTTTGGAAAATACCCAAGAGACGAGGGAAGATTCTGGGTTAGACAAGAGGCTTGGCAGAGATTTCGGGCAGCGGCCTCGGCATGTGTCGGCTTTCTCCGTACCTGTTCGGTCAGGTAACATGGCCGCGGAATCAGAGAGGTATTTCGATCACTCTGGTTCAAAACCAGCAGGTAAAATTAACGGAACTTCGTACATCATGAGGAATCTGAAGCGGGTGTATGAGGATCTCCACAATTTGCAAGATGTGAAGGAAAGTGGTAAAATGAATAAAGTTGATGATACAAAAGCTGAATCGTCAGATGTTGATGATGATGACATCATAGATTAAAACTATTTAAAACCAATTTTGAAATGTATAGCTTTTTATTAAATTATTATGTGATAAATGTTGAAATATCACCTCCTTTGCGAGAGCTTATAACAAATTGATCTCAGTGTCTAGTCTGTATAATAATGACCTTTAATAATAGATATACCTACTTAATCCTAAAAATGAAAATGTTGTATCTATTTATGACTATTCTATTAAAATTGATCCTTGTATTCTACCTAGTGTTTCATTCAGAGTCTACTCCCCGGTAAACAATCTTAAGAGTAAGTAGGTAGGTACCTACTTAAATTCGAAGGAATCAGGAAGAATTAACTGAGTTTAAAACATTGAGTGGAGTTTAATTCTTTTTACCTTTTGTGGTAGAGATCTTATTCTAGGTGCATCTTCTTCACATATAATTATATAATGAATGTATAAAAAACCTTGTAAACATTTTAAAAGAGTAGGTAACAGTGGAGTTTCTTGCCCATTCTTCTCTATACGAAAACTACCATTTGGAAAGGGCGACTAGAATCAATTTTATTTTATTGTAATTTGTGACGTTCAAAAGTGCCTTTTAAGTGCCTATTTGAAAGAAGTGATTTGACTTTGCGGTAGCCTGAGTTGATCCTGGTCACTCACTCACTTTTAAGAGCGCGTGGTCGATTTAGCGCAAGTCAAAATCTATTCGATCTGTCGAATGGCATACTCAATAGGGCACAAAATGGTTTCTTTGTGTCATCTGTGTGCATAAGCGCTGAACCGTTAGCACGAATTATTTTGATTGAATTTTACTACTGAATGACTGAAAGATTTGTGGGTTTTACCTTGATATCGAATACAAGTCGAATATATTTAGCCCGATTATTTCTATTTTTCACGAGAATAGCACTGATAATACCTACCAGCCTAAATGGCTGTCACATTCTATAGTTTCCCCAATATGTTATTAAAGAGAGAAACAGTAGACCGTGTTCGCCAAACGGGTGATCAACCGCTCTATTCATTTACACGTCATAAAACATCAAAGATAACATGTTGCTAAAAAACGGTTATCAACCGCTTTATCGGCTGACCGTAGTGCACCTACAGGGGGCTTACCACCAGCTCTTCTAACTGGGCAGAATTTAAACTGCTGTTTGTTCTATGACTAAGTACAGACGCCAGCACATCAAGTTACTACAATCTGTCAAATTTCATTAATAGATTTTCAACTTTATCGATAAAGCATTAAGGTTCAAGGTTGATTGGGAAAATTTGACAGTTTCGGGTAGCTTGACCTGCTGGCGTCTGTACAAAAAAGCAGTGCAGTTCAACTTCTGCCCTGCTATAAGAGCTGGTAGTAAGCCCCCAGATTATCTATCCAAAAAAAACCTCTGGTGCGTGGTGGAGTACGTCGAGTGACCTTTTGAGGACCTTTTCTTCCATTGGAGGATGTTATGCAGGACCGGGTTCAATTCCCGGCTTATCTACCTCGAAGATTTATCATAAAATTATAAATGAAGTTAATTCTTCTTTCCAACATCTTATGGCGCAACTTTAAACTACTGATTATCCTCCTACTATCGGATTAAATAGTTGTCCATGGTCTATGATAATAAGTACAAATAGTGGTAGATATTCCTTCTTTCTTTCTTCTTTTCTTTTAGATACGTCTAAGATAATGACAACCACTACAAAGTGGTGGAGAAAATCAACTTTTTTGGCAGTGAACCCCGCTTATCTACAAGAAACAGCCTTCCTTAAGGGCTTAAGGCATGTACAGACGCATGTAATGTGTCATGTAAGATATCGTGTCATATAATACAAATTCTGCGTGTGGACGGATCCATCGGCTGGTTTTAGCGCGAACATAAAGGCTCTCACAGTCGAACTCATACCTACAGGGGCTACAGGATTCGCGTTGAATTTGTATGCCGTCCGCACTATTCGCATTACGTTACACGATACATTGCTTTCACATTACACGTGTCTGTACACGCCTTTATCTTTTTACAGCAACGAATAGTGAGAACCTTTTTAATCTCGTACTTACATGAGAGAAGAAAAAAGAAGAGAGTTTTTTTTATGAGTTGAGTTGAATTTTGAGAATTTGCCATGTCTTTG
The DNA here is from genome assembly GCA_911387795.2 of Apamea monoglypha. Taxonomy (NCBI): domain Eukaryota; kingdom Metazoa; phylum Arthropoda; class Insecta; order Lepidoptera; family Noctuidae; genus Apamea; species Apamea monoglypha. The sequence continues at coordinate 13,674,228 of OU426930.1, read as the reverse complement.
CCATGCATTTGTCCATGCCCATAAAGTCCATGTTTAGTGAAGAAGTACTGGGCTGCGCAGCCATCTACTATCAAGTTGTGATACTAAAACAGCTCTTTTACCGCCATCTAGTAACAGTCCACATATCTATACATACGCGTATCGGTGTACCTGCCTGTCCACCTGCTATAAAACCAGAAAAGTTATTATCGAATGTTTCTGAGACGATTAAGTATCTCCTAAATCATTACTTTTATTTTATTACGTTTTTATTTTTTATTACACAATAAAGATTTAAAAATAAATATTTAATTTTAGTGTTGGCAATTACGGGATTTGACAGCAGCAGTTATGAGTTACCAGCATTGTAAATAAAGATATTTTATAAAATACAAAGGCACTAAAATTATTTTATATAATAAAATTCCATTGCTTTTATTTCATAATCGAAATAATAGTGTAATACAAAAGAAACCACTACTTCCATTATTTTCATTTACATTTTTGAACTTTAAATGTTTTCTGGGCAAATAAAAAAAATGTGTGACAGCATTCTTTATCATTCTTTATTCTGGCAACAATTTCAGTCACCACGCGATTTTCGTGAATTTCTTGAACTTCTTAGATTTTCTGGAAGAAATAATTTGAGTCACGGAATTTAGTTCAATAAAAGCACTATCAAAATGTACGGAAACCAACCTATATTAGTGCTCAGTAAGTATAAATACTTATAAACTGTGTTCTTGTCGTTGTAATCTGGGATTTCATTCAAGTGGTTTACCTATTGCAGGCCAAAACACAAAACGTGAGTCCGGCCGGAAGGTTCAACTGGAGAATATAAACGCTGGAAAGGTGAATTGATGCTAAAGTTACTTGTAATGAAACATTTTCACTAAAATCTGTCAAATAGAGTACTAAAACTTGTTCTATCGGGTGTATTTTAGACAATAGCCGACGTTATTCGAACATGCCTCGGGCCTCAGGCTATGTTGAAAATGTTGATGGACCCGATGGGAGGCATCGTGATGACCAACGACGGCAACGCTATCCTCCGTGAGATCACCGTGCAGCACCCGGCTGCTAAATCTATGATTGAAATCGCCAGAACACAAGATGAAGAGGTTAGAAAATTTACTGTCTTTTTTGATTGAATAGCTTTGATGTCTTTGTGTTTTGAGAAAACTTCTATATTTGAATCTCTGGAAGATTAAAATCTTATTTTCGAACTTAGGAAAATAAGATTGAGATTTAAATTAAATAATTACTCTTGCCTTGTTTTGTGAGCCATTTTGTATTTGCTTGTGTGGGAGTAAAATGAAGATCATCTAAATCACAAATTACTGTGCTGCAGAATACTTCATAGAACCGTTACTCACTATACTTCCAGTTTGTGTTTGTGTTGAAGTCTACCTTTTTAAACCAGAAACTGCTGCACAAGTGCCAGCTTGCAGCTATAATGCATGCAATATTCATCTAGACACTAGGCTAATATGAAAAAAAAAAAAAATTGAAATATAACAATCAATGAAAAAAAACTAAATAATAAACTACTAGCTACACTAGTTACAATGCTTGCAGTATTCTAAAAAAAACATTCTGCTAAACATTATTTTCATAAATTACCACCAAAAAATCTACCATCATATTAGAATAGAATGGAATGGAAAACTTTTATTTCTGACAGGAGTCCTAACAGGGTTACTAACAATTTTACGTAACTTCTAGTGTTAGTAGGTTATACAATCAAAATGCTAACCTGTAAATGCAGGAATCAATTGTTATTACATAAATACGGTGTCCCAGGTTGGTGACGGAACAACATCAGTCATTGTCCTCGCCGGAGAGATGTTGGCAGTGGCTGAACAGTTCCTGGTACAGAACATTCACCCTACAGTGATCATCAGGGAGTACCGGCAGGCGCTCGAGGATGCCGTCAAACTGCTGCAGGATAAGATCTCTATTCCCATTGACTTGAATGATAGAGACAAGTTGAAGGAAGTTGTGAGTATTTTATTGATCACTAGCAACATGCTTCAGCTTTCACACGGTTTTTTGATTCCACAAAACATTGAGTTTTCTTATTATATTTAAGGGCCGATTTTTCAATCTACAGGAAAATTTTTATTCATGGAATATATTTGACATCTGACAGAAATTTGACGTCTGACAGAACTTTTATGGAAGAACTGTCAAAAATTCAAAATTATTCCTTGGATAAAATTATCTGGCGTTTGCAAAATCAATCCTAAGTTTAATAATAATGTATTAGGTCCTTACCTATGAAATTGACATTTACATAGAAAAAACAAAACAAAAATTTAAAGTATATTTCATTAATCAAAGTATTGGCTTAAAGCATTAGTGAAGTTGCACTTTAGCCATTTTAGTGAAAATCGAATGGCAGGAAAACAAGTGAACAACTGATTTTGAAGTACAAAATGTCATGCTACATTATAAAATTAATTTGAATTTGGAATTCTATATTCAAAGGTTGCCGGACCCTATTACTAAGGTTTCGCTGCCCGTCCATCCGTCTGTTTGTCTATCACACAGGGCTATATCTTTTGAACTGTAATAGGTAGACCAATGTGAACAATAGCCTGTTTTTGTGACCCTAATATTTCAAAAATGCTAGAAAAACTAACATAATTGAAGCATCATTTAGTAAAAAATGCTATACACAATAACAACAACAACATGTGGTTTCAAAAACAGTAACCTATTTTATTTTCCTCAGATCCGTTCATGCGTGGGCACAAAGTACATTGGTCGCTGGGCCGACCTTGCTGTGGACATCTCTCTTGATGCTGTCAACACCGTCACAGTCAACGAGAATGGCAGAGTAGAAGTTGACATTAAAAAGTAAGTTTCTATTGTTACTCTATTTCAATACATTCACTCAATAGAGCATAGGTAATAAGTACGTAATACAAGCTGGTGTCCACAACTTCACGTCAATGCTCCTATTTTTCTTACGGACAATAGAGCATCTCTATAATGAAGTATTGACAAGGCGTTACTAAGTTTCAGCTAGAATTGCAGCTGAATTTAGATTTCCAATTCATTATTCTGATTGGTTTTCAATTTGCAAGCTAGAGGTGCACATAAATGTTCTAAAACATTGATCTAAGCATCTTCAAGATCAAAATTATCGTTTCTAACTGTCATCTCTCATGCTAGATACTTTCTATGGATGTTTTACAGACTTATGTCTTGTTTCCCCACTGGTTAACTGATCTGGCAGATAATTTCATACAAATTCCTTACCATTTTTTAAATTTATTTGGTAGATAGGACCCCGATTCCATTTTGGACACAGCATGAACCTTGTTTCCAAGTAACTAACACCATACCAAACTTTCAGCTACGCCAAAGTAGAGAAGATTCCAGGCGGTACCATCGAAGAGTCCCGCGTACTCAACGGAGTTATGTTCAACAAGGACGTAACTCACCCAAAGATGCGTCGTTACATCGAGAACCCGCGCATCATTCTGCTCGACTGCCCCCTAGAGTACAAGAAGGGAGAGAGTCAGACCAACATTGAGATTTTGGGAGAACAGGTATGAGTATGAAGGTTTTACTATTAAATAACATATAATAAAAAAAAAAAAAAAACTTTATTGCTCAAAAGATTACAGAGATTTTACATTGGCCCCAAACTAGGCAAACTTGTATCTTGGGCACCAATATGGAGGGTTTACTATTTAAGAAAAATATTTTAAAAAACATTCAAATCAATAAAAGTAAAATATGTTTATGTTTGTATATACAAGTGCATCGTGACGTGTTGTTGAGTGGAGACCGGGGTTCGGTAAACGTAAGGCAGGATGCCCTCAGGCGACCCTCAGGGGACGATCTTCGCAGGATGGCTGGTAGCAGCTGGATGAGAGTTGCTGAAAATCGAGTTGAATGGCGTGCAATAGGAGAGGCCTGTCTCCAGCAGTGGACTGCTTAATAAGATGATGATGTTGATGAATTTGTATCGTTACATCGAGAATCCGTGTATCATTCTGCTCGACTGCCCCTTAGAGTAGAATACTTTTTATTAATTATGTACACCATAGATATTTTACGAGGGTGAAACAATGGGCGGTGTTAATGCTATTACAAGGGAGAAAGTCGGACTAACATTAAGGTTTTGGGAGAATAGGTATGAGTTATAACCTTATGGCTTAGGCTGAGGCTCCAGATTTTTCTTCTACTCATATTTGCATGAGTAATATAAGTCGTCATCTGCTTAGCCTTTTCGTTGGCTTCCAGTCTAACCGGATGCCGTTTTTAAAATATTTCGTATGTTTATTCATTTTATATTATTCTAACACTTATTTACTTTCTGTCCAGGACTTCACAAGGCTACTACAGTTGGAAGAGGAGCACGTTCAACGCCAGTGCGAAGACATCATTGCTCTGAAGCCCGACATCATCTTCACAGAGAAGGGAGTGTCCGACCTCGCGCAGCACTACCTCGTCAAGGCTGGCATTACGGCTATTCGCAGGTAAGGATTGAACTGATGATATATTACGAAATTACGAATGACAAAGGAATAGTAGAATTCCTTGTCTGGGAAAATACTTTTTCTTGGTAGTGTACTTCATTACCGAAGGTCGAGTCCCCGAAATGCCTTCATGGCTTTATGTACGATGTGCTTCCACTTCGCTCGGCGCTCAGCTTCTCTCAGGGCGGTCGTAATAGAGTCCAGTGAGGGCGAGAGGACAAATACTACTGCCACTAACAACAATTCTGGTTCCATAAATTCTGCACCTTGTGCTCCCAACCTAACACCACGATCTTCTATACCTGCTATGACACAGTCAATTACACGTTTTCCTGATATTTCGCAACGATTTAGAAGATTCATTTAAGCATAGTAATTATCTACAATGAGTCCCATAGCGTACCTTTTTATTAAGCATTTCTGTTAGTAAATCTGCATAATTATTCCTAGTTGGAAAAGATTTAGGGTTATTTCTGCCGACTAGCATTGTTTTGGTTTGAAGTAGAGCTGCGCGGAGTACACGTTTTACCTAGTAACCGAGTACCGAGTATTGCTCGATACTCGAGTATTCTGACGAGTATCTCGGTTTAGTTGACGCATTGGGAACTTATGAGACGCGTCAAATATTATAGAAGAATGTCATGCAAGTTTTGGCATTTTTACGCGCCTTCTACAGCGCCGCAAAAGCATGAAGAACCGAGAAGTACCATCGCCATAGTATAGAGTTAGACCAATATCTAAGATTACCACGAGAGACTGATTATTTAATTAAATATGTTCTTTTTTTCCACATGATTTTTCTGACAGTGATGTTGATACATTAATATTGTAAAGAGAGGTGAGTTCGGCGGTCAATCCGAGTTATTCGACCGATAACGAGGACTACCAAAATTGCCGAGTATCGAATAATAAACGAGTACTCAGCGCATCTCTAGTTTGAAGGGTATGAATACCGGTGTAATCACAGGCACATCTCAAGTTTTCAGACCTTTCAAGTTTGCTTCTAGACTGGTGAAAGCACTTTAAACTAATGCTGTTGTCTTTTCATCCTTCAGACTGCGTAAAACCGACAACAACCGTCTCGCACGCGCTTGCGGAGCCACCATCGTGAATCGTACTGAGGAATTGAAGGAATCAGACGTGGGCCTCGGAGCTGGCAAGTTTGAGATCAAGAAGATCGGCGACGAGTACTTCACCTTCGTAACTGAGTGCAAGAACCCTAAGGTAATATACCACCCTAGTTTAGCTATAATCATACTGGCCTATTACTGTCCTACTGCCTGCAGGACAAAGGCCTCTACTCAGACAGAGAAGGCACGAGCATTGATCGATCCTATACATTTGGTTTTTTACAGTCCGTTCAACCGATTTTAACTTCTATTCCGTAGGCATAAGGATGGCATTAAAGGCAAAAAAGTGGTTACAATACCAACTATTTACTGCAACTGCCATTTGTCATGCCACCAACGCAATAGAAGTCAAAATCTGTTGGAACGGACTGTAAAAATAGGTTTATTTAAATCTCTAATTTTATTCCGAATGGAGTATAGTGGATAGTGAACTGGAGTGTTTTCGCAGTGCAATCGTGCTGAAGTTTTCAGGAATAAGGAGCTTATGCTTGTTGTATAATATCTAAATAATGTCGCAAATGAACCGCTCTGAGTAGCAGATACGCTGTGTTAATTTTCCTGCGTGATAGTTTCTAACAACGAGAACATAGATAAATAGAATACTGTTTGAATTAAACCTTTTAAAACAGGTCATGTCGAGAGCAGTGGTTGCCAAGTGGTAACTAGTGGTACTTTTACAGTGGCTTTGAATTTTTTTCGCTGTGAATTCGTGTGTTTAATTTGCTGCTGTCGGTTTACTCGATGGCTTTATATTTGTGCAGTGAGAGCAGTGGTGGCCCAGTAGTAACGGCCGCGACTTACGAATTGTAGGCCGTGGGTTCGAATCCAGAGAGGCGCTTTACTATGTGTAAATTATTTCATCACCACTGCTCTCAAAACGGTGAAGGAAAACAGCGTGAGGAAAAAATATGCTAGTAGTACAACCAGCATGTCCTAGAACCAAAAATTCGAAGACATGTGACATCTACCAACCCGTACTGGGCCCGCGTGGTAGATTCAACCCAATACCTCTCGAAGAGAGTAGACCATTGTCCCAGCAGTAGGAACATTAAGGCTGATTATGGTAATTTCAAAAAGCTCAGTCTTTGGTGTCATAAAATACGGCTAAGAGATCATAACAAGAGAAATAATCCTAATTATAACTATCTGTTCCCACAGTCGAGCTAGATATGTAAAATTATGGATGGCATTACCGGTATATTCGTTCTGTAAAGTTCGTTACCATCGTCATTATATTCTTCTAAAAGTATTTATATATTCCAGGCGTGTACCATCTTACTGCGCGGTGCTTCAAAGGACGTACTTAACGAGATCGAGAGGAATCTCCAGGATGCTCTTCACGTCGCTAAAAATTTGGTAAGCATTTGTCACCATTATAAGAAAATAGATAATGTTCTGAGCATAGATAGTGTTGAAAACTAACTACTGCCGTATTTAATAGTATATTGGCAGCAGTCGAAAATGATTGAGTTCGTCTATGTAATGGGAACGCAGCTTATCACTAACCGAGGAGACGCAAGTGCCAATCTAGCTTATCACGATCTTTATGGCATCAGGAGTGGTGACTTTACTTGGACACAATTGTTGTGTGGCGACATCTACATCACCACTAGCGAACTACGCATCATACTGATGTCACGCAAAAATTCTGCATCGCGCAAGCAGAGTTTACCGCGTTACAACGTCCCGACATCAATCGTCCGGCAACCCGATCCAGCCTGTCGCTTGCTGCCCTCCCCAGCAAGCGACAGGGTACACTTAGGTTTTAAGCCCTGACTGGGGGCCTTAATTAATTGAGACACCTACAGGCAAGCCCGGTTAAGCAGCCGACAACCTCCTAGTTGACCTGCGAAATGCCATTAAAAAAATAAAAATAAACAATCGTCGGGCAGTAGCCCACCAAACAAGCCCGTCAGGTCAGAGGATCCTCTCTTTTCTATGGAGGATAAGTGAACTTTAAACCTGTTGTATATCATTTTTATTGTACCGTGAGCACTACATCGGTTTAGTAGAATGCAGGGTAATAATTAATACTTTAGAGGTATGAGGAACAGGGTGTAAAGTTCACTCATCCTCCATAGTAAAGGGAGGATCCTCCAACCAGACGGGTGTTGTGTCTGACGGGCAATTGTCCAACGATGGATGTTGGGAAATTCTATCTATGCTAATTGCGCGGTAAACTCTGCTTGCGAGATGCAGGATTTGCGTGACGTCAGTATGACGCATTGTTCGCATGTGGCGTTGTAGATACCGCTACAATACTTACAAGGAAAAGTATATTATTTTTATGTAATTATTTTATAGGTGCTAAACCCACGCCTGGTACCCGGCGGTGGTGCAGTCGAGATGGCCGTGTCACAACATCTGTCGGCCAACGCCGCGCACAACACGCCCTACCGCGCGGTCGCACAGGCGCTAGGTAAGTCTGTTTTGAGTAATCAAACTAATCACAGAATAGCTATAGATTGTAGAACATCGAATGTTATGGAGAGGTGTATGAACATGAATTGAAATTCTAAATATTTTATCTATATAAATAAAAATGAATCACCGAAATTTATGCGTACATACATTTCGGTGATTCATTTTTATAACTATTACATAACTTCCAATCGACTGCACCAGATTGAATAATTCTGTTTTTTTGTGTTTGTTATTGTCAGGACAAGGTTTGTATACACAATTGGACCCGGTAGGTGGCGCTGATTTTTCAGGCCGTCGTCGTCGTCTGCCGGGTCCGCTTGTTTTACATAAAGTTATGCTATATGCTTGGAAGTCAACTTATGACTTGGTGCTATTTAATTTCTTAGAAAATGTTACAAATGGCTGCATATGAATTCGCAGCAATTTTTGTATTATATTTCTTTTTAGGCGCATGCCTAAACTAGCAGCGTTGGTCGCACTTCCATTTGTGTGATAATTCCTGTTATTATTGAGTCCGGTCCTGTGTTTTACAAGAAAACCAACCACAAAGCGTTATTTAAACATTTAACAGCATTATAATGATTAGAAGTATTGTACTAAAATCATAATCATTTACTTGCCCTTATTCCAATTTATTTGGGGTCCCAGGACCAGTGGTGGCCCAGTGTTATCGCCCCCGGCTTACGAGTTATAGGTTCGAACCCACACAGGCGTTTTACTTTGTATAAATTATTTCATCACCACTGCTTTCAAAACGGCGAAGGAAAACATCGTGAGGAAACCGGCATGTCTTAGAACCAAACATTTGAAGACATGTGACATCTACCAACCCGCACTGGGCCCGCATGGTGGATTATTGCCCACTCCCTCACAGAGGAGGCCTGTGTTCCAGCAGGGGGAACATTATAGGCTAATTATGTTGTAGTATGTTTTGTTTTTCCATACTTCTCTATTAGTGTCATCTCAGTAGCCGTATTGAGCCATTGTCAGGTCCTTTTCGTAATACTATTTGTATTTTTTTAAGGTCTTGGTTAATATTAGGTTCACGAGAAATCTTCATAATGTCGCAGATTTATCAATTTTATACATATGTTTATATAACTGGAAATTGTAATTCGTCATCTTCTACATAATGTTACTGCATACTCAAATGGACTAGTTGTAAGGTTCCTAAAAGTAAATACATATCATAAGTTGTACTAAAACAATATATTTTAATCCCCACAGAGATAATCCCGCGCACGCTCGCACAGAACTGCGGCGCCAACACCATCCGCACGCTGACCGCACTGCGCGCGCGCCACGCCGCCGCCTGCAGCTCGGCCGGCATCGACGGCGAGACCGGAGAGATCGTCGACATGGCCGTCAAGGGCATCTGGGAGCCGCTTGCCGTCAAACTGCAGGTATGCACACTCACCGAGATAGGATTGTACACCAGACCATTTTAGAAACAATAAAAAAATAATATCTAAAGATATAATGTTGAAAGTCTATCTCCGTGTAGGTTTCGTAAAACACATTACCCAGTCACTGGGTTGTGGAGATCAGATAGGCAGTCGCTCCATGTAAAATGTGGTATTCAGCTGTATCCGGTTAGAATGGAAACCGACCCCAACTGGTTGGGAAAAGGTTAAGCAGATGAGATTAGGTAACGGTTACTGGCAAGAAGATAAACAGTATTATGTTCTATTTACTCGCATAATCTGTTCCCCAAGACAGCTGCGATCAAATAAAAACAAACGAAAGTCATCATTAATGAACCATTTCATAGACGAATATATAGAACGACAACACCCTTGGAAGTCCTTAGGGCAGTTTTTCTCGTATCGGCGTATCTCGTATGATTTGAACTTAGGTTTTGTTTTGCACCTAAGGCCTTTTGTGTTGTAACTATACTGTGATTAACAATCGCACGTAGTAATGATCTATGACTGAACAAACTTTTTCTGGTATGTTTTGGCGCTGTTGGTTTTAAATTTGAAGCCTTTCACTTTTGTATTGTTATTTTATACTAGCTGTCCCGACAGACGTTGTCCTCTCAAAAGGGGTTTGAAGATCCGTGGCTGACCTACCCCTACTAATAAATAAATTCTAATTCTACTCGTCGGCCATTTTTTTTTTCAAAATGGCGGCCACGCATGTTACTACGTTCAAAGTTGATCACATGACGTCCGTATGTTTTTAACTTACTTAAATCTTCTTGCATAGATGTTTGAAATAATCAATTTAAAGGAATCGAACATCTATGCAACAAGATGTTAGCAAGTTCAAAAAATATGAACGTCACGTTATCAACTTTCTTCTATTCTTTCTGTATTTTTTTTTATAGAACCTTTTATACTAATGAACGATGGTCAACAATAAGAGTAGACTGGGTTGTAAAGCAATAAACAGCACCTACTGTTTATTGCTGCATTGCAGATCGTGAGTACACAGCACGATACCATCTGGTATCGTGCTGTGTACTCGCGATCTGCGCGGTAACTGGAAAGATTAGATTTTTAAATAAAGATAGACTTTCCATCTGCATTCTACATGTTTTTCCTAGCTTTTCCAACTAAAATCACGTTTATTTCAATTTCCAGGTATACAAAACAGCAGTAGAGACAGCGATCCTGCTCCTCAGAATCGACGATATTGTCTCTGGTTCAAAGAAGAGGGGCGGCAACGAACCGGCTGGGCCCGCACAGATGGCTGCCATGGAGTAACGCTAGACTAGCTATTACATTATAATTTACATGCTCAAGGACTAAATCTATAGGGCACAGGAGTTCTAAATAGAAGAGGTTATCTTTTATTTTAATGATATATGCGACTCCGGCTTTCACCACATTATTTTAAAGTTGGTAAATATCCAAATGCATACCAAAAGATGAGCGACTTATGCCGCTCTAGTCATCTTATCCAACTATGTTTGGGTCGGCTTCCAGTCTAACCGCTCCGGTCAACATAAACCGGATCGTAAAGTTGTTGTCTTAATGTTGTGTGATAAGTTGAGATAAAAGAAGGTTGTCTATTTTCTACTCTGGCGAGGTTTTCCAAAGATTGACTCTGTTTTGTGTAGTTGGTTATTTGTTTGTCTACAATACTCACATTAAGTGAAGATGACATATTATAAACATAGGTATTGTTAGCCAGTATCATAATGTTGTCCAGTTTTAGGTTGTAACGGTGCACGCATAGAACGCTAGCCCACCCAGGAGCACTTTACACACCCTAGTAGACTCGAATCCATCCAAAAATGTTACTTATAATCTATATTCTAAGGAATCAACGACAAAGACAGGCCTAAAGGAGTATTTTCAAAAGTTTTTACTTCAGATTTAGTCCTTGAGTATATCGGAACCGTATTAAAAATAACTAGCTTTTAGTTATCGTGTAACTCGAGAGTTTAAAGACCAGTTTCGCGATATGGTATAGCTTTCGCATATTCTAGTGCTAACGATGCCTTATTTATAGCGTTCCAACACTTTATTAAAATAATAATTTCTAATGTAATAACTACTCTACGTATTTCTTTTTATTTATCATATGTTTCGTCTGTACACAGTGTGCATTTAAGTTCATTAATTGCTATTTTAAAACTGAACAATAATAGTATTAAAATTTTATATATCTAATATTTTGTTTTTTTTTTCTTCTTCAATATTTATGTATTTTATCATTTTTGAACTCCTTACCACAAAAACCTGCTTGAAGCTGGTATGATGTTAATTTAGCAATGCTGGTATTTGTATGGTGTACAATAAAGAGTATTCTATTCTATTCTTTATTATACTGGTATTTGATTATTGTGCAAAATATTTTTGATGTGGAAGTAAGAAAACCTCACTGCTAAGAAATAACAAGTTCTTTAATATTGATTCTATTTCTATATTTGATTAAAACTGACTGTAAATTGTTATCTAGTAGTTTTATTTATGAAGCAAATTAGTCTTGGAATTTATTTAGAATTACTTTGAAATCGTTTTCGGGTCTAAAGATACAGTTTTACCCGTGTCCGTTACCCTGGCCAGATGTTGTCGAAAATGGTAATTTGAATCTTATAGATAATTAGATTTGCGGCTTCTGTAATTGTTGCGCACATTTTTAAATTTGTTGCGCTTATAGTTTTTTAATTATTTCACAAAAACATTTCCTGCTGCGGTAACGTTACCCTAGCCAGACCTTTTTCTTTCTAATGGGAATATTTAAATAAAAACTAGCTATAAAATTAGTTGTCTAGATGAAGTAAATGTTGTGCCTTATTTTGTATTCAAGTTTTCTTCGGTTGCGAAGTTATTCGAGATTTTGCTGGAGTAACGTTTCTGGTTTTGCTAGATCTTTGAAACGGTTAAACGGATTCTTATCATATTTTGTACATGACTTCTTAGGAACTAGTTTAAATTTGTTTTTCAATAAAAAACCCAAAATAATACATAGCTTAAAGGTTATTTCATTAAATAGAAAAACACTTCAATTGGTCCCAGCACTCTCAATAAGAGGTCTAAAGACTTACTTTAAACATTATTTTGAAGCTTGTAACTGCCTTCAAATGTATCTGAAGTTTCATTAGTATCCTGTAAGTATTTAACAAGTTATGATGATATTCAGTTCCTCACGAGCACGGTCTTGATGCGCGCAGTGTTATTTGGCCACTGGATTGGATATATGAACTGAATGTTATGTCAATTATTAGTTTTTTAGTTCAGTTGTATAACAGTAAAATTTCAGCTCAGTACGTTGGATAATTAATGAGATAATACGATTAAAGTCATTAGGAAGTGAATGACCGTTGTAACCCGACCAAGTTTAGGTGGTTACGAAAAAGCGAAAACGCAGAACATTATACTATCTTTTGAAATGTTTAGTATAATACACCTTACAATTTCGGTACAGACGCGTACACTGTTAAATACACAATAATATAATAATATTTTCTGTACTATGAAAACATTATTATTATCTTCCAGTTGCACAGACATAACAAAAATCACCGATTTAACATGTAGTTCGGTGGGACGCGGGAGGGGTGGGGTGAAGGGATAATACATTGTTTGCATAACGCACTAAACATGCTCCACAATCACATAATTCATCTTGTAGAGAGTGCGCGTGCGCTTCGGCAGTTCCGTTTCCTGTTTTTGCAAATATTTATCGAGTGCGTGAGAGCTATTTTTAATAACAAGTGTGGCGAATTACTGCTGCTAATGTGGAGTGCTTCTATTGATGATCATATTAATTATGGTGCGGGCTGCTTGCTGAATTCACGAACAAGGTAAGCTTGCATAATGTAACTACAGAAATAGTGGCAAAATTATTAATAATATGTAGACTGTTAGGTACTTATCTAAAACTGTATTTATTTTAATGCTTAATTATTTGATTTTAGAACCTTTCTTATTATTTTCTTTTTTTCTCGTACTTAGTTATTACCTGGACTGGAATTCTCAACAATGATAACGACATATTTATCCTTCGCTACATACTGTGTATTCTGAAATCTATAATTTAAATAAAAAATAGTAAAAAATTTCAAAAAAGCAAAATTACTATGTGTAATTTTAATCTGTGATTGTTTTAAGTATAAGTTTATTAATACTTTAAAAGTTCAATTGAAATGATTATTTTACCTGTAAATAAACATTTTTAATAATCATGTAGTTTTTTTTAAAACTTGTGTACATGTCTGTACTAAATTTGCAACACTATCCTACATATTTTAGAAGGTACCATAATGTTCTGCGTTTTCGCTTTTTCATAACCACCTAAACTTGGTCGGGTTACCACGGTCATTCACTTCCTAATGACTTTAATCGTATTATCTCATTAATTATCCAATGTACTGAGCTGAAATTTTACTGATATACAACTGAACTAAAAAACTAATAATTGACATAACATTCAGTTCATATATCCAATCCAGTGGCCAAATAACACCGCACGCATCAAGACCGTGCTCCTGAGGAACTGAATATCATCTAACTTGTTAAATACTTACAGGATACTAATGAAACTTCAGATACATTTGAAGGCAGTTACAAGCTTCAAAATAATGTTTAAAGTAAGTCTTTAGACCTCTTATTGAGAGTGCTGGGACCAATTGAAGTGTTTTTCTATTTAATGAAATAACCTTTAAGCTATGTATTATTTTGGTTTTTTTATTGAAAAACAAATTTAAACTAGTTCCTAAGAAGTCATGTACAAAATATGATAAGAATCCGTTTAACCGTTTCAAAGATCTAGCAAAACCAGAAACGTTACTCCAGCAAAATCTCGAATAACTTCGCAACCGAAGAAAACTTGAATACAAAATAAGGCACAACATTTACTTCATCTAGACAACTAATTTTATAGCTAGTTTTTATTTAAATATTCCCATTAGAAAGAAAAAGGTCTGGCTAGGGTAACGTTACCGCAGCAGGAAATGTTTTTGTGAAATAATTAAAAAACTATAAGCGCAACAAATTTAAAAATGTGCGCAACAATTACAGAAGCCGCAAATCTAATTATCTATAAGATTCAAATTACCATTTTCGACAACATCTGGCCAGGGTAACGGACACGTTTTACCCATATTAGGACGAATTTAGAGATATTTCAGAAGGACAATTCTCGTATTTTAAAATGTTCAAAATCTAGTCACAGTCTCATCTCAGCGACAAACAAATGTCAAAAACTTGTCAAAATGTAGGGAAATTTGAGGTTTTTTTGACAGATTGAGGCTGAGATCAGACTGAACGTTCTTAAAATTACGAAAATTGCCCCTCTGATGCATGGACATTCAAATCGATGATTATGTATCGTTCTATCTTGCAGATTCCGACTAAGGCACCTGTCCCATCGCCGACGAGGAAGCAACTAGGTATCGACTATTTTCTTGCTTAAAAAAACGTGCAACAGACAGTTCTCCCGGCAGTGTGGACAGTCAGCGGTCAACTATTAATATACATGGTGGCAGTACATCGACGCGCAAACTCTAACCATGAATTCAGCAAATTAAATTTTAGGCCGGTTATCAAAAAAAAAAAAAAAATCGGCAATGTGCAATATCTACGCGGGCAAAATGTATCGAACAGTTATTTAAAAAAAAAAAAAATACCGCCGAAATATTTCTACGCTAGAATCATGTGCTGAAAACATGGTAAGTTTGCGCGTCAACGTGCATGTCATGTCACCCTGTATCTCTTAATGACGTAAGACCTGCGGGGTGATTGCGTAACACACTATCAGTAGCAATGGGTTTCATTTTGACAGTTCAACAACATTCATTGCGTTATTTACATTGTTGAGCAGGCATATTTTTCGAACATGAAGCAATGGATTAGCAATATCTTTTAAAATTATTCGGATTGAGATTGATAATTTGATATGTTACTCAATTAGGGTGATGCATCTGTTGAACGTTTCTTGAGCGAGTCAAATATTCGATAGTTAGTCGTTTCCTCGTCAGGGGTGGGATAAGTGCTTAAAGCCAGAATAAATATACCGAATTCAACATGGCGACCATAATTATGAACAATGAGAAAAAAAAAGATTACAACATTAAAATATCAAAAGTATTATGTGAATGCTTCCGCGATGCTTGGGGAATGTTTTTGACCAAAATGTTAGATAATCTGTGCGCCGATCACAGATGGGGCTCAGCAGAGAGCGAGGTGGCGCGACAGGCGACACGCTTCTACGTGCACATTGTTACTAACATATCAAATGTATGTACAGTTATTTGTATGCGTTTCCATTGATGTAGTGAGTTTTGTGAAAGGTTGTTTTGTTAATATTATGATCGTCTTAAGCTATAACATTAATTATGTGGTTCTTTGTCCACTTTTAAAATTCTCAAGGTCAATTCCTGTAATTAAAAACGTTCATAATCTGGTCGCAATCTCATCTCAGCGACAATCAATGTCCAAAACTTGTTAAGAATGTAGGGAAATTAGAGGTATTTTTGACAGATTGAGGCATCAAACTGTGAACGTTCTTAAAATTATGACAATTTCCCCCCAGACACTTCCTCTCTCCTTAAACACCATCATTACATATAATATAGTTCCTTGCTCTTGTTTCATGTTTATTATTGTATATGTATGTATACATAGCTAAGTATATGTTTTATGTATCTATTGTATATGTAAATAAATAAAATAAATAAATAAATAAATAAATAAATCCCTGGACATTTCACACAGCACCATTTGTCCCAAGCTAAGCAACCTAATGCTTGTGTTATGGTAACAAGATGGCTGATAAACTACTTATATACAATTTTTTTTTTTTTTTTGTAAATACATACATATTATAGATAGAAAAACACCCAGACTCGGAACAAATGGTACACCATTGACTACCTGCAGTTAAAGGGGTGTCTAAAAGATCTCTTTTAGCGATAAGACCGCCCATTTTATATAACTATGTCAAATCTTAACGACATCTGCGGTTTGTCGCCTCATTCGGCAGCAACAAGGTGTGCTACCCATAGAAATGTAAAAATCCTGTATCTATGGTGCTACCACAGCACGCCACGGGAATCAAACTTGCGTGTTTTGCGTGAATGTGACGCATGATAGGTACCCCCAACTTGTTACTTTTTTTTGTGTGTTTATGTTCTTTTTTATGCGTCATGTTTGCCGCAAATAAACGTATTTTCTTTCTTTTTCTTTCTTTCTTTCAAACTAGGTAGCACTGTGCTACCTAGTTGGATTCCCGTGGCGTGCTGTGTCCTGTTTTTTTACTCGGCTACAGGGTTTATTTTAATCGGCGGAAAAGCCAGAATATAAAATACCTATCCTGGAAATGTGTCCGGTGGGTATTGTGACGGATAATTTGCGCTTTTATAATTTCTAACGTGACGATATTATCGTGTACGTCCATGTCCATAAAATGTATGTAAATACGTGTACAAAATCAGCCTATCATGTTCTCACTGCTGGGACAGGCCTCTCTTCGAGAGGGAGTGGGCTGTGATCTACCACGCGGGCCCAGGGGGCCTACTACGAAATGCAAAGTGCGAATGATCGGATCGGACCGACACATGGCCGAACCGAATATTATTGAAAAATGTGAAAAAAGTTCGGATCGGCTCAGTTGGGTCGGGACCATAGTCAATATTCGAGAGAGTGTAGGAGTGTAGGATCGGGACCAACCGAACCAAATGATAATAACTTCGTAGCAGGAAACGGACGATCATTCGGCCGATACCACTTCGGAGTAGACCCCCAATGCGGGTTGGTTGAGGTCACATGTCTTCGAATTTTTGGTTCTAGGACATGCCGGTTTCCTCAAGATATTTTCATTCAGCATTTTGAGCACGATAACGTTATTAGAGACACGAGAATTGCTAAATAAAATGGCAACAGTAATCCATACACACCTCTGCCTAGTCCCCATTTAAAAGCCGTAATCATACCCATATTTTCCCATCAACCGTATCACATAGATTTTCGTGGTTTACAATGGAAACGGTGTTCAATTGTGCTGACAAACAATATGGGCGCCAGCCGTGACCGCTGATCGGTCGGACCCTGTCGCCATTACCCTGCCGAACTTCGACGAGGCTGGTGACTGGCTGGATTATGATAAGGTAAGACTCTATGATCTGATCTCTATGATCATTTAATATCTTAATAATTAATAGTTGAGCACGAGTTGCCTGAAAATGTTATAGTTTTCCGGGATGGAAATTGTATGGTATGGTATATATAAGTGCCATTTTACAGATTATCTTTTTCTATTTTTGTTTATTATAAAAATGTCCCGCCTCTGATGTACGAGGTTGTGACTTATGGTTAATTTGTTTCTGAAATCTCCAACCAAGGTGGGTTGGAGATTCAAGATAGCAAGCGTGGTGATCAATGCTCGTGCCTTTTCTGTATGGAAGAGGGATTATAAAAGTTTTTGTTCTGTGCGGGAATTGAACCTTATAAACATGGTGCAGACAGCCACTGCTGCGCTAACCGTAATTTCGTCTCAGGCCAAATTTGGTATTGACTTGTACTACATTGCACTCACTTTGAGTGACAAAGATAAAACTTTTGCATTTGTAGGGTAGGTTGTTATCGTGATATTATCTATAGATCTATGCTAATTCGAAAACAGACAAATTTTAGGTAGGTAGTAATTGAGTTTTACCAGTCAGGAATTTTGAGGCATCAATACCAAGTGCGATGTTTACTTTCAGTCAGCTCCTTATCAGAAAACCATTCGCTTAATAAGATGTTCCTTTGTGTACCCTCAGCTCAGGTGCGACTGGCTTAGTTAGCTAATAATCAGGTTACTTTTGCGTAGATAAGACCAACCTAGGAAAAAACAAAAAAAGTTAAAAAAACTAAAACCCAACTACAAACTAAGTACAAAAAATCTGGAATCACACGGTTTTCCATGGACTCCACGAGACAGGATCGACCTAGTGTGGAGTTCTTAAGCAAAATGCTTCCATTGCGTCTTATTTTTGTTTTTCTTTTAAATGTCAACCTACCTATTTATGTAGACTATAAGGGCCGATTCATACCGGAACGGCAGAAGCCGGCAGCGACGCCAGAATTCAGCATGATGCTCGTGTCGCCGCGAGCGGCTGCTGGCAGACGCGCGTGGCCGCGAGACATTTTCAAGCGATACTGATATCTTTTAATTATGTAGACAAAGTTTAAAAATATTTCACACTGAAAGAGCTCGCTGTGCCGCTGCCGTTCCGGTGTGAATCGGCCCGGATATGTAGAGCATTTTTGGCAAATAAACATTATCTATTACACGTCGTGTAGTGAGGTTAGGCATGATTTTAATTTGATAAGCCTTTATAAAACTACAATTCATGGAATCGCTAATGCTTGTTACTTGTACGCGATCTTGAACATGATTTTGCAATTGGTTAGAAAAGAGCATGTAATTCATGGTTCAATATTATTCATGTTCACTGACGGAACTACCTTAACTCGATTTTTGGCACAATTTAACCAGCCCCCGAATTGCGTAACACACTTAACGATCACGATCTGAATCATTTTGAAGAATATTGCTAATCCATTTATAATTTTTTAATAAAACGTTTCCCCACACTAGGAATTACTCCTGTATCGTGGGTGTGTTTACAAACATATAAACTCACATAAACATTGCTTCATTTGTTCGAAAAATTTGCCTGCTCAACAACGTAAATAACGTAATGAATATTGTTGAACTGTCAAAATGAAAGCCATTGCTACTGATAGTGTGTTACTCAATTACCCCGCAATGTATAAGGCTTAGTACCTTCTAAGTGTTTACCTAAACGTGACTTACTCTTCCTACGTGTAGGACGATACCTCCCCAAAATCTCCCGGATGACGTATAAGGCCACGTCCTAACGCGAGAGTACGCGATCGTCACGCTCGTATATGAGAATATGACATACCTATTCGCGCGATCAAACTGCAGTCCGGCCCTCGAGAGAATGTGTTCTTGACGCCTATCAGTTTCATACACACGAATATGTGTTTTGCGAATTTGATCTTTATTGGCTACTAGAAAGTAGAATTGATGCTCTGACAGGTGTCAAGAACGCATTCTCTCGACGGCCGGACTGTAGTCGCGTATGTACGTCATTAGTACGTCAGTAAACTATCGTGTATTCGCGCGACAGTCACTTTCAGTTAGGACGCAGGGTCAAGAAGTCTTGTTAAAAGCAAATGTTGTTTGTTACGCGAAACATGGTTGGGTTACATAAATTAAGGCACTCATGCGTGTTAAGATTTCATACTAATCTCTCAAAGTGTGTTTTAGCTAAGTTTTAGCATGTTAGAAGTGTCTTTTCGTCTTCACTATGTCGTCTTTATCTATCGGCAATTCAGTCACGATCTGTGATGTCCCATTGTTTCTCATAAGTGAACTAGGTTTTGTTCCTTTGTTAAGGCAGATGAATTGAGTCGTTTTGTTAATTAGAACATAACTTAGAACTTTATCATTTTGGACTGATCAGAATTCTATTAGCTTCTCTAAGTTAAAAAAGAGGTCGAATTCAATTAAAAAGAAATCGATAATTGCATGCGGGAAGCACATACTTAACCGGTTGAAGTGGCGGTGCTTGGGGGAGGCGTAGATGTTCTGCTGTGGACGCTTTGGGCTGAAATGAATGATATTTGTATGACCGTGAAATTCAAACAAGTGACCATTGCATATTCTGGGGTTTTTTGATCAAATCAGATTATGATCTTTCGAGTTCCTAACATGACAATTTACCTGGGTCAGACTATCACGCAGCAACTTTATCGTGCTCTAAGAGGAATGGAATCATCATAATGTGGTTCATTTTGCGGTTACCCTTTTTTCTACTGGGAAGTTCTTATGGTTGCCCTCATTCTGGGGATAACGGAGGATTGACCGCGTCGCGGCATGCACGAGGTTGTAAAGGTTCAATATTCGTTCTTCGTTTGTTTGCTTTTCCCTAAAGAGTTTTTAATTGAACTTGATTGAATCCTTCCGGTCGATTCTGTAAACAAATCATACAGTGAAAGATTAGGTGAAATGAGCTGTCATTCTACTTGTTGCTAGGGATTGATACTATTGCCAGCTCACTTCTCCTGTTATCACGGTAGATCGGCTGTTCAGCAAATTGATCAATATCAACTCGTCAAGACTTAGTACCGACAGTTCCCAGGTGATTTGAATAGCATGATCTGATAGTCATGATACAGAGGGCTAACGACCATACCCTTATCTAGGTCAGTGCCTTCAATGGGCAGGATAACGGCATCGATACAATTGTCGGCTTTGTGGAGCGGAACATCAGTCTGTCACCAAATTGTAGTGTCGTGGGATCTCCATGCACTATTGTTGGATTCGGTGGCTATTGTGACGATTTTCTTTAGTTATTTTCGGGGTTCGTCGATTCTGTGTTGGTACTTCGGTACAACATAGCATGTTGTGAGTTTCTTATTGCTTTTTTTTTTGTTTTTATGTTCTTTTTACGTCATGTTTACCGCAAATAAACGTATTTTCTTTCTTTTCTTTCTTTCTTTCTTTAACTCAGTCCTCCTGGGATTTCGGGACGGCCTCTGCATTGAAGCTTGCTCTGTTCCAAAATATGTTCAGTTATTGAATCATAAACTGGCTTGCGTCTTCACCAGCACCAAATAGGATCATACCTACTTGTACAGCTTACAACTAATTTCCACAACAAAGTTGATTATAAAATTGAAATACTCAGTTAATTTAGTGTGATTAGCCATTTCATAAAACTGTCGAAGAATTTACGACAACTGTAGTTCAAATAAAGGCACGGGAACGGACAATTTAAGTTGGTAGCCAATATGATAGACAATTAATTTTTCATTTCATAAAAAGTCAGGGAAATTAATTGGCTATCAGATTGACCATATAGTACACGTGTAGCTTATGAGCTACACCTTTAGTATATGGTCCGAAGAAAATGAAATACCACTCTTTCTTTTCGGTAGTGTTAAAGTCGACGTTGGTGGAAATAATGGGTGGCTGCGTAACTGTAACCTTTTCATTCTTTCACAATAGTTTTAAGCCTTTTTCAGTTTATAGAAAGTGCTCCAAATGTGTCATTCCCTTCCAATCATAGAACAATAAAATAGTTTCTAGGTCTAAATTATATAGCTATGGCCGTAAACGTATAGAGAGTAAATATAGTCAATTTACATAGAAGTGCGATATTGTCATTGCCGTCCAATTATTTAAACCTACCTAGGTATTATTTAGCAATAATAGTAGTTAAACTATTTCTATGTCCTTGGTATGAAATGATAGTCATCATTATTTGTTCATCACGCCATTGACATGGTAGCTATTTTTTTTAATGTAACGTGTGCGTGTCCAATTTGCTTTGCAAGTGCTGAACATACTGGACTAAGGACACTTTGTGATTTTCATTCCATTTTCCCTTGAATATGTTGGTACCTAATACTAAACTTGGATTTGATCGTGATAAGTAATCTAGACGGGTCAAAATATGGTCAATATTCCTGGCAGCAACTTCGCGGTTAACCAAGTTTGTCATTCGAGATCGAAAGTTAGACTTTTAGTTTTGGTTTTTGGTTTGTGATGGTTATTTATTTATTGGTCTTGGCATCTTGGTTAATTTGGTTGAACAGTGTAACGATTGTAGTCGTTACACTGTTCAACCAAATTAACACAAGCAAACATACATGCCAAGTGCACAATAATAAACGATAGACACAGCATGCAAAAACAATAGGTAACATATTAAAAAAAAAAAAAAGTTATCATAAGTAGGTACAGAAATGACGCATATTTTTTTATACAGTTTTAACACGAATAATTAACAATAGTTGGGGAAATGGTGCGTTACGTATAATGGTTACCTATTTTGGTGGACTTGGCGCTTGTATTTTTTAAGTGATGTACAACAAATTTCGATCCCTTCATCTAAAAAGTCTCGGGACTGGTGAGTTAGAACCTGAAACAGTTTTACGGAATGGGGGACGTAATCACGTAACAGTTTGATAGGGTTATACCATAGGTATATGTATGTCCCTGCTGCTAGATTTCTACTTCAGTAGTGCTGGTTTTGAAACACAGTACAGTACCAATTATCGTCTTATTTTGACTATTCTAGGAGAGAATTTTTCATACCGGAGTTCTTAGAAACGTACCTAGGGCCTTATTCGGTAATTCATATAGGGGCTGATTTTTCCAACGTTAGATAATTTTATCGGGGGAATAATTTTTTATTTTTAACAGTTCTCCCGTACAAAAACTGTCAGACGTCAATTTTATTCCACGGATAAAAATTATTTGTCGATTGAACAATCAGCCCTAAGTAGGTAAAATCGTAAATCAGTAAATCGGAAATTATATTTTTGAGCCGTTTGAGGTTGAAAACCTCGGACCGTGGGGTCCGAGTGCTCATTGCTTGTTCAATGAAATCTCTAAACGGCTGGTTGACACTTTCCGTGACCCAAGGGCTGGCTTTTACCTTGGCCAAAGGCTAAACATTGCCATACAACGTGGCAATGCCGCCAGTCTCTTGGGCACATTACCAGTCGATAGCGATGCGGAGGATTATTTCGACGCAATATTTTAGTTTTTTAATAGTTTCAGTTAGTTTAGGATATTATATTTTTATTTTAATAATTTGTAGTTTATTTAGTATTAAACGTTTGTAAGTACTCTCTGTAAATGAAATAAACGCATTACAGGAATTAAAATTTTTCCATAAAAAAATTCAATGTATTCCAATGGAAAATTCAGTGAAATGCCAAATAGCGAGGTCGTCCAACCAGCTCGAATGTTTGGCGCACAACAGATAAGAGTCACGCTCGGCCGCCGCGCTTCCGACCGATTTCATCACACTTCCGACTGCCCGCGGTCACTGCACCAACTGTATTTACTTTATATTATATTTTTATGCATGTTTTTTTTTTCATTGAATGTAGATTATTCTATAGGCCATGGGAACTGTGGCTAGGGTTGCAACTTGCTAGATTAAAACCAACATTGGGACAATCTTTGTCTGAAAAGTTGGACAATTTTACAAAAAAAAAAAAAAAAAAATAGGGTGATAGATACAGCATCATCTTGATATACTTACATACAAATATACATAAACTCACACCTTTTTTCCATGGGGGTAAGCAGAAAATTAGTTAGACAACCGTACCTGACTGCGATATCTCTACACCGCTCAGTTTTCTATCGACTTACCTACTTCGTTAAGCATAAAACCTTAATGAATGTGGCAACATCGGGATTTAATGGCTTCTTCATAATACAAGGTGCAGGGACATCGATGCGCAAATTGTAACCATTAATTCAGTACATGGGTCTAAACCGCCTGCTCTATACACTTTGACCGCGTAGGTTTACACATTTCTATGAAAGAGCAGTTTTTTTTTTTTGACAACTGCCCAAAAATTCTATGCAGGCGGTTTAGAACCATGTGCTGAATGCATAGTTACAGTTTGGGCTTCGATGTGCCACCCTGTATATCCCTATATGCTTCAGAATGTCTACATAAATATCATGAAGGTGACAACCATCATTTTGATGAATTTGTAAAATGTTTCAGTGAACAAGACCTGCATCAACGATGAAGCATTCAAAGGCGATCCTGCTGTGGTGCGGGATCCTGATCCGCGTCGTCTTCCCCATGGAGGAACAGCATGAGTTCGAGAAACATACCGAAGTAAGTTGTCAAAACAAAAGAAGGAAGGTGCAGATGCCAGCGCATCAAGCTACTACAATCTGTCAAATTTGACAGTTTACGTTAACGTTGATTCAAAAAAAACTTGACAGTTGCGGGTAGCTTGACGTGCTCGGGCAGTAGGCCATCAGGTAAAACACCAGTCTGGTCCGAGGATTCTACCTTTTCAACGGGGGATGTGGAATTAAACACCTTGATTCTCATACCTCTACAGTCTCATTAGTTAGACCAATTTCCGGCTTAAATGGTGAAAGTTTTCGTAAATCAGTCTTAAAATATTAAACGCTTTGACGGACCCAGTGTATGCTTTTTACAACAATGTATCTTAAGGTACTGAAGAAATTAAGAAGAAGTCAGATGGTCTCACCCACGAGGTGCTGAGGAGGAGGAGGAGGAGGAGGCTTCTTGGAAACGTTATCTGGCACTTAAAATAAAAAAAAGATAATAAGTTTATTTGCGAAAAACATGACTCGGAGAAAGAACAAACAAAAAAGAAGTTGGGGGAAAATATGCGTCGCATCCACGTAAAATGGCCATCGCTTAGCATAATGCTACGACCCTATGCGAGACAGCCCCAGCGCTGCTTTTCAGCGACGAAAGTATTCTGGAAATATACTGACACTCCGCCAAATCTAGCTATCGATAATGAAAACAGAGAACATAGGTTAGTTAGTTTGTACCTACTTCAAAGAAACTTATAACGAAACTGTGGAAAATATCGCAGCAAAAAACTAAACAAAACCCACACACATCCTTTGATACATAAATCACCTAATAACTCTTCTGAAGAGAGAATATAAAGTACTAATTGACACGAATGTAAAGCTGTTATCGAATAGATTAGCGATAAATAAACTGTTTGTCCTAACATAGCGCTTCACACCTGCTCGCTTCTTGCTTCTATCAGTCGCGACCGCATAACCTAACCCGGGTTTAATAATAAACAAGATGTTCTAAAGTGTTATTCTGAAACTGACTATCGAACTATAATAGTAATCATTTATTTGTTTTCACACCACAATCATCATCATCATCATCTGCCTAGCCTTGTCCCAACTATTATATACCAGAATACCAGTATTTTACGTCGAGCGACTGCCTATCTGACCTCCACAACCCAGTTACTGGGTAACACTATACCCCTTGGTAAGAGACTGGTTGTCCGGCTTCTGACGAACCGTAACGACTGTAATTTTTTTTAGTACAGTTTATTACAAAAAATATTTGGCCCTCATTTGAATTACATGCATATACAAATAATTTCACTTCCGACTTGTGTGCGGTCTTGAAATCGAAACGGACTAACTTTATACAGAATAGCACTCCACTTTCGACGTAGTAGCTCGTGACTCAGTATGTACGTGTTCCCAGACAGGTCACAGAGCTACCGCCCACGAGATTCTTCGCAACCCACCTGCTTACATACAGCTGTTTTATAACCAACAAAAAACTGATGAAAATTTGTGTTTAGTACACGGATTCGTCTGCGAAATCCAAAAAAACCTAGCACGTAGTTATTGCTACGTAACTATCGTTAGCCAGCAATTTTTTCGGTATTATATTGAGACAACGAAAATAGGTGTGTATCAATTACGAAATACCACATTTTCCGTTACACACCTATTTTCAGTACGATCGACTAACAAGTAATGGTCATAATCAGCCTATATTGTTCCCAATGCTGGGACACAGGCCTCCTCTCTTCGAGAGAAAAGAAAAGATAAAAGAAAGAAATATTTAAAGATATACAGAGTGATATTTCTAAAGCCGTCTTTTATTCAGCTAGTACCTTCTAACTACTGTTACATAAGTAGGAATTTACTTTTACTCCTATTTTTATAATTCCAGATCAACCTGGAATCAGATTCCGTCAGAGGTCGACGTGGCGTGATCGAAGAAGAAAAATACTACAACATGCAATCCCATCACCAAGACACTAACATGAACATGAACCAGCCCTGGATACCAGGTCCCTTGCCACCCGAAGACCCTACGACCAAGATATCTATCACCAATGAGGTTAAGGAAGTCCTGCCTCTGTATCAAACTACAGAGAGAGTGACTGACAAGCCTACTGGTCGAGGAGCGAGAGCTTCTAATGAGAACTGGATCAAACTGCCTTTACCGGATCAGAGGGACCAGAGAGATCAGAGGGATCAAAGGGATCAGAGAGACCAGAGGGACCAGAGAGACCAGAGAGACCAACGAGACAATATCCTGACACCACCTCAACCATCAGGTGATCTAATAAATTCTCGGATGCCTAGAGTCAACTTCGTCACTCAAAACAAAGCTTTAGAAGCCTCAGAATCTCGCAATGATAAAGAATCTGTACAAAGACCGTCAAGAACCGACGAATTACGAACAGAATTTGTAAGACCTGATGAAGATAGAGACAGGTCCAAATACAAGCCTGTCTTCCCACGTCAAGCTGTTTACAACCCTCAGATTCCAGAAGAATCCAGAAGGTACTTCTACGATGATAGATACTACCCAGTTCCAGATGATCTGTACAGGCGAGATCCTTACTACGATATGGTAGACCGAAGACGTTACTACCCATACTATGGCCCAAGAGTAGATCGATACGATGAGACTTACGATAATATGTTACCAAGGAAACCGAAAAGGATTATCTATTATGCGCATTTACCAGAAGTGGTTCGCACTCCACCTAGTGTGGATCTAAGGTATAGATACTCTGTGGATCCTTACAGGCGTTATGATGATGATATGTATGGGAATGCAAGGACTGGAAGGTACGACTACAGATTCAGAAGCAGATACCCATATGCTCCTTTAAGGAAAGATGAGAGGAATTACAGAGATCTGGCAGGAGCTGGAACTGTAGTCAAAGACAAGAAAATAGATGACAAAGTTACACCTACTCCGATCTTACCACAAAAAGAAGACAAGTTTAAGACAAACATGAACGCTAATAGGAATCTTATAAACAGTCACCAGTATCATGAAAGCGCTGATACTTACCATGAACCTATTGCACACAAAAGTTATCCCGATATCGTTCGCCCGGATGACGGATATCTTCGATTTGATGATGCCATGTTCCATGGACCAGTCGATGAACCGTATCAAAGGAAATATTGATCGTATCAATAAGAAAACCGTCGTTTCTGGCTCGATTTTCAAAAGAACCAATTTGAAAAAATAGCCACAAACGACGAAACACGTTTAAGCTATTAACTTTCGAGAGCATTTTAATATCGATGTAGTATTTATTCATAGAATCAAAATGTAATATAAAATGGAGATTTTCACAACTATTTGTGTCGCTAATAAACGTAATAACTGATGGCCGTGTTTTAATTATGAGGGCTGTGTTCGCGACAAATTGTACAAGTAATAAATCGAGCGTTTAATTTAAAACACGACCGAGGGTGAAGATGAATTTCATTAAGAATTAATTAATGTCATTCTTAAACCGTTCTTGTTTTTCCACGGCGAATAAAAAACATCTGTCGGGGATGTTGAGCGCGACGCGTTTTCTTGAGGTAATTAAGCAATAAATTTTGTGGCTGGCAACATCGCGAGGTGGGGGCAATTACAGTAGTTAAGAAAATGGATGTTCTCCACTCGAGAACGCGTACAAAACCGACGTGACTAATTAAAATGAGGGCTTAGGAAAAATCCTACGACGTGACAGCTTGTAATCAAGGGGATAGATTTTTTTTTTGTATTTTTCTTGTTGGCCAGAAGTTCGCGGATTAGTGTCGGCGATAAATTACGGGTAATTAAATGTCTTGGGGTTTAACGACGGCTTGAGGTTTTGAAAGGCGCAATTTTGTCTGCATAAATCATTTTAAAACAGATTTTCCTGTTGTTAGAATCTTATGATCGTCAAAAACCAAAATATTTGCAATTTAGTTTGGTTGTAAAAACTGTTCGGTTGACCTAACCTATAAAGTTAGGTCTGCAGTAAGACTTTCCATTTAGTAGGAGGACCTGAATCCAGACAATAAGCTATAAACGTCAGCCTAGAGAAATGGGTTATTTAGCTAAATGACTAGAACGCGCACTAAGGCGGATAATTGGAAATTACAACTGAAGCTCTATTATCATCTCTAGAGCCTACGTCAAGCCGTAACGGGACTTTTTAAAGGTTTAATTACATATTAATATTGCATCTTGTTTTAAGTTTTGCTTTTAACTGCGGGGTAATTGCGTAACACACTTACAGTGGGAATGGCAATTTCATTTTGACAGTTCAACAACATTCATTGCGTTATTTACGTTGTTGAGCAGACACATTTTTCGAACATACGAAGCAATGGATTAGCAATATCCTTTAGAATGATTCTGATTGTGATTGATAGTGCGTTTCGCAATTAGGGTGCTGTTTAGTAGTTCAAGAGTGTTCGATTGGCTTTTTTCTTTCGATAGCAATTTTTTCAGTAAAATTAAGTTTTTGCTGAACAGACATCATTACTTTTTCATTAGCTTAGAGCAGTCCCCGGGATGTTAGCCTCTATAAAAAGTACGCCATCTATAATATTTTTAGTTGTTGATTGATAGTACTTTACCCAAATACCAAGCTTGCTTGCTTGCTTGTGGCTTTTGCCAAGGCGCTTGTGACTAAGAAATAACAGCCGCACGATTCAATCGATCAAGTTAAGCTACGCTTGCCGCGGTTGGTCCTTGGATGGGTGACCATCTTTACATATCAATCAATCAATCAATCATTTATTATTTGTAAAACATAGGTAACAAAAAAATAAAGATCTTATAGATAAATGCAGTGCGCTATGTTTTGTCTATGGTAAGACATACAAATATGTTTAGTTTAAAAAATAAAATTAAAAATTAAAAACAAAAAGAAACATCAAAGAATTGGTATATATGAAATTAGAAAATGTCGAAGTTACTACTAATTAATCGTTCAAGAACTCGTCAACTGTATAATAACATTTATCAATTAAAATTTTTTGCAAAGTTTTCTTGAACTTGTGAACAGGTAATGTTTTTATTAGATCAGGGATTTTATTATAAATTCTTGGAGCGATGCCAAAGAAACTTTTATACATTAGAGCTGTTTTACATTTTGTGTGACATAGTTGGTTTAAGTATTTAGCACGCATAGGAGTTTTTCTAACATCTGATAATTTGACAAATAAGTGCAAATTAGTCTTCACAAATAATGCTGTTTCCAAAATGTACAATGATGGCAGTGTAAGCAATTTTAAAGATTTGAAGAAAGGCACACAACTATCGGTTACTTTTATAATACACATTGCCCTTATGCATCGCTTTTGCATTTTGAAAACCAGATCTCTATTAGTGGACTGCCCCCAAAAAACAAGCCCATATCGTAGAACTGAACCGACTAGTCCATGATATGCTGTTAATAAGGTTTCAATATTTACTTTTTTTGACAACTGGGAGAGTGCATATGCAGATTGGCTGAGTCGTTTGCATAATTCTTCTGTATGAGGCTTCCAAGTAAGTTTGTTGTCAATCGTAATACCCAAGAACTTGACATGACTAACTTCTTCTATTTCATTATACCCATATGAGATATTTACAGTAGGGTTTTCTCGCCGCTGATAAAAATGCATTACTTTTGTCTTGTTTAGGTTTCTAATGAGGTTGTTATTATTAAGCCAATCAATGATTTCAGAAAGAGATTTTTTATATCATTTTGGTAATTGTGTGGATTATCGCATTTAATTATGGCAGCACTGTCGTCTGCGAAAAGGACCATTTTTTGACGCGTGGCTTTTGGAAGATCATTGATGTAGATTAAAAATAGTAATGGCCCTAAGACGCTTCCTTGAGGCACGCCATAATTTATACGTCTTGGTTCAGATTTATAGGTCGTAACCAGATTAGTCTTAGGACAAATTCTAGTAACCTCTGTGCACTGATACCTGTCACTTAAATACGATTCCAATAGTTTTAGGACATTCCCTCTAATACCATAGCTATGAAGTTTTTGTAGTAAGATCTTATGGTCTACATAGTCGAAGGCCTTAGTCATGTCTGTAAAGATGGCGCAAATAGGATTTCTTTTATCTACTGACGATACATACCAAGACCCCTCCGTGCCTCGGAAGGCACGTTAAGCCGTTGGTCCCGGCTGTCATTCATGGTTCTTTGACAGTCGTTACGGGTCGTCAGAAGCCAGTTTGACAACCAGTCTTACCAAGGGGTATCGTATTACACAATAATTGGGTTGTGGAGGTCAGATAAGCAGTCACTCTTCACTCACTGGGTACGACGACCCGTAACGACTGTCAAAGATCCACGAATGACAGCCGGGACCAACGGCTTAACGTGCTTTCCGAGGCACGGAGGGGTTTTGGTATGTTAAGATGTTCACCCATCCACGGACCAACCGCGGCAAGCATAGCTTAACCTGATCGATCGACCCGTGCGGCTGTTATTACTTAACCACAAGCCCCTCCGATGATGAAGACCCAAATGTCCTTTGATATTGTCCGTCGAATCGTTGAGCTCCTTGAGTTTTGAGTTGAGTTGCACGATTACTGAGAAATGCGTGCACTGACTGGACAGGTCCACTCAAATCTGTGTGGTTCAAACATTAATCTACACGGTGTTCACACGATCTGACCAAGATTATGATTGGACTTTAAAAGAGACTGTGAACTCTGAGTTTGTTTCGGCCTTTCTTGTCAGAGTAGTCAGATAGGAAACGCCGACCTCATCTAGTTTTTAAAATATGATTGACGTCTAAAAGTGTTTGTACAAACCTACTTACAGAAATGAAACCATTTATCATTTATCTCCAATGATGTCAACAACTACTTATATCATTATATTTATTTGTATAACATCAAAAATCCCAAGATATGATGTTTATACTACACAAACTATACGAGACCGACGTGTGTTCACAATCGACCCTTGATGAGTTGAATTATTTATACAGAGTCGCCACGGTGACCACGCCACGCTTTGATTGCGGATAATTGTCCCGGATTGGGGACAGATATGAAAGTATGACATGGTGTCATGTCATTTGAAGTGTAATTGAGGTTGAACATAATTTTCTTATGTTAGGAATGATATACTTATTTAGCCGTTAACCATAACATGTTTTTCCTAATTATATTTAAGAGAGCAGTGGTGTGTCGTACCCTGCTTACGAGTTGTAGGTCGTGGGTGCGAACCCAGGCCGGTACTTTACTTTGTGTTAATTATTTCATCGCCACTGCTGTGAAGGAAAACATCATGAGGAAACTGGCATGTCTTAGAACCAAAAACAAGGAGTTTTACGTGGAAACTAGTGAATACAATAAAATAAGTACCTAGGTAATAAGTTAGTCATTTAATAAGACAAAGCCTATCCAAGTTGCACCCAATTCATAGCCACTCTACATCAAAGGGTTGTGACAGATGGCACGTAGCACAAACAGTAGTGATGTCCTCAGGCGATATTCATTATCTTCAAAATTGTCTAACATCCCGGGATCCCGGGATAGCTGAGGAACGGAGAAACGGTGCGGAGGAAAGGAGGAACGGAGTTGCGGGTTCCGACGCTAATTGGAAGCTTGTTACGTAAACGGATAAAGGGTTACATTATAATTTGATTTTGTATCGAAAAATGTATTTGATATTGTTAATTTGCACCGGATAAGGCACCCCAGCTTTGTGGCTTGTATTGAAAAGCCAGAGGCAACATATATAGCGATACATATAGGTTTAATTACATATTTTCTATGGCTATACTAATAATAAAGCTGAAGAGGTTGTTTGTTTGTCTGAACGCGTTAATCTCTGGAACTCCCGGTCGATTGAATGAGGAATTGAGGAAGGCTTTAGGCTATTTAACACCACGCTAGGAGCCAATAAAAAAAACAGAAATAACGTTAAGCGTAAAAGAAGTACCCAATAGCGCGGGCAGCAACTGATGCAGTGCCAACAATTCGAACTTACCTACTGACGCACACTACGCTTATAGCTTTACAGAATCTGAACGTGTAAATATAATCATGAATTAATTAAAGTACCTAAGTCTATATCATAATATAGTTATTTAAGTCTATCTGAGTATGTAGATTTAACTACTCTTAAGAAACAGTTCAGTTTTTAATTAATCAAAGTATTTATTTAATTCTTCACATACCTAGTAGGTACCGTATGTATGAGCGCAAAGCTTATTAAACTCTTGTAAACCTTATTCTAAATGTAATTTCACCACATAATCCACTCTAAAACTAAGCACAAACAAACAAACTACATAACAATATCACACAATTACCTACAATTCAATTAAAATAATTACAAACAACTTAACCTAAAGCGCGCCAGTGTTGCCATATCTTATTAACCCTTCGCGGGACATGCCATAATATTTAACATGGCAACTCCGGGCGACGGTAGCGACATCACGACATTCAAACTATTAACATGTCAATAACAATTTGCTGAATTGCTTTTATGTTGTACTTGATATGAGGCCCGAAGGGAAGGGGTGGGATTAGGGTTGGTGCACTTGCAAATTGTGAATATTTTTGTGATTTAATTATGAAGTAGGTAGGTAGATATGAGACATGATAGGTTTTCATAGTATTTAACGTTGCAATAAATATGTGGTAATATAAATTTTCAGATTTTAATGTTTTCCCAACTCTGATGTTTTTTCAAGTTAACTAAATTGGTAGGGTGATGTTAATTATAAGATCACAGTAAATGGGTCGCAAGGCGTGGTCAGCTTTGCCTGTTAATGAGACCTGTACTGATGTCCTAAAGGCTAAATCTTTATCCAGGCCAACGACTTTGTACATCACGAAGTACCATAGTTAATATAAGTAATAAAATGTTTTATAATTTCTGCGGTAGTAGTAAAAATCAACCAAGCGAAAAACTTCCACTATTTATCAATGTCTGCCTATCTACTTGCGTTCAATGTCTTCCGCCACAAAAATAAATACTAAAATACTTAAACTTAACAGCGACAACCCTACGAAGTCAAACAGTCCCAAAGTTAAGGGTTGTCTGTCCCGCTCCCGGGCACCACGGACCCCGGGAAATTGATAATTTTCACTACACGGTGGTCATACAATAATTTATTCATGTCCGAGAAATGATCCTGACCGAAATTAATATTTATTAGCCATTGTCCCTTTAAGTCCCATCAGCAGAATTAATTCTAAAGTTGTTTGGTTTGTAGAGAATATGTGGAGACTGAAGGTTGATAGTTTGGGATTATCCTATAGTTGGCCAGACTTGGGATCTATTTACTTAATTAGTTTTGAGAATTGACTTGTGTTAAAGCTCGTTTTGACTTACGGGATTAGCGGGATATTGCGGTTGAATTGTTTTGCATCACTATAGCAACTGGCTGGCCAGGTTTGTCCAAGGACCGATGGCCGGTGGAGCAGACGAGTCCTGGAGTGGAGACCGCGTATCGGCAAGCGTAGTGTGGGACCCTCAGCTAGATAGAAGGACGACCTAAAGAAGGTGGCTGGGACAGACTGGATACGGAATGCGGAGGACAGGGTGTTGTGGCGCAGCCTGGGAGAGGCCTATGTCCAGCAGTGGACTACAATAGGCAGTTTTGATAACAACTGGACCATCACTAGAGCAGTGGTGGCCTAGTTGTAAAGGCCACAACTTACGAGAGATAGGTTCGAGCACACGCGCTTTACTTTGTGTAAATTATTTCATCACCACTGCTTTCAAAACGGTGAAGGAAAACATGTTCTAGAACAAAAAATACAAGTACACGAAACACGTTTTTTTTAAGGGTAGAAAAACTCTCATAATCTTTTATACTTAATAATCGTATTGATATAATAATCGGTGATGTTTGAATTGGGTACATACGCTATTGACCCGGTAAACACCCATCAGCCAAAATATATATCTAGGATCTAGATTCCAGAGGGGCAATTCTCGTAATTTTAAAAAAGGTTCACAGTCTGATCTCAGTCTCAATCTGTCAAAAAATACTTCTAATTTCCCTACAAGACAAGGACAAGTTTTTGACATTTCTTTGTCGCCGAGATGAGACTGCGACTAGATTTTGAACGTTTTAAATTAAGAAAATAAAGCGTTCAGATGTTGTATGTAGGTACTCGTATAATAAACAAGTGACGATCTCTGTCAGTTAGAATGTGTCTCTCTAATAACGTCAAAACATACTCGTACTCATCTCTTTACTGATTTTCGAGATGTGTCACCGCTCAATACTAAACATAAAATAATACAAAGTATGCAAATATAATAACATAAGTACACATAACTCGACGACAGAGATTCTTCTAAGAAACCGAATATTCCCTTTGTTGTAAGTCCTTAAGGTTCTAATAAAGTGTCACATAAAGTTGTATGAGTAAGTTGGCCGGTGAGAAGATACCGGCAGGGTTGCCAACTGCAGGTTTTTCTTCGAGATTATTGGGCTTTTAGGTTTAAAATAGAGCTTTCCTTTTCTTCAGATTCCTTGGCATTCCATCTCTTCCGATTTGTTTCAGCTAAACAAATATTTTTCCCGAAATATAATCCATGTGGAAAGCCTCATTTGAGTGGAACTATCGAATCGTGATAACTGAAATCAGTGGAACACAGATTCACATATGTATCAAACATTTGGGGACTAACCACACTTATTCAGCTCTGTGCAGCTTTTGTCCATATAGTTGTTATTAGTTGTGTAGTAGTTTGTAAAGCTGAACGGATGCGTACGCATTCCATTTAAAATCGTAGTTTTCTATGGACAAAAGCCGAACAGAGTTGAATAAGTGTGGTTAGTCCCTTAGTCGGAGTCAGGACCAATCTTTCAAATGCCCTTTTTTATATAGGTTTTTTTTTTCTGGTGGGAATTCATCAAATGACCCCTCCCGCTCTGGGTGGAGCGGAAGGGAGTGTCAGACTCTTACTGACTAAAACCCACCCATGTTCCTTCCTTCGCCCTTTATGTTCCGGGGTAGCGGTTACCCTTTCGGACAATCCCGCTGTTTCAAATGCCCTTACAATATCTGTAAAAAATCACAATAAGAAAACATGCGATTTTATTTATTTATTTATTACTAGCTGCGCCCCACGGTTTCACCCGCATAAGTTTCGATCCATGGGAATATCGGATTATAAGTATCCTATATATTCATCCTGAAAGATGAAATTTGGCACACAAATAGTTTATAACCAGGATTAACACATAGGATAATTTTTATCCCGATATTCCCAAGGGATGGAAACTTATGCGGGTGAAACCGCGGGGCGCAGCTAGTAAAAATAATAATTTTATTTTTATCCTATATAATAATAAGTCCTAATCGAGATTAAGGTTTTTGGGAGTAATATTAATTGTCATTTGACAAAAAACTGGTGACCCTAAGCCACAGCCTGTTGGTCTCCAGTTCTAAGAACATGGCCTTACATTGTCGCGAATGTCGCACCTAATTTATTGGGTGACACCCCTGTTTATTGCTTTTTATTATTAATTTTAGTGTTTTATGACCTACCTGCGCTAAAAAATATTAAAATTTGATTTACAGATAAAATAAAAGGCTTTCAAATTATTGACTTAGGACCTGGAGTCTTTAATTTGAATAAGTTTGGCTCTGAAATATGTTTCCTTAGGGATAAAGAAATACAAACTTGTTCTCATGTTTGTCCTATAGGGTTAAATTAGATTTTGGCATTTTCACATCTCGATGACTAAATTACAGCTTCCAATTATATATATTTATAACGTCATAGTTGTACTTTACTCGCTCTGCAATAAAAAATTTACTAGTAGGACCTAATTATCTAATGACAGGTACATTTGCGACGCATCTATTTAGACTGTGTATATGTCCCTTCCATATGGACAAAAAAACTCTGGTAAAGTGGGTGGGAAGCCGCTGGAAGCGGGACGTTTAGCAATGATCGTGGTTGTAATGTTTTCCGGAGGCCCAAGCATGGATGCTACACGCATTCGGCACTCTTTCAAAGAGAGAAAAACAGTACCGACCATACGGCACTAGCAGAAAATCTCACGCACTTTTCATCTCCCACCAATCAAAAACCACCTGACATTTAACACCTTTTATCTCCTCCAAATTCGAAAAAATCGCACAACAAAACAAAACACAACCGGCGCGAATGCTCTTCTCGGTTTTCCGTGTCGTCCGATGTCGCGGCGATACGGCTGATGTACGGGACCGGCAGCCGGCGGCGCTACGACAAAGGCGCGCGCCATTAACTGATATGACATGACTATAAAGTAACCTCACCGTGGGACGATGACGGCGACTGGGAGGGTAAGTGGCTCTACTTTGTATTTTCGTTTAGTTTGTTGAGGATGAACTTGGATTATAGCTGACAGGAAAGATCAATGCTTTATTATGATTTATTCATAAGTCATTGTCATGTCCAGCTGAGGACGTGTTTCGGCTGATATGATAATAATGATTAAATTATTAGGAAGAACGTACAATCTATCAAATCATCTTATCGCAGTCCACTGTTGGCGTCTCCTGGGCTGCGCCACAATACCCTGTCCTCCGATTTCCACATCCAGTCTGTCCCAGCCACCTATTTAAGGTTGTCGGTCCATCTAGCTGGGGGGCGTCCCATACTCCCGTCTGATCCACCGGCCATCGGTCGTTCGACAAACACGATACCTACACTAAAAGTAGAAACTACCTGAGTGAGGCAGTTTTCATTGTATCGTACTATCGTCGAAGACTACATATTATTGGGAATTGGTTTGCCTGTTATCATTTACTTCATGTTGATTTTATCATTTTTGATTTAGTTTTTATTGTGATGTAGCATGTTTATTTTATAGAGGAAACTGATAAACTTATATAAAATCCTAATAATATAATGTTTGGACTTTAAAAGAGACCATTATCTTTAAGTTTGTTTCGGCATTTCTTCTCAGAGATCAGTCAGCTAGGTAATGTCGGGGCCATTAAACTATTGACTAACAAAGTATTGACGTGTAAGAGATCTACTTACAGAAATAAATATTTTATTTCTATGGACTCAGGTATGAAATAAAGAATTTGAATTTCATTTCATATTCTGTAAAATTCTGAAAAATTGACTAATATTTCCGGAAAAAATATTAAAAAGTTATGAGTTGTCTGACATTTTAATACAAGAAGTGGAGCCCACTTCCCCCCCATTCAGATCCACTACAATATTTTGCACCGTACACACATTACGAACGATCATTTCACATTATATTACGCTCGCGATATGTCGGACGCGTTTTTGCGTGAACCGGGTATCGAACCCGTGTCGATGAGGGCCACTAACCATAAATATGTGTCGTGCCAACACGGCTCCACTCATAACGTATCAATTGTCTTTACGATCGCAATTTTTATTATTTATGTGCAACATTTAACGTGTGAAGATTTTATCGGTGTGTGCACTATTTTTTTTGAGATGGCGCCGATTTTTTTGTTTGAGGACCTTGGGTAGTTCTGTCAGTTCTATCAGAGGAACTGTCAGTTAATAAAAAAGAGGCCTCTTCCAAGCTATTGAATCTACCCTATGAGGCTATTCGTGACCCACTCTTATTTAAGATCTTGCATGCATGTATGTTTAATTCTATATGTATACACATGTTTGAGCAAATAAAATTTCTTATTCTCATTCTTAAGTGTATCTGGAAAACCGACCTTCTTCTTTCAAAGATGCTCTTGCAAATTGATATCTGCCAGTGTGTTAAAAAAATGTCGCCGTTAAAACATAGATAAAGTGAGGTTGAAGTGAGCTGACATTCCACATGATGCTAGGGTTTGACAGCTCACTTGAATCTCACTTCTTTTCACGGTGCGATTTTTACAGAATATATAAGCAATTAGTTGCGTCTAGTTTACTAGCAATGATGATTTTTTCAAGACGTTGCAGTTGGTACATTTTCACGGTACCTTCAAAGTAGGAACTCCTTTACTTGTCTTTATATCACGTTGCACATTCTAATGATTATGAAGTTAAGAACTTTTTAAAACCACATGTAAACATTCGAAGACATCCACCAGGGTGGTGGATGTCTGCACATGGCCCGCGTGGTTGATTATAACCCACTCCCTCTCGAAGAGAGACTTATGTTCCAGCAGTGGGAACATTAGAGGCTGATTATCCTAAACATTCCTGTCACCATTTGCTAAACGCTGGCTTTCCCCAAGTTTTGCCGTGTCTGTTCTATTTCCAATGAGTTCATGCATCGTCGTGGTGCTGAGATTACTTGTCCATTCAATTTACCGATATCTTAAAGATAGTATTCACTATAATAACTTCTAAGATAGGGTGGAGAGACAGCTTCTGATTCATTCATAGGTTGTGCTAGATATATCGATAAGTTTTGATAGCGAATAGTAGTTCGTAGACTTTGGAAATTGTGTCGAATTGGAAAGGAAAGAAAGCGGTGGATTGTTTCTGATTGGGAAAGGTGATAAGGATTTGGAAAATTCACAATGGTATAGCTATAGATAGGTACTTAACTGATATTTCATTAAACGTTCGTTAGTCCATTTTTTGCAATATTTTATTTTCGCTTGTGTGTTTCGATAGTTTTTTTTTGCCAATTAGCCTTTTTTTAGCTTATCTATGAATAACATAATCAACCTATAATGTTCCCACTACTGGGACACAAGCCTTGAGAGGTAATGGGCCGTTATCCATCACGCGGGCCCAGTGCGGGTTGGTAGATGTCACATGTCTTCAAATTTTTGGTTCTAGGAGGTGCCGGT
Organism: Apamea monoglypha; assembly: GCA_911387795.2. NCBI lineage: Eukaryota > Metazoa > Arthropoda > Insecta > Lepidoptera > Noctuidae > Apamea > Apamea monoglypha. Next base: position 13,635,386 of record OU426930.1, on the reverse strand, counting down.
TTCCATACGATGTTTTCCTTCACCGTTTAAGAGATGCGGTGATGAAATAAGCAACGAAACATATTTTTTGACCTGTTTTACGACTGTATTACCATGATACTATTTATATTTTTTATAAAATATGTTTGAATAAGTATTTTCCTTGAACATTTGACAATAGACTATTTTTATTTTCTGGCTTGTTATATTTACAAATACGTGTAACTGTGCGACAAAAAACTGAGCGTTTTACGGTTTTCTACGTTTGGGCAGCGCCTTAAATGCAACGATGATACTGTAATATACTACTGCTATTTTTATTTATCCTTGTAGATAGATAGATAAACCAACACGACGGCACGGTTGGCGCAGTGGTTAACGATTGACTGCTGCGCTGCGTGTCGCGGGTTCGATTCCCGCACGGAACAAATATTTGTATGACCTACAAGTAGTTGTTCCGGGTCTGGCTGTTTGTGTATGTGAGTTTAAATGTTTGTAAACGCACCCACGATACAGGAGCAATTCCTAGTGTGGGGTAACGTTTTTTTTTAAAAAAAAAAAAAACAACAACAACATTCAAGAGTACAATTAGATGATAACCAATTACCTACATGAATATGATATAAAAACAAGGTGCCGATATCGGGCGATATAAAAACAAAAACATACATATCGAAGTAAAACTGACACTATGACGAATACTTAAAATAAAAAAAAAAATAAAAATATACAGTCTGGTGTGAGTGAGTCCAGCTCAGCATGTATCAGGCAAATATACCTGACGCTGATATTCTGCTGGATCCCTGCAGTGACACACGGATGTTGAGCAGACGTGATAATTTTGTTTTTGTGACAGTGTTATGTGCAGAGAGAAGTTATGTAAGTACATGTGACAGATAAAAATAAACTCTCGCGGTAGTACCTATCAATACCTTCCATAGTACTCCAACTACAGTACCCAGTTAGAATATAGAGCAGCGATACATGACGTACAGCACGTTGGGGAGCTGGCATATATCAATAAGTTTTTCCCCACACCTGGGGAACTTTGGCTACAGAGTCGAAGTTGGAAAACTATTTGACACGCCAACTCCGAGTTCAAAAGTTCCTTTGATTTATGCGTTTCTGGTAGTTTTGGTTAGGAGATCTGGGAAAGTTATGGTTTTTTGTTAACTGCTCATTGGTTGATCGACTCTTCACTAGAGGGCTAGCCTATTTTTTGGGCAAAGAATCAGCATCGCTATACAACGTGGCAAGCTGCCAGCCTTTCGGAAATTTTTCCTGTGGACAGCGAAGCGGACGAATTTTTTGATGCCCTATGTTTCTTTTCGTAAGTCTGTTAGCTTATTTACATAAAGTAAATACTACTCATTTGCTCTTACAGAAGAATATACGAGCTGTAGAGATAAATAAGTATCCCTACACATCATTGCAAATGGCAGGAGTTTGAATGGAGGTCCTTGGTCTTCTGTTTAGGCTAATTCTAACTGTACGTTGACATTAGGAAATTGGGTAAAATGTTAGGCCGAAGCTTGCTTAGCATGGTTGTTTGTGCTGTAGGCTCTTATTTATTACTTAGACCAACTAAATTAGTTAAATAGTTTTTGTTATACCTTGTAATCAGTAAATTATATGACTTAGACAAACTTTTCTTCACCATGACAAACATGATGAAAAAATCTAAACTGAAATTAAAATGGTTCCACTAACAGCTAAGTAAATAAAATGGCAGTGATTGACATGATACGTGAAAATGAATGTTATTTTTATTGCAGACATTTTTTATCTGACCCCTACCAGCAATTGGTAAATTCACAGAATTACACACATTGATAAACTCAAACCGAGTGTTAAAAAAATAATCCATCACTGGTCAAACTCGACCATTTATCGCACTATGACGATGAAAAATGACTTATTTGTCAATTACTTTTCACCAGAACCAAGGGTCACTTTCAGCAAACTAATACCACACAAAAAATCAAAGCAATATCTTCCTTACTGTCTTAAGAATAAGGATTATTTTAATGCAAAAGAAGACTTGGCAAATTATTACAAAGTTTATCAAGAGTTGATGCACGCTGAAATAGATCGTATCAACTGAAAATAAGAGCGATGGCGCGTGTATAACTAAAGTGGTGATATGTAGGGTGGCAATAAATAAGGTGTCGGAATCTAGGAGTATTGGTATCGGTCGCGACTGATAAAAGTCCTCTTTCGCACGACCGACTTGTGATCTTTTGTTAGTGATGTGGGTGTGAAGTTTGTTTCTGGTGGTATCGATGAAAACTTAATCATTTACGTAACATAACATCATGCCTGTAATCCCCGAAGGGTTAGGCGGAGGTGTACCAATGGAACATCCACATTTCACTAGTTATGTTGTAAGTCCCATGTAACAGGGGGCGAGCCTATTGCCGTCAACCGGGCACAAATCCAGACTACGGCCTGCTACGGGGAAATTCCAGATAGGAAAACTCAATAACACTTTGTCCGACCTGGAAATCGAACCATTAATAATTTATTTTAATATTAAAAAGCTGTATGTACGTTCAAGACTTTACTATTATACAGGACTAGAGAGTGTTAGTATTTGCGTACTGGGTCAGTCAAAGTTTTATTTGGCTCAGGAAAATATTGGCTGATCGACGCCAAGCTTAAATAATGATACCAGCTTTAAAATATACGGACAACAACTCATTGCCTGGGTCTTACGTTCGGGACATACTTAGATGGTCACATGTAGAAATAACTAAGCGAAAAAAAAATTACAACTGCTTTTGGTTATATTGAATTCCAAGGACTGCTCAAAGTCAAGGTTGCCTTGAAGAGGTAAGACCGCCGATTGTATGTTTTGGTAGGATTAAATGTATGTTTTGTTATGTATGTATTTTCTGGTGTACAACAAAGTATCTATATACGAATAAACGACCGACCGTTACCTTGCCATTTTATCTGTGTAATGAATTTAAAACATTGGTCAGGCAGGGGCTATACACTTTCCATAGTCTTCAATAACCAGTTCACTTTAGCCACCCAAACCCATAATCATTGCTTCCATATCCCACAATAGTCCTATACCAACCGGGGATTTGTTGTATAAATAAATCATTCGCTTAGCGTGACTATCGATATCGATAACCAAACACCGATTTTCCCAATTGAGACTCCCATCACTATTATTACTTAGTGTTCCCGGCACGTTCCAGTCAGCTGCGAGCCTTTTGTCTGTTTTCTTTTTAATTACCTCCAATAAATAGCCACTCAGCAGCTCGCCGCCCGCCGCTGCTATTTAAGATAGGGGAGACATCGACGTCTTCGACATTGTGCCTCGATTTACAATGATACTGGCCGCTGGGAAAATAAACTGTACGGATTTTTGATGAGGTACGTAAATAGAGTTCTGTTGTTCTACACAGTTTTGTCACTGTTCTTTTGATCCGATTTTGAAGGACAGGTGTTTCCTCTGAATTACCTCTATGATTTTGTAAATGTGAGGACTTTGTAGGCCTTATAGACTTTAGATCTGTAGACCATTTTTTATTTTATCAAGTACCTGGTACTTGTTGACAGGCCTACACTGTCCTCCCATACCTAATGTAATTTGAAAACATTGTAAAAGCCAATTATTTTTAAAAGAGTAACCGTGGAGTTTCTTGCCGGCTCTTCTCCATAGGAAACGAACAATTGGAACCGTGCACCTAGCTTCTGACGTTTCATAAGTGCCCATGGTGGTGTATGTGAAATAAACTATTTTGATTTTGAATTAATTTTGTAGATGTTGGTGTATGTGAAATAAAATATTTTGATTTTGAATTAATTTTGTAGATGAATAAAAACCTGTCACCATGGATTTAAGTACATGATTTTGAACGTATCGCTGAAATTTTTTGTCTGTTATTAAAAAAAAAATTGTTGTCCATCATGTGCTGAATTCAAGGTTACAGTTTCGCGTCGATGATGCTATCCTGTATAATGTGCTACTTAAAACTAAACTGGACAGTTCAAAGTATTTAGTTGTAGCTACGTGTGTCAAAATATTTTGCGAAAAGCGTGTCATTTTTTAACAAAAGGAAAAAGGTGTTACTAATAATATGTAAACCCAAATAATAACTTGACATTATGACAATTATGCGACAGACTTTACTTACTTTTAAAGCTATTTTAATAATTGTCTACATAGCTAGAGTAAACGTGTCCTACCCATCATCATCATCTGCCTAGCCTTTCCCAACTAAGTTGGGGTCGGCTTCCAGTCTAACCGGATTCAGCTGAATACCAGTATTTTACATGGAGCGACTGCCTATCTGACCTCCACAACCCAGTTACTAGGTAGTATCGTATTACCTTGGTACCTACCCTACCCTTGGTAAGACTGGTTGTCAGACTTTCGGGCTACTGACGACCCTTAACGACTGTCAAAGATCCACAAATGACAGCAGGGACCAACGGCTTAACGTGCTTTCCGAGGCACGGATGGGTCTTGGTATGTGGAGATGGTCACCCATCCACGGACCAACCGCGGCAAGCGTAGCTTGACCTTCGATCGTACGGCGGTTATTACTTAGCCACAAGCCCCTACGTACGTGTCCTACCCATGAAATACAAATAATAACTTGACTTTATGTCTTATCAGCAATCTTACTAAAAAGTAAATTTCAGAAACCACTTCCTGAATTTTTCACACGATTCGAGTGATTTCCCCTGCCCCACCATAATGTTATGGCAATAAAAAGACACGGGTAGATGTGACTCCGATGTGGTTGCGGTGGTCGTTACAACAATAAAGTGTCCCATTAGTGGACAGGGATGGATTTGGAGGCTTTATAGCTTCCGGGGTGCTGTGGGTGGAAGATAGTGGCAGAATTATGGAGAAAATTTGATAAGTAGCCGTAAATAAAGAGAAGATAAGTAAGTACTCATTTTTAAGTAGTTTAATTCTTAACAACAACATATTTTCTATTGGTAAGTTATGGTTTTTTAATTGCACAAAAAGTTACATTACTACTTACATTATGTAGGTACGATCACCAAAGGAGATAAGTAACCAAGGTCCTCGGAAATAGTTGAAGTTTAGTAAGAAACCGATGGATGTTTACGAATGAAATTTAATTAAATTATTAATAACAAACAGTTCATTTCTAAAAATTAAATCGAACATCCATCGGTTTCTTACTAAGCTTCAACAGCTATATCCGACAACCCTGGTTACTTATCTCTTTTGGTGACTGTACAATGTATTGTATAGTCACCAAAAGTTGTCTGGACTGTATAATTAAGCTAGTGACATGGCTATAAGGGCACACACTCAATAGCAGCTTGTGATAGTAAATTTCAATATTTGGACCAACAACTTTGTAAACCAAGCTTGAAACCACGCTCACCTAAGGTGGCTATAAAAATTCAACTCAAATGACACTAAACCGAAAAGCAAAAACCTCACACACGAAGCTTTTCAAGGATTTCTCACACGCACAAACCGATTTTCCCTCCCCGCCAATAAAAAAGAACATGAGTGAATATAAGTCTCGTAATGCACAAACATGGCCATTACAAAAAAATAAAATGTCCTACTAAAAGGCAGGGCCGCACTCGAACGCGTTAGTAATTCGGGAGCGGGCGAACGAGTCCCAAGCGTGGTACCTGATGCTTGTGTTTTATTGATATTTTAGCGTTGGAATGATTTTTCGTAGCGACTACGAGTCCCTTGGGGTAGGAACGTTAGTATTGATGGCTGGGTATGGTGGCGGACTTGGGAGAGCCAAAAAAGTAGGTTTATATAAACTTTTTCGTTTTTTATAAAAATAAAAAAAAACAATTTTGTTTTATTTAAAAGTAAAACATCGATTTTCAAGTACATCGCGATGGACTGACTAGAAGGTGTCTCTGACGAGTGAAAGTCAAATTAAAGGTCCGTTTCAAGTTCAAGGTCAAGTTTCTGAAAGTCTTCTGCCAAATCTCAATAAAACTGCTGTTTTTGTCCAAAACCAAAAATTACCTACTGAAATAGTTGACATGAGATTTGAAAACATTATTCAATTTTCATATATACTTACTCTACCCTAAAATTAAAGTGCCTTGCAGTTTAATATATAAAAGTCTCTATTGCCAAACCACATGATCCATAAGAAACTCAATAAAAAAAATACAATAAAACATGGCACCGTTCCTCTCTTGCACACCAAAAAACAAACATCTACGCGGCTATTTTCAACCACCGCTTGTAGGTCTTGGTAGCATACATACTATCACCAAGGTCCTTAACTATACTGTTTCTACACCCTGCTTTGTTTGTTTAACCTTCCTTGTAGGTCGGAACTAAATCCCAAGTCCGCCCCCCTCCATTACAGGACATATCAGTATCTCTGCGTACCAGGACATGATCGACATACATCAGCCACTGAAACATTCACACTAACGACACCTTGCGGTAAAACACGGTTATGATTGGACCGCCTTTACGGTCCAACCGTAAAACTTACGGATGGGTATCGGTTTTTTTTTGGGAGTACGAGTGATATCTCTGAATGGGATTATAAGTACTGGCAGTTTTGTTTTTTATGTGATGTGAGTGTTCGATTTAGATTTTGAAGTGCAATTGGTTTGTATTTTATAACCGACTTTAAAAAAGGAGGTTCTGTATTCGACCCATATGTATGTATGTACAGACGCCAGCAGGTCAAGCTACCCGAAACTGTCAAATTTTCCCAATCAACCTTGAACCTTAATGCTTTAGTGATAAAGTTGAAAATCTATTAATGAAAGGAGAACGGCAGCTGACGTACACCTTTTAAAATGTTTGTTATGGGTTCATATTTAAACAATTTAATAAGCAACTAAAATTGTTAATTTTTCAATAATCTAAACATTTTTAAAAGTTGGGAATAGTGAAAAAACCTTAATTAATGTAACATTGAACAAAACGCAAAAAAAATGACAACAAAACGCAGCTGGAATGGATGTAATGCATGGATTAAATCGAATAATAAATCGATAAACCTTTCAACCGAATAACTAACGTCTTTTTACCTGTTATAATATAACAGAATAGATAATTAATTATTAATCATCACTAATGTAAGATTTTGGTTATCATAATTAACTGATTCTTGTAAAATAATACAAAATCATATTTTCGTTTCTTTAATCGATTACCACTCATCAATTGATATACGATACAATATTTAAAAAAAAAATCTTTGACAGATGACAGATTGTCACGTTACTTTTCAAATTGTTTTACTTTTAATGGCGATCGTGCTGTTGATTGTGTGGTCCGGTTTTGCTGTGCTTCATGTGCATTGTGCTCTTCGAAACATTAGCTACCATAACTTTTATCTACGTCGAGTTGAGCCCTCTGCGGGAAGCAATAACAAGTTATTGTTGCAACTGCATTGTGGGGCTTAGAACTGTAGGGTGTTGCTCACATGTTATGAGTATCCTCTGGTACCTAGGGTATGCTCGCCATGAGGGTATGACGCCACCAGCTCCCTTCCTAGATGAGGAGAATATAGTAGGTAAACCTGCTGAATAAAATAAAGTCATTATATGATATGAGAATTGTTTAATTTATTCCGAGTATATTACCTACCCTACCTATTACCTACTCAAGTAGTGAAGTCAGGCTTGAGCCAAGTTCCATAATAATATTATAAATGAGAATAATTCTGTCTTACGTTTTCATGCATAAACCTCTGAACCACTTTTAGATTTTGGTGAAGATTTCAGTCGCTATTCGCTAAGCACACACAGCAAGCAGAGCTGACAGTTTGGCCTCTAAATGAAAAGAAGTTTTATAGATTTAAAGGAACATAATTATAAAGAAGTTAGTTTATTATGGTCAACTCAACCAAAAACTCAACTGTCAATTATCTAACGCTAGAAACCACGAAACCACTATCATGTCAATAAAGACTCTAGTGATCATAATTATTGCACCCGGCCCGCCGATGGCGATTGTGTGGGAGACAAAATAAAACTTAACCTAACTTCTTAAAAATGCATATATGTTAAGAACCCCAACTTTATAAAATCTACGAATAAGAGCCTCAATTATGTAGTATTTTTACCTATTAAATGTAAATGTTTAGTGGCTAAACACGAGTTTTTTTAGGTGTACAAAACCTTCATACACGCTTGCCGTTCTCCTTTGACAGATTGTAGTAACTTGATGTGCTGGCGTCCGTACGTCCGCGATTTTCTCAAAAACTATTGATCCGATTTGGATGGGGTTTACGTTATTTATCTCGTAGTTCATTGATAGACATTGCACAGCGTAAAGAATTCCTCTAATAACTAAGGTGTTCATAAGGTAGGATTTTTGAAAATTCATCCCCTGAAGGGGTTTAATACGGGTTGAAAGTTTGTATGGACATTCATCATTCTTGCCGATGGAATAAATAATAATTGGATGTAGTGCCTAAGGTAGAGGCGTATTAACGCTCTGATACACTTAAATATACCTGAAGTGCATACTAACACCTGTAACAACGAATCTCTAAGTTCATCAATCCGCCAGCAGTCTACCAATCGGCTGCATGGTATGCATGCAGCTGAATACCAGGATTTTACAAGAAGCGCCTATCTGACCTTCATAACTGGGGCTACTGACGACCCGCAACGACTATCAAAGATCCACGAATGACAGCCGGGACCAACGGCTTAACGTGCTTTCCGAGGCACGGAGGGGTCTTGGTATGTGAAAATGGTCACCTATCCACGGATCAACCGTGGCAAGCGTAGCTTAACCTGATCGATCGACCCGTGCGGCTGTTATTATTTAGATACAAGCCCACACTGAACAACGAACCACTAAGGTATAAGGTAGGATTACTAAATGGATCCGTAACTTATAAAACCACGACTCCAAAAGCGTGACTTGTAAAACCATCTTTACTAGGCGGTTCTACATCAATTAATACATTATCATGTACAAAGTCTTTACCTACATTCAATATTAAATAGTTAAACCCCAAAGACGAATAAACATCGTCGTCGCGTCGTGTTCCAAGACTTCCAACAAACGGAATATTAAATTATTCTCGCGTTAAACTTATCCCCAGTAAACATGTCAACTAAACGTCTTAAATAAGCTTGTAACAAAACCCTGGGGTGTCCACCCGGAGGATATTTCACGAGACAATGTGAGAAAGATAAAAATACGCGAAGGCGACATGAGCTTCAACAGATATTGTCAACATCGTAAATCGTAATTCGATAACACCGGAGTGTAGCGCGAAATGCAGAGAATATTGTCACCCTACTATAATTTTATGAGTTTGTTGTACATTGAGGCGTCTGTGTTTATTAAAGTTTGTGCAGAATGTTGAAAAGCAGCAATGAATTTTCATGAAAAAAAATGTTATTTAGTCTGTATAGAATTTGCCAATTTATACAAAACAGGAAACGCAGTGTTAACATTTTGGTTATTTGTTTTCATATGGCGTTTTATCTACTTTTCTATTTGTATTTTTTACAAAACAAGGCCTCATTCTCTAGAACTTACGTCAATTTAAACTAAAGCAAGACTGAAGAAAGAAGTTAGAGGAAGAAAAAGTTGTCAAAAAAAACCTATTCTAAGGGCTGATTTTTCAACTCTCAGATAACTTTTATCTGGGAAATATTATTACCTTGAAACCGCCTTTTTATAGAAAATATGTCAAACTGTCATATTTAATCTTCGAATGCAATTTAAAAATTATCTGCAGTCTGAATAACAGCCTAAATTAAAAAAAAAAAAAAAATCGCACCGTCTAAAAAATTATCAAAGTCCTATCTCGCAACAGCTCTCCGGATCGCATCTATCAGACTAATCTACGTAGCATGCGGCATTCTGCACATAAATCGGCGCGGCACTACAACGCGGGCGCCGCGTAAAGCAACCACCTTGTCGAACAAGGATGGCCACTCAGCGGAGATAGCAACAACGGATCTTATCGGCGAGGTGACAATACTGCAAGTTGTGCATTGTTGCGCGAATTAATGTATAGTTTTATAGTGTGCTGCTTGCTCTAGCCTTACCTTTAATAAAGTTTACTTTGTTTCGAAAAGTTCAAAGGTTTCTTGCTGTTTAACGACTATAGAATATTTTTTCATAAAAGTAAGGTTCAAAATGTGTTCGATATTATGCTCTTACCTCAGCCATACTTACACACCACCGACTAATGTAATATACATAATTATTACACGAGGGAACCAGGGGGTCTACTACGAAGTGCAAAGTGCGAATGATCGGATCGGACGGACACATGGCCGAACCGAATATTACTGAAAAATGCGAAAAAAGTTCGGATCGGCTCAGTTGGGTCGGGACCATAATCAATATTCGAAAGAGTGTAGGAGTGTAGGATCGGGACCGACCGAACCAAATAGTAACTTCGTAGCAGGAAACGGCCGAACATTCGGCCGATACCACTTCGGAGTAGACCCCCTGGATTTGATCATTTGAAATCGCAGCCATAGCAGTGAGCAATGACCAGATGCTCATTTGTTTTTTTCTATGAGAAGCAATTGTTCATGTATTCTTATCGATTGATATTTCATGAATGAATTATTTCATGAAATATCAATCAATAGAACTGATGATTTTAATGATTATAATTCTGTGAAGTCATATTTGTTAAGCTCGCGAATCTTATTTTAATCAACATACTTCCTGACACTGGCGTCGATTCCCTTGTTCACAAACTACACTAAATATAAGTTCAGTGCATCTTTTTCTTTCTATTTCATTAAGAAAAGTACAGAAGATAAATATTAGTTTTGTCCTGTCAAATTAGTCAGCGCCTGACGTAAATTGACGTATTTTTAGTAGCCATGTTTTTAATCACGTCTAAACTGTCTATGGAGTATCTTAATTTGACAGGAACAGGACTAAACTAATATTTTATCTTCTGTCCTTTTCTTAATGAAATAGAATGAAAAAGATGCACTTAACTTAAATTTAGTTTAGTTTGTGAACAAGGGAATCGGCGCCACTGACCAGTACATAGCAAAACACGTAAGAAAATTTCACTTTCTTGGGTTACCTAGCGCATCCCTTAAGTGCTATTATTGGACTATGCATGAAGCATGCTGCAACTATACAAGTACGATATAGCAAACAAGGCTAGCAAATATTAATGCTTCTCTATATATAATATCTACCCAAATTATCATGCAATAAACAAATAAACACTCCCAACTTTTATCCCAACTTAACAGCAAAGTATTCACAATTCGTCAGCTGCTAGAACTTCAGCAACTAATTCCCGTTCTCTTTCCCACCAGTGGCTTAAAACAAAGTGTCGTAATTAGTCAATAGGGGAGACAGGGCAACTCCTAACAAGTTATTTGGCACGGCCATTTCGTAGCCGTGTTTATTATCCCCGGTGTCCCCAACTAATTTATTGGACCCTTAGCTCCCTTGCCCGTAGATGGATCACCTAATTTAACATTAAGGCTTCCTACAGGTGCTTTATGGCATTGATGGTCATCATTTTTGTTTTGTGAGGTCCTGTATTATCCATGTTCCTTAAACGTTTAGGCATAGCACGCACTGCCGGCGGTAGTTTCGTGAATTTGTCGAAGTTAGAAAGTTCGACACAGCCTGCGATCTGCGTCTTATCTTATACAAAATTTGGTTGTTCTACATATAATGTATCCAAGAATAATTAACATAATTGTGTCATTCGTCGTCTATACACTGAACGTCAGAATTAACTATAAATGATTGGATTGCTTTTATTAATGATTCTATTGCACAATCAGCCTATAATGTTCCCACTGCTGGGACACAGGCCTGCGGGGAGATTGCGTAACACACAAACAGTAGCAATAGCTTTCATTTTGACAGTTCAACAACATTCAACATTCATTGCGTTATTTACGTTGTTGAACAGACAAATTTTTCGAACATACGAAGCAATAGATTAGCAATAACCTTCAAAATCATTCAGATTGTATTGATATTGTGTTACGCAATTAGGGTGCTGCTCTCTGAGAATGTATGAATGTCTATTATTAATTATTGTCTTGATTTATTTAATTATAATCATAGGTAGTGATTTTACAGCTAAGTAGAAGAAGACAAAACCAAGAGGTCAAGACCCTTGTTTAACGAGGCCTTTGTTTAATGTTTACGGTACGGTTTGGTTACGATCGTTATGTTTACTATTCTAAACACCAAGTTCCAAACTAAATAGTACGTATAGGTACTTTCATAATCATAATCATACACACAAATTCCTCAACCTTTGCCAAAACAAAACAAAAGAAAAAAAAAAAACTCTCAAGGGTTGCCACTCGCAAATAATTTTGTCACTGGCCCCAAATAAATATGGCGGTTATTTATCGGTCACGCAAGACAATCGTACTCGTAATTACTGGGAGCACAGACGGAGGTCCTGCTGAGAGGTCCCACGTACACGCATGAGGGTAGGTAGGTATGTGTGTTGCGTGATCTTTTTCCGTTTAGAGAGGAGTTTAGTAATTAGATATTGTTTTGGTAGTTTTGGCTGCAGGAAATGGTCTCAGTGTTGTCACTCGTTGGGTCGGTTTGAGGAAAACGATGTTATGACTCCTGTGATTATGGTTATGATTGTATCACACCTGATTTTTTTTTTTTTGTTTTAGCTCCAACTGAAGCTTATGAGAAAATTTGACTTAGAGATTATTGTTTGTGGTAAGTTTCAAAGATGACTTTCCTAGCTGCCGATCCTGCTGTCACTGTTTAATTATCCGATTTTAGTTAAGAATATAGTTTTACGTTTGACCGTTCTGCGTGGATGTGACGCATATTTTCCGTCAACTTGTTCATTTTGTATTTGTGTTTGTGTTCTTTATCTGCGTCATGTTTACCGCAAATAAACATATTTTCTTTCTTTTCCATTCCCATAGCACCCTTTATCTATCGATCTAGAAATGCATGTCAATTTAAAAATCGAAAATCATGCCTTTTTTGAATATCAGTTGATATCGTTATTACACAACCCTGTCAAAACAAACCATGCCATTTGTAATTAGCTCTCCTATAGTTAATGTTATGAACACCTAGTACGACGTTGTGGTCAGCCTCCAGGGTCTCCCAGGGTGGCTGAAGGGGGTGAAGTGAGGGGGGCTCGTCCACAAGACACGTAACGACGTCTTCACATTAATTATGTTGGCAGCTCGCACTGAGATTCGGACGTGGCTATCTTTGGCTTGTTTTGTTTTTGGTGAGTATGATATTTTTTGTTGTTTGTTTGAAGGAGTTAGTTAAAACTTAGGTGCAGTGAGCTGTCATTCTACCAACCGCTTTATTCTGTAAAAATCTCTGCGTGTAAACTTAGGTGAAGTGAGTTGTCATTCTACCAGCCGCTCTATTCTGTAAAAATCTCTTCATGTAAACTTAGATGCAATGAACTGTCATTCTACCAGCCGGTCTATTCTGTAAAAATCTCTGCGTGTAAACTTAGGTGAAGTGAGCTTGAAGTGCAAGATACCTCACTCACTTTAAAATTACACGGTGAGTATTTTACAGGAGATGTGGAAAGATTTTCTGAAAGAAACGATGAAATAGTCAATGTAAATGTCGTTAAAGTAGCTGAAATTAATTTGTTTTAACACACATTTTGTATTGAATGTAGGAAAACGTAAGAAATGCTCGCGAGAATTACTTTCGAATTAAATCAAAAGTCATTTATTCAAATGAGGCTGAGAATCAGACTTTTTGAACGACAAAATTACATAATACAGTCCAAACGCCCGCCCTTCACACTTCCTAGTGATCCTTATAGCACATATTGGAATATAAAAAGGTCATTTTAGTTTTTGTTACGTCGCTACCCATGTTACAATTTTTGAAACAAAACATTCCATGTAGTATGCTAAGGGAAATTATTTAAATTCACCCGTAACGACCCATAAGAGCGGAAATTATAGGTATTATCAGATTATGGCGGTCACATTATGTTGCAAAACTTTTATGATGCTATTATTTTTTTAGTTTAGTTAGGCGTTTTAAACGGTGACCAAAAAGTTGAAGGGCAGAAGTACACTAGAGTGTATGAAAGATTCCACGAGTGATGTTACTGAAGGCTGAAACACCATCAGGAAACCATGCTATTGTGGTTACTGTCTTATAATTATTTATATTTTTATCACGCCGCAAGTAATAAGTGATTTTAAAATAAAAACCCATCTAAATCGTCATGTCATGGTTTTATTGTACCATGTTAAAGTGGTCCTTCGAGCCGGATTTGAACCAACGACTTATGGACCTATGTTATAATAATATTATGATGCCACCTAGCCGATTTTAGCCACAGTCACCATGTGTTCCATGGATTCTAGCATAGATGAAGAAAGAAGGCTTCCGGTGGCTTGTGGTGGGAGCTACGATGTCTTGCTCTCTCGCGTATGACTAGTATAATTTTTCTCACACCAAATTTAATGTTTGTTAACTAGTGATCCGCCCCTGCTTCGCACGGTCTCTACAACTTGACAAAACATGAAGATTTCTTTATTTTATCTAAGCTAAATATTAATGTATTATACTAGTAAACCTTCCGAAATCAGCGACTGCGTTGTTCTTCTAAACTTCGAAAACCAGATCGACTTCCGTTTCAAGGTTTAGAAGAACAACGCTGTCGGACAGATAGACATGAAAAGTGACTTCAATTTATAATATGCATAGATGTACTTACTTAACCTACTGCTACATGCCTCTATATTGACGTCAGTATGGACGGGATACTGTGACGAGGTCCCCATCAATAATGAGCGCAAGCCCACGTTCGCGGGACACACTCCAAATTATTCATCGACTTTGTAGGGTTGATACTGAAACATAAAAGTTGGCCATTTACTCAAGGTTGGAGCTATCATAAAGTTGAGTTTCAAGATTTTTTTAAAGATTCTTTACATCTTAATTGGGGTGTGGGGAATAAAAATCAAAGTGTGTGTGTGGTGGTTACAAAAACAACATATTTATAATATGTTATAGTCCGGCCGTTGAGAGAATGCGTTCCTGACACCTGTCAGTGCGACAATTCTAGTAGCTAATAAAGATCAAATTCGCAAAACACGTATTTGTTTGTATGAAACTGACAGGTGTCAAGAACGCATTCTCTCGTCGGCCGAACTGTAGACTATTTCTTTTTAAGAAAACGAAGGAAATGGGAATGGCCTTTCATTTGTTTTTAAAATAATTGAAGAAGGTACTATAGAACATGATTTCCATGCAATCATTTACCAAAGTCCGAGGCGTTAGTTATCTAAACGTAAAGTTCCAATGCATTTCTCTCGCAATTCATTTTACTGCTAACCCTATTTTAAAGCGATGTCAAGAGTGACCGTACGTAAATTATTTGTTCAAATTTAGAACGGGATCGGTTAAACGTTTCGGGGCACCAATAAGTAATATGAACACCAGTTTCGAATGACCTTCCCGCCTCCCCGGACCACCTTAAATAGTGTATAAGAGGGGTTGATTGGTATGAGATCAGGGGTCGAGATATTCTGGTGGGTGTGTAGCTGGATCGCAATTACTCGGACAGTCCGTTCAGTGACAAATGTTTATGAGTTTGTCACTTGTTCGCTGCACCGAGGGTACCTCGTTCCCCATACCTGCCCCAGGGAGACATATGAGTTTCGGTAGAATTCAGTTTAATGATCTTTTAGATTGATGTACGAATATTTTGTTCAAGTTAATTGTTCGATGTTATTGATGGGAGAGTTGTGTTTTTTAATTTAATTTTGACGTGCTTTTATACCGTAATTGTTTGGCTTGTGCGTCTGTCATTTTGTTCTCATGGAGTGTTTATGAGTCACGTAATGGTTTTAAAAATTAAATTATGAGAGTTTATTTTGTTGCCCAAATTATGTTTAGCTTCCGAGGTAGTTTGCTTAAGTACTTAGTCGTAAGTATCTCATGTAGCTAACTAAAATGCCAGTTTTGACAGGACAGGTTGCTAAGATACCAGGTTTGACAGTTGTTACGGGTCGTCAAAGGCCAAAAGTCTGACAACCAGTCTTACTAAGAAAGAAAAGAAAGAAAGAAATGAAAGAAAAATATTTTAAGAGGTATCATATTACCCAGTAAGTGGGTTGTGGAGGTCAGATAGGGAGTCATTCCATGCAAAATGCTGGCATTCAGCTGCATCCAGTTAGACTGGAAGCCAACCCCAACATAGTTGGGAAAAGTCTAGGCAGACGATGAAATAGAGATAATAGAGTAGATCGTTTTTTCATTTAGTTTTTTTATTGTTGTATCTATTTAGTTTAGATTCCGAAAATATTTAACTTGAATTCATTTCAGATCGTCTTTAATAATTTTCTTATTCACACAGGGTGACAAGGACATCGATGCCCAACCAGAAGGCCAATTCTCGTAATTTAAAACGTTCAAAATCAACTCGCAGTCTCATCTCGGCGACAAACAAATGTCAAAAATTTGTCAAAATGTCGGGAAATTAGAGGTATTTTTGACAGATTGAGACTGAGATTAGACTGTGAACGTTCTTGAAATTACGAGAATTGCCCCTCTGTTATCATGGATTATTTATTTATTTACGGGAGGCTTACAGGCTAATAACAGTAATTTATATAACTAAATTGCTAATTACAAGCCTCCACAGATAAATGCAAAAAAATATTACTCCTTCTTAAGTACATGATTCTGAACCTGCTGCATTTGTTTTGGTAACAGACGAAAAATATCTGCGCTAATTAAAAATATCTACAATCATTTGCTGAATTCATGGTTTCAGTTTGAGCGTCGATGTCCCTGTATATTTTTGAACACTATTTACCTTTTCTGACTGAAACTGCGCTCTCATTGTCATGTCAAGTCATAGCTGAAAGCCATCAGAAGATGATGTGTGTACGTGTGTGTAAATATATGTGGGGAACAGAGTGCGGTGTGAGATGTTGTGCGGACAACAAAATGAACCATAAACTAGTTGTTGTGCCGACTGCCGAATGACATTACCGAGTACGTGCCTCCATTGTGCGGCCATTACTGCGGCGGGTGAGAAGACTTCGAAAAAATATTATTAAAGAAGTGAAGATAGGGACCAAAGTCCTTGTCTGCAGACTAAAGAAGATTTTTTTTCTACTAGAGTTTCGTCGCGCTGTCGCGTCGCGTTGTCGCGTCGCGCCTATCTGCCTTTAGGATACCCCAATTAGGGGTGCCACATCATTGTGATACCTACCCTATTACCTACCTACTACTACCTATTAGTACTTAGTACATCTTTTATGTAGTACCGTGAAATCCTACTAATCAAAAGTCAAACCTTAAAAAACGTCTACAAAAATGTCTGTTAAGGTTACTTCTAGCCTTTAGTTACCGAAGCATATGGGGACGAGCCGGTTTAAAAAAAAATCTTACTTAGAACAGACGCCAGCACATCAAGCTACTACAATCTGTCAAATTTCTTTAATAGGTTTTCAACTTTATCGCTAAAGCGTTAAGGTTCAAGATTGATTGGGAAAATTTGACAGTTTCGGGTAGCTTGACCTGCTGGCGTCTGTACATTCTTTGTTGATGGCATCTTCATACAAGCAGAAAATCTGGATAAAGCCAGAGGCTCCTGAAGTCCTGAACAGCCTACTAGTCATTTGGAGGGTAACTAATTGTGTAACACACTATCAATCACAATCTGAATCATTTTGAAGGATATTGCTAATCCATTGCTTTAAATGTTCGAAAAAAATGCCTGTTAAACAACGTAAATAACGCAATGAATGTTGTTGGGCTGTCAAAATGACAGCCATTGCTTTTGTTAGTGTGTTACGCAATTACCCCGCTGTATCAACAAAGCTATTTCTAATTCTTGTGAGGGGTCAACTCCAATTTTCTCTGCCCCGCTGTTCTCAGAGCGTCCACCGTCTTGGTCTATGCTCAGAGCGTCGTTACAGAGCGGCAATCATTCTCTCGTGAGCAGCCGCCGACTATCGCACGTAATTAACCAATGTCCGACCGTCCCCGCATACCAAGAGACAGGGTGACTAGATGGGATAGTCTAGGGGTTAAACAAACAACTTACTCCCTATATCATATTTTAGAACTGCTCCTCTATGAACTTTAGATAGATAGAAGATAGAATACTCTTTATTGTACACCATACAATTTATAAAACATAAATATACAAAATTTTTAAAAAGGGTGACACAATGGGCGGTCTTATCGCTAAGAGCGATCTTTTAAAGACAACCTTTGGATGGATTAAAATTAAAGAGAGACAAATATGGTAGGTAGTCTGTGGTGTACCATTTACATTATACAATCAGTATATACATAAAGTATATTTTACTCGTCTAAATAAATATATACATACAATAATAGACATGAAACAAGAGCAAAAAAAAAAAAAAAAGAAAATATAATAATAATAATAAATAATAATAATGATGATGTTTAAAGAGAGAGGAAGTGCTTTTTTATCATAATTTTGAAAGTGGACAGAGATTGAGCACGCCTTACCGACACGGGCAAGTCATTCCATAACCGTACCGCTTGAACAGTGAAAGACTTGTCAAAGAAACTGGTGGAATGCATCGGCATCTCTAGTCTCAGGTTTTCCGATGACCTCAGATATCTATTATGTGTGTCATGAAGGAACTTGAAACGTTCTTTAAGATAACAGGGGGTTTTAGGATTAAACAAGATACTGTAGAGCTGAAATAAGATATGAGAATTCCGGCGAAGACGTATGGGAAGCCACTTGAGCTTTGAACGAAATTCAGATATGTGATCATAATTATTTGCGCAGGCCAAATATAAATCGTATGCAAAAGTTTTGAAGTCGCTCAAGTTTATCTAGTTGTGCCTCAGTAAGATCTGGATAACTGACATCAGCGTAGTCAAGGATGGGAAGTAAAAGGGATTGTGCAAGCGCAGTTTTAGTGGCAGTTGGAAGAAAGTTCCGCAACCGTCTCAGTGACTTACCAGATGCAAACACTTTACGACTTACCTCCTGTAGCTGAGGACCCCAGGAAAGATGTTTGTCGATCCAAACCCCAAGGTTTACTTTACTTTACTGACTCCTTAACCGTTTTACCACGTATTTAGCTTAGATTGTTACGTAGGATTTTTCTAAACTGGTGCTTTGATTGCATGAGAATAGAAGAATAATTCAAAAGCATTTTACAGTGAGTTTTCGTGTTGCTGATACATTATTTTTCTCCCGAGGTTTTTAAATTAGTCATATTTTCTTATCATGCCTCCGAATATCATGTTAGTAGGTGAAAATAATAATGATCAAAATACTAACAGCGAATTATTTAACGAAAGATTTATTGAGCTAGCTACCAGTAAATGTTCTTATCTACTAAGTAGCCATTTAGAAAAAATATTGAAAATAAACCTCAATATAATATGATTACGTTACAGCATAAAAGGACCTATAAAAATCATGTTTTATGAAATTGATCTATGAAATTCATTTAAACAAAAAGTTTTTATTTTCTAGTCACATCCAGGTACTCAACATCTTGTAACCCTATTGGTCGCGCCCTGCCAATATGGCTGCTTCATTAGCCAACCCGCCAAACGACCTCCTCGGGTCACCGGGGTCCAGAGGACAAGGAAACTACACTTATTGTATTTTTGCTCCGCGTGATGGAATGGTCTGTCATTTTGTTCCAAACGAGGAAATAAAGTGGCGTTGGACGAAAGTTTCGACGAATTCGTTTTGCTTGATTAGGTGGTGTTGTGTTTAGGACATAGGGGAGAGTAACCTATATTGCGCTTAAATTGTACCAATTCTGTATTTCTATCAAATTACACATTTTTTTTGCATTGACAACAAAAAAGAGGCGATCGTAGCGCCACAAATGCGCCACCATTTTGGATCGACGGTCTCTTTTCAGAAGTGTTACAATTTAAGCACCGGTTCAATATAGGTTAGGTACTCTCCTCTATATGTGTTGTGTAGCTTTGTTGTTGGTCTATTGGTTCGTGTGTCGCTCTTGTTTTGATTAAGATCTTTTGTTCAACTTGCTATTGCTAGGTTGGCAGATTCCATCGACGACGAAGAAAATTCTCTGTTATTTCAATAGCTTGGAAAACAAATGGAAAGTTTAAACCACTATTAAAGGTAAGGAGTTATCCGCACCCTAATTGCATAACGCACAATCAATCTCAATCTGAATCATTTTGAAGGATATTGCTAATCTATTGCTTCATATTTTCGAAAAATTTGTCTGCTCAACAACGTAAATAACGCAGTGAATGTTGTTGAACTGTCAACATGGTACCCATTGCTACTGATAGTGTGTTACGCAACTACCCCGCAGGTGATTATAAACTTTCTTTCTGTATAGTGACCAATTTATTGAAAATTGGCATTATTGTATTGAAACTAATTGTTATCTTTATTCGTTTACAGTCCAATAGCATTTTAACAAAATTGAAACTTGAAAGAAAGCGTAATTTATTTCAAAATGTTGTCGATAAAGGATTAAGCCCCAAAATAAGAGCTCACTTTACTTCTTAAAATAAAGATGACTTCACACGTCGCGACAGCACGCACGAACAAAAGACAAATATATCGCGTCGCATATTAGCCGGGCGATTGATTTCACGCAAAGTGTGATACACGCTCCGTTTATTTATATCCTCCATCCTCCCTGCAGCAGGAAGCGGAAATGACGCGAGCGGTCGCATCCCCGCCGGATGTCGCCAACCTAGCGCCACTATGGATTAGTTTGTGAATTGTGATGCAGCAACTATCTGTCAAAGTTGGGATGGATTTTAGGCTATGGAACTGCGTGAAAGAGGAGAGATAAAAATAGTTTTCGAAGTCAAATATCGCAATCTAGTGACATTCTATGAGGTTGCAAGGACGCATAATTGGGCAAATTTTTTCGCAGTTCATTTTCATATTGGGTAAGCACATTCATGAGCATGATGCTGCAATGATTGAAATATTGGACGAAAAATATGTGTATTGTGAGTTGTATATATACTTTGTGTATCATGTAAACTCATTTTTATAATTATGTTGGAAATAAAATAGTGATATTTTTCATCTTGCAAACATTCATTAAAACTTAAACCCACAAACAAGAATGAGTCATCTCAACAATTTAAACAAAAGAATGCAAAATAACAATCAAAAGATATAATCTCAAGTTGACAAAACATTCTTCATCAAAGAAGAAAACAAAAAAACAAGATGGCTACGACAGAGATGTAAAATTAAAATTAATTTATGCGCACAACGCTGGCAAAGAATGCCACAGACGAAAGACTGGGGAACTTCTGTTATTTTAATGTAAGGCTGTACTTCCAGGGTATGATGCGAGCGAAGCTATAATTATGTAAGCTATTTATTATGGTCCTTAGGTACCAACGATTCAGAAGATTGATTCGTGATTTTATCATATTTTTTGACGATGTGGGAGTTAGATCATGTTAATGAGGAAGTGTCAAGTAGAAATTGTTTTAGGTTTGGGTCCTAAAGCTTCTTAGCTTATAATGACACAATATGGTCAAGAAAAACGAATAAATACTTTAAGAATTAAATGTTACATGGATAGAGCTTAAAATACCGAGGTCAAAATCACTGTTCTATTTTAAACTTGGGTGACTTATTTTGTACAACGAATAAATACAATTGAAATTTCTGTTTGTTATGTCAAACTTTCACTGGCTGCTGATGCTATAAGGAGTAACTTAGGCTTACTTTGGGTTTACTTTTATTTTATAAAAAGAAAAAGGAATCCACACAAAAAAAAATTAAAACCGATTAAATCCAATTTGTTTTCCGATATGCACGCGAACGAAGCAACGGAACGAACGGGCACAGCTAGTTTTTTGTAAAAATTAATATCTACTTTACTTGTATTGTGTGTGTATTGTATCTTTTGTATAAGCAAAGTATATCATCCAATATAAGTGTTAGCTCACACTGGTCCACCAGCTTGATGAAGTATGAAATATTATCTGTTCAAAAGTTTACGTGGTGAAAATTTCGACATTTTGGAGTAAAGCCACGACATTTGCGGGATGCCAGACAAACGTTTGACAGGAGAAGAAAGAAGTCCTTTATTGTTTGTTCCCCTAGTACTCCTGTTACAGTAGATGTGACCGGGACCAAAGAATTTTAGATTTATTTGCTTTACTTAGATTTTACTTTGAGTCATCATTCGCTTAGCATTTTTCCAACTATGTTGGTTTCGGCTTCCAGTCTAACCAGATGCAGGTGAGTACCAGTATTTTAGCGACGGCCTATCTGACCTCCACAACTCCGTTTACAGGGTAATACGAAACCCCTTGGTAAAACTGGTTGTCAGACTTTCGGGCTTCTGACGACCCGTAATGACTGTCAATGATCCACGAATGACAGCCGGCACCAACGGCTTAACGTGCTTTTCGAGGCACGGGGTGGGTGACTATCTTTACAAACCCAGACCCCTCCTTGGTTTGTAAAGATGGTCACCCATCTACGGACCAACCGCGGCTAAAGTAGCTTAACCTGATCGATCGACCCGTGCCGCTGTTATTACTTAGCCGCAAGCTTCTCTAGATTTAACATTGCGTGTGTTTCAGAAAATATTAGTGAAAATGTATTGATAATGATATTGTAGTGTGAGTGTCTGCCTTTTATTCAATGTCTTCTAAAAAAATGTCTTTGGATGAGGCCTAAAGGAAGAAGCTCACTTGCTAATCTTAAACAATGGTATTGGTTGTTATTAGCTTTAATCAATTGTTTATAAGGTTCCTACCTACTACATACAGGGTGCCCAAAGCTAAAATTACAGTTAAAAATTAAATTAAACACATAAGTTTTAATTTATTAACTGTCTTTAACGCGAGTGAACCCTATAAGGTAGGTACACCCGATATTAGCTGCATGCTCCTGTGGGTGGGCGCGGGAAACTCGACCTCCTGTCGCGAAGATGAATCCTTACCCACGCGACTACAACTGGGAGATTCACCCTAAAATGTTTGCAACATTAATGATGCTGTTGTTAAACATTACGATTTGAAATTAGAACCATACTCGTTTGTAATAGGGGTGAGATTGAACTGGATATTGGTTTTTGCACAGTAATGTTACAGTTGTATTATTGTATATTTTGGTGTTTTTTAATATAGGTGGCAGACACAAAGTCCTGTTTATGGCAATTTGTTCTCGTAGCGTCGCCGTCGTCGCCATATTAATAAATTTATGGACAATTTTTCGGGTTAGCACGAAATTAATGTGATATTTTGGATTTTTCATTAGCCTTTGTTATAACAGAATGGTAATTTACTGAAGAAAATGTCGGGGACTTGGCAATTGTTGGTTAGTGAATGTGTAATTTCAAAATTGTAAGCTAATTTAAACACACAGATCGTTTATTGCAATCCATAATGTGGGTACACTTACAGGTGGTAAAATAAAAAATAATAGAAACAATTATGGAAAATATGTAATAAGGGAAAACAAACAGTAGTATATTAAAAGCAGAAAAACAACGAAAACCAATAAACTAACTCGATAAAATAACTGGACAATAAACATAACAAATACGAGTATACTACCAATTTGAAAATGTAGGAAAATGCGTTTTCCGCAGATTACAACAAATTGGTGGCAAACGTAATTATAGTCAGGGCTAATTTTTCCAACGCCCGATAATTTTATCCGAGGAATAATTTTGAATTTTTGAAAGTTATACAAAATCTGTGAGATGTCAATTTTATTCCACTAATAAAAATTATCTGTTGATTGAAAAATCAGCCCTAAGCCTCCAATAAAAATGAAACCTTAAAAAAAGCTACCTTAATTTCAACATTCCCCTATCTTGAAAATCCTTCAAGCTACTCAATTTGACGTTTGACCCCTGTCCCCTATCAGCTTACACACGATTTAACGTTCGCCGCACAAGTGTATCGAGATCGGACCGCCACTAATCTACCGTGTGTGACCGTCCTTAGAAATTCAATTGAAAATTTCCGGATTTCTCTCGAACAGGGAATTCCTTTAAGTGATGTTTTTCGAATGGTTTCCGTTAGATTAGACACGGGGTTGACTCGACTCAGACTTGCTAGTGGAATTAAGGAGATGTTTTTGTATCTAAGGGTTATTTTGATGATACTTAAGGAATATACCTACATTATAAAATGAACCGAGGTAATATAATTTGAAATGCGAAAGCCAATGGTCACGTACAATGGTCCACTATGAGGAATTAGTGCGGAAACCAATTCCAGTAACATGGAGCATACAGCTTACTTACCTACTTATTGAAAAATGGTGAAAATTCGTCCTTTTTGATCGTCAAAAATTACTCTAAACCCCTAATAGGGCGGGATATTCATATTTTCCAGCTGCCACCATAGTAACGTAACGTTAAAAGAAAACTATGAAAAGAGCAGATTTTTTAAAACTTAATACGAATTATAATTAAAATTATCTACTTATTTAACTTTTTTTTTAAACTTTAATTTCCAGTTTACCTTATCTTGCTGACTTTAAAACTGGCCCTTGTGAGTCTTGCAAGACGGAGTTCCCCCAATAAAACTATTAGAATGTATGTCACGGCGGTCGACGAGCCACATTTCACCGACAACGAGGGGAGCGACATCGAGTGGATTTTAAAGTGTTTTCCACTGATACGGGATCTTAGAAACGAGCTCTGAATCAAATTTTATGTGAATTGAAAGTCAGTCGTACGGGAAAATGTTTGGTATTTTCTTTAGGGCGTGTGGTCCTTTCGTACCAAAGGACCAGCAACTAGTATTTCTTTGATACGTACATTTGTGAAGAGCAGTGGGGGCCCAATGGTGACGGCCGTGACTTACGAGTTCCAGGTCATAAGTTCGAACCCAGACAGGCGCTTTACTTTGTGTAAATTATTTGAACAGCGCTGATCTCAAAACGCGGAAGAGAAATATTGTGAGGAAACCGGCATGTCCTAGAACCAAAGATTCGAAGGCATGTGACATCTACCAACCGGCACTAGGCCCGCGTAGTGGGTTATGGCCGAGGCTTGTGTCCCAGCTGATTATGCTATGCTATGTGCCTTTAATAATAAATGCAATAGATACAATAATAATAAAAACCGTTGAAGAAGTTTATGGCACGTTGTGAAAATAGTTTCAACAAAAAAAAAAAAAACAGTTAATCGAAATGCAAGCTCAATAGCACCATCATGTATTTGCTGTTACAAACGATTCGCAAAACCAATACGACTAACGCATTCGATGTGTATGTTTAAAAAATAAAAAGGTAGTATTCACAGTACAACGGCCAGAGACACTAGGACACAGGAGAGGCAATTTTGATCTCGCAAAAAGGTCGAATACAGCCCTCTGCAATTTCACAGAGAGCCCCTACAAAAGATCACTCACGTTAACTATGAATGAACCAAAACAACCCACCAGTCCGAATGCGAAAAATTAAAAAGTAAAACATTCTCGAAACGGAAATAGGAATTGAATTTAAGTACATTTTAAACGAACCCCCGGCTTTGACTGGCCCAAATAATAGAATCCCGGTTCGAACGTGAATGCCTTTTTTGATCTTTTTAGTGTTGCATGCCCTTAACGGCGGAGGCATTTGCGCCGCGCGACTAAATGGATTATTTTCTTCGTGTGTTCTTTTTTCAAAAACAATTTCAACCTTTTTTGAGCGTTCCTTTATTTCGCCGGCCATTTTGTCTTGACCTGCCCCGTTTCTCTCCACGCAAGCTAAATGTCCAGTAAAGGGGGTTCTGTTTGTTTATTTAGAGTTCTTGTTACGATGGCGGGTTATCAAAAAGAGGAAACAAAACGTTGACAAGGACGGGGTGTGATTGGATTAAGGAGGGTTGACTTTATAGTCGCGACTCGGTGCAATTTGGAAATTGACTTTCGAAATCTGTTTATGTTGCGGTTCGATTCTTTTTGTTTGTAGCATTTGGTGTCAATTTTTTACCTCTATCGAATTTGCCTTGCTATTTGGCGAATTAGAATTGTGACGCTACGAGCTCGTTTATTTGGTTTTATTTGCATCTGGAAGCAATTTTGTGGCCGTATTTACATTTATGTTCTGTTTGTTGTTTCTGTTTATCCCCTTAGGAATAGCTTTCCTTGAACATCAGAATAAGATGAATATTTTCTGGCAATGGGTTTCATTTTGATAGTACAACAATATTCATTGCGTTACTTCCGTTGTTGAGCAGACATATTTTTGGAACATATGAAGCAATGAATTAGCAATGTCCTTCAAAATGATTCAAACTGTGATGGATATTATGTTACGCAATTAGGGTGCTGGTTATCGTAGTTTCAAAACAGTACGTACCTACTACATGACAGTGAATCATAGTAGGTATTCGATTTTTTTTTCTTACTAATTCTAATTTCAGAATCTCCAAAAAACAAAACTTCATCACTTCTCAATCTCGCCAGTAGTAACGAGGCGTGAGGGAGAATATTAATTTCGTCTACAATCTTTACTTCCGCTCCCTCGCGGTGACAGATCATTTGTCATAGACAATCGTGACGCGATGACGTTGCAAGATGGTAGCTGTAATTGTAATGCAGTGATAGAAGAGTGGAGAAGTATTGTTGGGGTTGATTTTGGAACGGTTGTTTGTGTATCTATGTTGATAATACTAAGATCAAGACTACGAAAATACCTTCAAACGTAGGCTAGAGTTATGTTTGAAAGTACATCCTACGCCAGCACCCTAATCGAGTAATACACTATCAATCTCGATCTGAATCATTTTGAAGGATATTGCTAATCCATTACTTCATATGTTCGGAAAATCTGTCTGCTCAATAACGTAAATGACGCAATGAATAGTGTTGAACTGTCAAAATGAAAGTCATTGGTACTCGCAATTACCCGTCAGGTTAGACTGCAGAATTGCGCTGCTTTTTTACTTTTCCTACGATGTACGCAGGAAAAGTAAGAAAGCAGTGCAATTGAAGAAGTTTACCAGCCGAGCACATTTAACATCCTGACAATTACGTTTTTTGCTAATCTCAGGGCAAGACTGAAGAAGAATGAATGGTTCTAATCAATTTCCTCATTATAAACCAGGAACTCCCAGTGGTCCTCCGGTACAAACAGCCGATACATTAAAAACTTTATTTCCATATATTCGGTGGGCAACACGGCAACCTCGAGGCTACATTAGCACAACAAAGCGTACCGATCCGTCATACTATGACTACTGATATATTTTAATGGAGATGTACTTTTGATCAGATGGTGGACTGTTATGGGTGGGGGATTCGATACAGTAGATGGTAGATGCATTGTAAAATATCATACTTTTTGGTACTTGTTTAAGAAATTGTTTTCGTGTTCCTAAGTCGTAATTGTGTCTACAGCCTTAAAGCAACTGACATTGAAACTGAAAGGCAGTAGTCGATATTGACGACTTAGCAGATGGAGGGATCCTCCATCTTCGTCTTTGTCTGCCGCGATGTCGTCTAGGATTTAATAGGACCCATTCAGTGGATATTTTGGCCCACAGCTCATCTGACATGTGGCAGACATGTTATGACAGCGAAATGACTGGCCGTCAATGGCAGTAGACAGAAGGGTTTCAATTCGGACTAAATATATAGATAAAAGTCGTAGTAAATAGTTCTATAACTTATTAGTTGCGCCAAATCAGTTTTATATGTGCTTCAGGCTTTAAAACTACTGCTAATGAAAAAAAAGAGCGTGGCTCACTTTGTACCGATTTCTACGATTCTGCATTTATATGTTCTCTAGCAAATGTTAGTTTTATGTTTAAGTGTATAAGATTATCATTATTCCTTTCTACATAATTATGCAGTGCAAGTAAATATCAATTCAGCATCAAATCCACTCACATAAACGAGAGTACAGTGAACGACGGACTCTATCAATCACTTACGGAAACCTATCAGGGCATATCCATTATGCAAGAGATAAGTTTGCACAATAACTTGTGGAAAACTTGCGGACCCTTGGAGAAAATATACTTATTGTACGACGACATTACGTAACAATGTTGATTTTTCTGATAAATCGAAAAGGAATGATGGAACTTTAACAAAAACAGAACTTAACTATTCTGAAAAATCTTTCTTTAGAAATAGGTAATCCTACTATCCTACTAGTCCTACTATCCTAGTTCCTATAATCCTACTCCTATAAATGCGAAAGTTTGTATGGATGGATGGATGGATGGATGGATGGATGTTTGTTAATCTTTCACGCAAAAAATACTAAACGGATTTGGATAAAATTTGGCACACAGATGGTTTATAACCAGGATTAACATATAGGATACTTTTTATTCCGATATTCCCACGGGATCGAAACTTAAGCGGGTAAAACCGCGGGGCGCAGCTAGTATAATAATATCGGGCATTTCTTTTGCATACATATATTTCTCATATTGATTTATTGTGTTGTAAAGTAAAATTTCATTCTTGCTTATTAACATAAATTAAGTGCGGGTTGTGTTAATTCATCACCATCAAACGGTGAAGGACAACATCGTGGAAGGACAACAACCGGCAACTTCTAAACCAAAAATTTTAAGGCATGTGACCAACCCGCACTGCGCCCGCGTGGTGGATTACGGCTTGGTCCCTTTTACAGAGTGGAGGCTTGTGTCCGTGGGAACATTATTGGCTGTCGGTCAAAAAACTAGCTACACTTAGATTACTAAGTGTGCTGATAGTTTTTTTACCGTTTAAAAGAAGTGTTCTAAATCTAAGATCTGCAAGAACTGTCTACCAAAATTCAAGTCAACTAAGAAGCTAAACATTTACGCTAAACCACTTGCTGATTACAGTAAAATCGTATCGAAACATGACATCTAATATTCACACTTTTCACGTCCATAAAGTCACAAAAAGAAATCTTTCAGTCACAAAATAAACTATTTAACACTTCCAACCATCTTAACCAAAAATAGTCCAACCATTTCTATTCACGACATGTCCTTCAAACACCAATCTTAAGGCCAAGCTAACTGCCAAACGGCTCAAAACATCTGTTGTACACGACTTCCCAACCCTCTAACCCCATCGAAATGGCATTACCATAACCTTTATGGTAAGGAAAAAATAATGGGCACTTGGAACAAAATGCCACTTCTAAGGGTCAATGTGGATTCTGTGCGTCCCCTCCGCGTGTGATGAAAAGCGACAATCTAAATGACGGGTGACATATACGTGGGCTTTGTGGGTGGGATTCAGGAGTGCGTGGGATGGGTAGCTATTTGGTGAGATGAGTTTTGTTGGATGCAGTGTGTGGGTTTTTGTAAAGCTGAGTCATTAGATGACTTGGTTTTCCTTTGTTTTTCTGTGTGTTTTCTTTCTTTCTGTTTTTCTGTTGTCAGCAGAAAAGCTTTCTTAGCAGAAAAGTCATTACATTAGTCATATGTAGAATCAAAGAAATGTAAGAACAAGAATGCGAGAATGAAAATATTATGAGCTATACAAGAGTGACTGACTTTTTTCTTTTTTTTACTAGCCTGCGCTGTCCCTCTGCTGGGCAAAAGCCTCCCTCCATTCCTTCCATCTTTCGCGAGCCCGCGCGTTTTCTTCCAGTTTTGACGGAACCTATCCAGCTCGTCCCGCTATCTCCTACGTGGTGGGTTAAATGTTTAGTCCCCTACGCAACTGTTAACATCCGAAAAAGCACGCAATTGTTGAAAAATGTTTATTGATTTTTTTTCGACACAATTTCAACAATAAAAAGTGACACAAAAAGTTAGTCAGTCTTTCTGATCGTGTGTGACACACAAGAAAAGGGTCTCGAGACCCTCTCTGAAGGATCTCAGACACGTCCGGGCGTTTTGGGAATTCTACGGACAAAGCTAGTCCGGTTGGGGAAGACTGCGCACGGTGGGAAAAATCCTTGGTTCAACGCTTTGCAAATATGTACGGGCTCTCAAGCATGTGGGTGTTGTGGTTTTATGTCGGTTATTTTTTTTTTGTTTTCCCTCAACAATTTTTCAATAACTTTCTTAACGTTTTTGATAACTGGCTATCAGACCACTACATAAGTAAATATTGGGAGATCCAAGAATGAATATGTTATAAGAATAGAGAGGTACAAATTATTGTACCAATAGGAGCTCTGCTCTAAATTGAAGAAGAAAGCTGGCTTTTTATTCCGATCGCGTTCTTCAAAGCAGCTATTTTTATCTACTATTGATTGGCTGATGTCATTCATATTTTCATAAAAAAACAGCATACATAGAGAATTAATACATATTTATTATAATTTTCAGAAATAATTGAACTACAAAACGCGAAAAAAAGAAAGCAGATCGAATCGAAACCTTGAATGAATCGAACCTAATCATTGCTTGGAGAATTTCTCCACATCCGATTACATTCAAGTGCTTTACCTACCGATCACATTAAGTTCCGCAAAACAATACCTTAGGTAGGTATCATCTGGTTATTAACAAAAGTGCGTATCGCACATCCACCTGTGCATTAGCATACGAGATTAGTGCTCAAAACATCTAATTTCTTAATTATAGAGCAGATTCAAAGTTGAGATTTTCGAGAAAACCTGTTATTATTCTAATACGGAAGATTTTGGCGGGTTTTCTGTGTATTGCCATTAATGCATGATCTCTACGCATCGCGTTTTTACCGGATGTCCTATTAAAATAATCGTCGAATTTCAATAAACAGCCATTTGTTGGTTGCTCGCGTTCTTTTCGTGGGATAGTGTGAGCTTGGTTGATACTTGTGACTTCAGAAATAATGTATTAAAAACGTTAAATATAACCAACTAATAAAGGGTTTATTATTCTTAATAGTCAAAAAACTCATGTCATTTATATGTTGATAACGTTGCTTCGACATTTTTGAATTTTTTCCTCTCATTTCTCCTTAATTTGGTCTATAGAGACTCTCTATTTTTATACTTATTAAAGGTAAGATATTTCCGAACCTTTTTAGCATTTTATTTCAAATTGTTTTTTTTTTCTATTTTATATAATTTCCAAGTAAGTAGGTACAGCCAACTTTTACTAGATATTACTACAACGCCTTTTATAAAAAGAAAATCCTGTAGAAATTACAAAAACTACTTTTTCTGTCACAATATTTCATTGAACAAGTATCAAAACCTCTCAATCCGCGCGTTTGCGACCAAATTAAATGATTGCTGGCTACCTGTTTTACGCCCAAGGATATGTTTTATTTTGTCTGCCCGGGGATGCGTATCGCATGCTAAACCGCACTAAGCATCCCGGAGCATCCTAAAATGTACTGAACATTATATTTAAGAGTTATTAGCTCTTGGTCCGCCAGTGAATGGGAATAAGTGAAAGTATTGATTTATTATTGAAGATGTTTTTCCTTAGCGTGGTTATGTGGTCCTTGAGTTTTACGATTTGGTCCTAAAGGTAGGTGTATTATAGCATAATCAGCCTGTAATGCTCCCACTGCTGGGACACAGGCCTCCTCTCTTCGAGAGGGAGTGGGCTATAATCTACCACGCGGGCCCAGTAGGGGTTGCTAGATGTCACATGTCTTTGAATTTTTTCGTTCTTGGATATGCCGGTTTCCTCACGATGTTTTCCTTTACCGTTTTGAGAGCAGTAGTGATTAAATTATTTACACAAAGTAAAGCGCCAGGCTGGGTTCGAACTCACGACCTACAACTCGTAAGTCGGGACCGTTGCCACTGGACCACCACTGCTCACAAAAGTGTTTGACATTATTTTTGGAAGTTACATTGTGGTTAGTATTTAACATGGAAATGTGTGATGAAACCAGATTTATCTGAAGCATATGGGACACTGAAAGAATCAAGTTCACAAGTGCACTGTTCGTGAAACACAAAATAAAAATAAATAAAATAAAAAATAAAATAAATAAAAAATAAAATAAAATAAATAAAAAAGTGAAAATAATGTTTTATCAACAATAGTGTGTGCCTCACGGCTGCGCCAAAACGGTTCGTTTCAGCTTTAATGTAAGATAGATGCTGTCTGACGCTGGTTTTCTAATGAACCTTAAAGGACAAGTGACACCTGAGGGGCATTTCTCGTAATTTTAAGAACGTTCACAGTCTGTTCTTAGTTTCAATCTGTCAAAGATACCTCTTAAATCCCTCCATTTTTTACAACTCTTTGACATTGATTGTCGCTGAGATAAAGATAAAGATATATATATTTGTAAACATGTGTAACATTATACATATACATGCAAATGTGGATGTAAAAGTGAAAATCTGTGAGTTTCAACACGCTTTGCCACTATTGGCGTACAAAATAAATTATAGCCACTTGAAATATAACACAATTAAGACAGAAAAAAAGCATAACAAAATTAAAATATAACGCAAATAGATTAGAAACTATCATTTAAATAATCGTTAACATAATAGTAACATTATTAGTAAGTAACTTCTTAAGTTCTCTTTTGAATAAGTTTGGCTGGTTTATATTTTTAATAACTTTATTTTTATTATTAGAATTTTATTATCGTATATAATATATTAATGGTGCCATACAAAACACGCTTTTATGAAGGAGTGCTGTTTTCGCAGAGTGAGGCTGTAAGAAATTCATATATTTAGTACGTCTATTTTTTGTGACATTGTCGGACAAAAGAGAAAACCAGTGAGGATTGTTTCTAACTACCGACGGAAGTATCAGTATATGGTATTTTATAAATAGTAGTTGCCCGAATACAACGCTTTTGCATTTTAAATACCATGTCGGTGTTTGTCGAATTACCCCAAAGAGAGAGAGAGATGAGATTGCGAATATATTTTAAAGTTTTTAATTATAGGAAATTGGACTTATGGCATCGTATTTCAACGCATCTGTCAACGCATAAATAATAAACTCAATAGAATACAATTTAATCTGAGTCATTTTCCAGGTGGATCCTATTGCCCAAGGTATATGGTGCTTATCTGTACTATACAAGATTTTCAACAGTTGCTAAAAAAAAAACGAAGGCCCTCCAAAAGTACCAAACAAAAAAAAACCCCATGGATTAGAAATACGACGGAAGAAGATTTTAATAAAAAAGTAATAAGCGTTCAGCTAATTTACAAAACACTACAATCCTTTTACCACAAGCGCCGTAACGGAACCCTTTTTTCTTTTTTATTACAAATCAGTTCAAAGCCTTCACTTCCCCACATCTAAAGGAATCGACTAAAACCACAAACCCTATTTAGTTAATTGAAAAAATACTAAAGCGTTGCCATCGAACGTGTATTTTATCTCACCCCTTTCTGAGGAGGTCAGGGCCTCCCCAGAGGCCTCCCGATTGGTATTCTTTATTAGGGAACTCGAACCCCGATGCCTGGTTGGCACTCGCCTCGAGTAATTGGCGAAATATTGCCAAATATTTATTACTGAGCAGTTACCGTTTGGAAGTGAATTATGGAGTGTCTTCCCGTTTTTTGTTGTTGTTGTTGGTTAGGTCGTTTCCTGGTATTGAAATGGCACTATTAGCAGGTTTTGACTTCCGCATTTTTTGACGATAGCCCTTTCAGCCCAAATCTTTTAAAATGAAACATGTCACAGAAGCCATATCAGTGGGTAGTCGTTACTTACTTT
The DNA here is from genome assembly GCA_911387795.2 of Apamea monoglypha. Taxonomy (NCBI): domain Eukaryota; kingdom Metazoa; phylum Arthropoda; class Insecta; order Lepidoptera; family Noctuidae; genus Apamea; species Apamea monoglypha. Next base: position 13,601,927 of record OU426930.1, on the reverse strand, counting down.
TCAAAATGCAAATGACACATTTGTACAGACGCCAGCACATCAAGCTACCCGAAACTGTAAAATTTTCCCAATCAACTTTGAACCTTATGCTTTAGCGATGAAATTGAAAATCTACTAAAGAGATTTGACAGATTGCGGTAGCTTGATGTGCTGGCGTCTGTACGAAGGATCAACTTTTTTCTAGAGATAGCTAAAACACACTACGTATTTTCTTTTTATATTTCCTAATGTTGAAGTAGCGTAAAAAAAAAAATACCGAAAAATAAAAAACATTCTAAAAAAAAATTACACCTGTTTCCATAGGTAATTTGAAAAAAGGCGCGTAAAAAGTAATGGCGAGCACAGTGTAGCTACCGAGTCGTACTGGTAGGTACAGTCGTACTCGTAAAAACAGCGACAAGCCCCATCGAGTCCCGAGGCGTCTCGACTTCGCTTTTCAAATATTAAAATTTAATCGCCCGGTTGTCGCGAGTCAAATTAGCCTCTCTTGAGGCAGGGGCATAGAGTACGAGGAGGTCTGTGTCTGATAAGAAGGGACTTTTAGGTAGAAAGGGGGCTGTTTGAGTTGAATATCTTCTTGCTGTTTAGTTTAGGTGGTTCCCATAATTCGGAGAGTGATGGTGGTAGATTTTTTGTACAGACGCCAGCACATCAAGCTACTACAATTTGTAAAATTTATTTAATAGGTTTTCAGCTTTATTGATAAAACATTAAGGTTCAAGGTTGATTGGGAAAATTTGACAGTTTCGGGTAGCTTGACCTGATGGCGTCTGTACATTAACCAAAAAGGCATCAATTTTTGTCATCTTGCTCGAAAATAAAACGAGAAAGGGATTGAAGATGATGAGAGAAGAGATGTCAAGACAGAAAGCACTAAAATTCCATAGGTGCAAGTAAATTTGGGTGTACGGAGTTGCCTAAAAAGGGTCAAGTTTACACGTTTACTAATTAAATAGCTGTATTATATCATATCCGATGGACTGTGTGTCGCAGTGCCTGAAAAACAAAGTAGGTTATTGGAGAGTAATATTTTAATCAAAAAAATGATTAACGTTTTAGCAAATGGGAATCAGCGTTAGTGGGTTGTACTTTTTATTTACATTTGATTTTCTGGTTAGCGTCGCTTCTGTCAAATTTCTCCAACTACTCTATGCCCCAATAGCGAGCAGTGATACGGACAACAATGTAATTGCCGAAGAGACGAAGAAAACAGTTATTAATAACATTCGCGAACAAAATGCTGGCTCTGAATGATTTAGAAGACATTCTCCTGTCGTGTATTAGCTATTCCAAGTTAATATTCTCTTTGATCCCCTCGGTGTCGTTGGATTTTATTTTCCGGAGTGACAGCTTCTTTTATCTATGTTTTGAATGAATTAACGCCTGTTCTTTGTTTAAGGAATCTGTGTAGGATTTCTTGTTTGTTGACTTGTCTTCTTAATATTAAGACATGAGTATTTTGTTTGTGATGTTTCGTTGAGTTTCTTGAGGGGTTAACTAATTGGTTCTGTGGTTTAGCGTTTTATTGTCTGGCCAGATAATTATATGCGAATTTGTCGTTGCTTGAAACAAAATCTTTTTTTCAAGCAACGACAACGACTTTATGGCTTGCTACACAAATATATTTCTCTTGAAAGGAACTATACATCAAAACTAAAACCGTGTAGCATAGAAAATTCATTCAAATTGTATATATTCATACTATAAATTAGTATTTATTTAAGGCAATTGTAGAGAGAATCCGTTGCTAGCTTGCGGCCTACAGTCGTTTAGTAAACAATGGCGCCGATTCCCTTGTTCACAAACTAAACTAAATTTAAGTTCAGTGCATCTTATTCTTTCTATTTAATTTAGAAAAGGACAGAAGATGAATATTAGTTTCGTCCTGTCAAATTAATTAAGATACTCCATAGACAGTTTAGACGTGATTAAAAACATGGCTACTAAAAATACGTCAATTTACGTCAGGCGCTGACTGCGCTGCTGGCGGCTTATTTTTTTTCATAATACCTATACGTCCAAAGGTCTGTTCTTGAAATTTTAAGCGCTCATTTTCGTTATAACTCATGGTCTATTTAATTAAATGAATTAATGAATACTAAATCCTACTTACTATTATAAACTACCTACCTCCTACTTATCATGCTTATGTCAAAAGAAAAACCTTGTTTTGTAATGAGATAGAAAAGTTTACAATATCACCATATCTCCCGCTCCCCGCTACCATTCATCGCTGCCCGCTCCGCTCGCCACCAAGTCACAATGCCATCGATGTGACCCGGCCATGTCGCCGGTCGCCGTCTGTGGATCGATACAGCCTCCTGCACTTGAGCTTTTTGCTACCACTCCCCGCCCGCCCCCCGCACCCGTCCGCCCTAACCCCCCCGCCCGGTCTTGGGCGGTGATATTATGTTGCTATTTTTACGTTTATTTTACTTTTATATTTAGGTTGGGAGCCTGATTATGGAAGATTGTCGTGGCTATAGCTTTTACTTACATAAATGTGCTAAAAGGAGTACGTAAGGATCGTAGCTGGTGGCGTTCTGTGTTCGTTGGGTTTCTGCATACCCCCATGGGAGGAAGGCGTGAGTTTATGAATGTGTATGGGTGCTAAGTTAATTTTATTTTAATCAAGAAGTGTTCGAAATCCTCACAGTTTGAAGTGTGAGTGATCGGATAGTTCGGAAGTATTCATTATTGTGGAGTGAAGATAGTGTTTCAATTTATAGGTTAGTTATTTTAGTTTGTGTTCGTTTTAATTACTCCTTAGTACTGAGTAAGTGAACAAGATTGTTAGAACAGCCTTTGTTTCACTATTCAAACTCTTCATGAAAAAAAAATACTTGAATCGTGTCCTACTATACCTGTCGATCGAAGATTACATTTTTATGAATAATTTTAGGTACCTACTATCGCCAAAATCTATATCTGACCATCGTAAGGACTATTCCAGCTTGAAGCTCATATTATTAGTCGATCTAAAAAGGACCCTCTGTTGTTTTACTTACGGACGCAGTTGTGGTCATCATGTGCACGGGATTTTGTTTTCAAAATGGTCAGATATAGGTTTTGGCAATCCTACTGAATGCGAGTCCCAACTAAAATAATAATACTAAAAGTAAATCTTGAGGATATTGTGCGCTAGGAAAAATGTCTGGATTAATTCCTCCTTACGAGGTTAAATAAATTTAGCTAAGATTATCTCCTATATGTGGGAAAAATGTCTGGTAAAATCCATCCTTAATATGGTCATACCTTATAGCTAAGATAATCCACCCTCTAAAGCCTTGTATCACATAAGATTCGGTACATAATCCCATACCCACCCCGTGGAGGCTTTTTAAAGGCTCCACAGTGACAACGCGACGTTGTCTCTCTCTGCCACGCCCATTGGCGACAAAACCTTCAGCCACGCCTTACGCGACACTTTCCACCAATCAGGGGGCAGACTGAAAAGTTTTTTATGTCAACATTACGTAAGTGGGACGCTTTGGTGGCAGTAAAAAGTTTAAAGGCGTGGTGACTTGGCTAAGTTAATGGAAAGTTTAATACAGCTTTGTGTGTAGGTACCCATGTATGAGTATGTAGATATCTGTATAGTGAGGTACTCTAGGGATATTGGTATAGTCTGTGGTAGAGGATAATGGGATAGTTTTCTTGGTTATGACTGGAATGAGACTTCACTGCATAGAAACGTTTTCAGTTGCGGTACGCTTGTTGGACTAAGGATATTGCTGAAACTTTTGATTTGTCTTACTACTTTCAGGTAATGTTCTGTGTATTTTTGGTTTTATTATATCCTACTAAATAAAAAAAATATCAAATAAAAAAATAAAAAAATCTGTAGTCTTTTCATGAACAGTTCCGAGTTCCGGACCTGGGTTGGCCAAAGCAAGGAAAACCTGCTCAGGTGGAGATTCATAGGTGACTCCACCTTTGAGTGATGGCGCCAAACAAGTAGCCAAATTCTGGGCTGAGTCCATTTAGATTGCTATCGATACGCTAAGAAGAAGAAAAACAGTTTGGTTTTGTATTAATTTTCTTACTACGATATTAAAATGCAGAACTGTTTGCTGACTAAGTGTGTTTTTCTATAGGTACCTATCTATAACTACTTATACCTCTGTTTGTCTGTGTGTGGTCTCTGTGTCACTACTTATGTCAAACTTTATCATAACATTCTTATGTATTCTTATTATCCATTCAACCTTATCCAAACAAATACATTAACGTACCATCTTCTATATCCCAAAAATATTTTACAGCCTCATCCACCGTTTCTCCCTAAGCGGTATATAGCGATATAAAACCATAATGACGTATAAACGACAAGGCAAGGCGCATCTTGACTCCCCACTGGGAGGCAGGGGAGGGTGGATGGGTGCCTTCCTTACTAACCTCGCCTTTGTTCACTTTCCTGAAAAAGTACTGGAGCTCAACCTTTTCAGGTCAGGTTTTGTTTTGTGAAGGCGATTTTTTTATGAGCGAAGTTATGGTGGACTAAGGTACGTTGGATATAGTTGAACTACTGTGAAGCAAGTCCTTGCATTGATATTTTATGTTATTGGGTAAATAAGATATTGTTTGTAATTAATATCAGACAAATCTTAGGTGTTCTCAAAAATATTATGCCTGTGATGTACCACTGCAGGGCAAAGGCCACTCTCTTTCCATTTCTCTCTGTCCAAAGCTGCCAAGGACCAGTTCTTGTTGAAGGAGTCCAGCTCATCCCGCTATCTCCGTCTGGGCCTGCCGCGATATCGCTTGCCATTAAGAGGGACCCACCCATTGGGTCGTAAGTTGGTTCTCAAAATACCAGATTTTTTTTTTAACCTTTTAAGGTGACTTTTTATTTGTTTGTGAAGGTTAGTATAAACTAGTCCGATACGGATGAAGTCACGGGCAGAAGTGTGACTTCGTCCTTGTGAATTTCCGGGACCTCGTATTCCCCCCGACGCATTGCATCACCTACCGGCGCTATTACTTCGTTTTCGCTTAGCGTCCTTTCTGACTTTTGTTCTTTTTGCTCGTCTCCTAAGAGTCATACCGTGATGTTTAATAGCCTATAGCCTTCCTCAAGAATTGGGCTATCAAATGCAAAAACATGCCGACTGGTAGTTCCAGAGTCTATTTATTATTTGTTATATTTATTAGGTCTACCAACAATTGTTTACACTAATCTGCAAACAAAACTAAAACGTGAGTTTAAATTCTACACAGTGCTACAATTACTTAAAGGTAAACAATACATGAACAAAAAAAAAAACAATATTATGTAATTATGTTAGTTGTAAGCTTAGCATAGCTTGATTAACACGTTCAAACAAAATCTTCTGCTTTATTATTAGTACAGATGACGCAAGAGTCTGGGTATAAAATCAATAAAATTTAATGTAATAATTTTCAACTCAACATATTATGCAAGAGTAGGCAGTAACTTTACCTAAAAACTTTCAAAATATGTACCTACAAGGGCTAATTTAGCGTAACTTACGAGCCGCTAAGTAAGTCCAATGACCATAATCAAGAAGTCCCAAAAATTAAAATTTAAGCCCTCTTTACGCAGCACTTACAGTGTTATTAAGTAACATCTCAATTCAATGCGCCAATATTGTGTACTTAACCCTCCAACTGCGCGCGCTCACAACCATTCATTTATTTTCGCTCGGGGCCCATTCAACCACCTACACTTAATTTGTATATTTTTTACATTATGTAAGCAAGCTCCTTTTTGATAAAAGGATCCATTCAGCGGCGATACATTTATTAAAATGTATACGTGTTGGATCTTGAATACCGTCTGAGTGGGTCGTTTGTAGACAGGTCTCAATTAGAGTGCTGGGTCAAAAGAGCCTTTTCAGAATTTTTCGAATAGAGCTTTTTGTGTATGCGATGTCTCGGATGTTGTTACTTATGTCTACTTTCGAGCTTGCGAGCTTAAAAAATACGTGTCTATATTTGCAGAAGTCTCCTATTTTTTAAGTGAAAAGGTGTGTATACAGAAATTGTTGGCTCTGTTTTGATGAAATTAACAAAGGTTGCAGGTACAACCTTTTCAGACAGCAGGTGCATAACATAGAACATAACATAATCAGCCTATAATATTCCCACTGCTGGGGACACAGGCTTTCTCTTTCTCTGCGATGAAGTGGGCCTTAGTCTACCACGCGGGACCAGCGGGGTAATTGCGTACTACACTAACAGTAGGAATGGCTTTCATTTTGACAGTTCAACAAGATTCATTGCGTTATTTACGAGTACGTTATTGAGCAGACAATTTTTTCGAACATATGAAGCAATGGATTAGCAGTATCCTTGAAAATGATTCAGATTGTGATTTATAGTGTGTTACGCAATTAATTAGGGTGCTGAATACAATTGCATTAATTCAGGGCTTGCTCATACATACATAGACCCTCTGACATGACGCTAAGACCTTGATGTCTTAGCGTCATGTATAATACTTAATTAGTTGTATTAAAGTGCGGGTCATTTATGTATATCGATATCTCGGATGTTGTTACTTATGTCTACTTTCGAACTTGCGAGCTTAAAATATACGTGTCTATATCCAGTAGTCTCCTATATTTTAAGTGAAAAGGTGCGTATAAAGAAACTGTTGGTTCTGTTTTAATGATATACTAAGTAAAGGTTGTACCTGCGTAAAGATCAGAAAAAAGATTGCATTAATTTAAAGTTCAGTTTATAAACGGCTTCTATTCATAGGTACTTTTAACTGAAAACCTCTTAAGGGGAGAAAAAAATATGCTCCATACATTTATGGTCGCATAACTCGACAAAATGTAGGGAAAAGCTGTTTTATTTTCGCGATTTCAGGATTGGCCTGTTGGAATTATGAGCACAACCCCTTAGTTAAATATTTCAATTGCACCTTGTATAATAATTAATTGGGAATTAAACTAACTTTGTTTAGTAGGAACATAAGCGTCACGAACATGATTCCTGTACCTACACTTTAAAGGAGGCAGACAGGCGCGACACGCCAGCGCGTCACGACTCTATTAGAACAGTTTCTATGAAACTTCATGGAAATAGTTCTACCAAAATCGCGCGTCTGCGGGAGCCTTAACGTGGCTTTTGTAATCTCAAGCAAAATCAAGTATTTCGATATACGTAGCAACAAGACCCACCACTTTCAGTTCTAACTTTCATTTTCAATTCAGCGTGGAAATGAAGTACCTACTTACTGATTTCGGTTACAAGTAAGACGTTATGCACGGCCATAAAGCTTGGTCCTATGGCCCATGATAGCTACACACTGGTCGCAATTGGCTCTTCTCGGAAGACATTGTGACCTGATGGCTCGAGGCACGCGCCTACATTAAAATGATTGGGTGTGACAAATGGATAGACGCGGTGAAGGGGAAATATCGTTATTTTAGTCTGTTATGGAAATTAGGTACTAAAAGCTGTAGTCAAAGTGGGTTAGGAATCCACTTCAAAACTTAATAATATTTGAAATTCGGAGTAGTTGTCAGAAGTCATAATAATTATTGAAAAAAAGTTATTTATCCTATTTTTATTTCATTTCATCTTGTAAATTGACGTATTTTTAGTAGCCATGTTTTAAGCAAAATGTAATTAATTAATTATATAATATTTACATTAGTAATATATAAGCTAACAGAATTAAAACAATATTAATAATATGTATGTACGTGTGTAAGAAAACAAGGAAAATAATCATAGGGCATTAAAAATTCGCCCCAATCGTTGTCAACAGGAAAAGACTTTTTTCCTATTAGAAACAAGTGATTTTGTATTTATTTAGTATATTGTATATAGTTAGTCATTTAATTTAGTACACACGGCTACATATTAAGCTATACATTTCCAGTTTTAGCTGACCTCGCATCGGTTTTCCGTACAATCAGAAGTCAGCTTATACTGATTATGTATAGCTTGATGTGTAGCCGTGTGTACCTAGTGTAAATAGTTAGTTGTGTTAAATATTCTAAAAGTTATGTAAGTAAACTCACTTTAATTTCGGAAAAAAATAGACAAGTATTGCAAGAAAACAATGTCCATAAAGAAAGAGTTAGATAAAGATGCAGATCGATAACAAAACATCCTCTTAACATCGCTCGCTAATTGCCTAAGAAAAATTAATTCTCGAAAAGGGTTCTCTGTCCCGAACGAGGCCCAAAGGACCACCGTTAAGGTTCAGTACGAAAGAGTGAGCGCACACTCAAATAATTGAACATCGCACACAAAAATATGTAAATGAGTTTTCGCTCCGTGAAAATTAACTTTTTCATTATGAATTATGTCCTTGATGTTGTCTTCGAGGCGTCTTTTGGGAGTTTTTCGAGATTTTACAGCTTTCTACGTGAAGGGTTGAAGGTAATTTGAGCGCGAGGGTCGAAAAAACCCCCGCAGTTTGGAAGGGTTAAGTGTTTTCGAGTTCTAAATAAATATTGAGTTTCCTTGAATGAAGTTTTGTCGTAAAGGTGATTTAGAAACAAATGAAGTGTTGTTTGTTTTTGTTTAGGTTTCCTGATAGCTTCATTTTGGAGATAGAGACATTTAAATGTTTTAAAATAAACGCTATATTAGAATCCACGATTTAGATGAAATATTTGGAAGATTCAATTGTAAAGTGGAATACTAAGTAACTTTATATTTTAGTGAGTAACGAGATCTTTGACAGTGGTTATGGGTAGTCAGAAGCCCAAAAGTTTGACATCCGGTCCTACCAAGGGGTATCGTGTTACCCAGTTACTGGGTTGTGGAGATCAGATAAGCAGTCAGTCCATGTAAAATTGACGATACGTTTGGCCCAGTGGCTGAGCGATCGACTGCGCTGCGTGTCGCGGGTTCGATTCCCGCACGGAACAAATATTTGTATTGCCTACAGGTAGTTGTTCCGGGTCTGGCTGTTTGTGTATGTGAGTTTAAATGTTTGTAAACGCACCCACGATACAGGAGTAATTCCTAGTGTGGGGCAACGTCTTTTAAAAAAGAAAAAAAAATACTGGTGCTGCATCTGGTTAGACTGAAAGCCGACTCCAACATATGTAGTAAGGTTTAAAGCGAATTATTGTGTTATGCTTAAGCACTTATCTAATACCAAAGATGTACCGATATCATTATCATCATTAACCAAAGAAGGAAGTTGGTTTATGATGATATTATGAAAGTACTTTGTGATGTATTAAAACTAGATGAGTTCGGTGTTTCCTAACTGACTACGTTATTTGATGAAATTATATTTATTTATGTAAGGGCTGATCTACTTATGGTTGATTTTTCATTCATCTGATAACTTTATTCGAGGAATAATTTTGTAATTTTGACAGTTATTTCATACAAAAACTGTCAAAAGTGAATTTTATTCTTCTAATAAAATTTATGTGGTGATAGAAAAATCAACCCTAATTAGATCATCTAGAACACTGTAATACGTCAACGTTTTAGTCAATTTTTGAAACAAGATGGCGCCCGCTTTTATGTCGGCTATACTAACGTATATTATTACTTGTAATGTCAACGTTAACCTCAAAATAAACCTCAATTATTAATACTTATCTTAATTGGCTATCATGTTCTCACGCTGACTCAGCTCATAATTATTTGAGTGCACACAATAACACGGTGCTTGCAAATTACAATACTTGCACAGCACAGGTTAACTTAACGTCTCAATCTCTCGTGTGGGTGTTTTACGGATTACTGACAAATGGTTGTCCTATAATGGTCGCAAATATTACGAGGGTTGCCACATATGGATTGGAAGGATTGACCACTGTCTTGTTTGTTTATTTATTTATTTACATTACCACTTGCATTTGTTTTTACAGGTGGGAACCCAATACAACAATGTATTCACAATTTCCACACTCGGAGATGTAACCCAAAAACCAATCAAATTCCACTAACAAAAATAAAATAATAATAAATATTTTTTAAACCGTCCTGACTGTCCTGTCCTGTCCTGTTTTATGTGTCGTGCGAACTGAAGGTATAAGTTGGTTAAGTGATGAAAGCGTTGAAAATTGTCTTCATTAAAATGTCATGCATCTCTTTTCAAGTTTACGTAAGTGGAGGTCGGTGGTTATTTTACACAGTCTATTTGTGTGTTTTGAAGAGAAACCAGAGATAAACAGTGTATTATAAAACTCAATCAAAGTCTACAATTATCTGAGTCAACGCAAAACTTCTGTTTCTATTTTTGTCCATTGCTAAAAATGAGCCTCCTTTCAAAGTAGTGCTGCCATTTCCATACCAAAACTACATGTATGTGTGTTCTTCAGGAAACAGAAAATTAAACAAATACATTTTAATACTAAAGTTTTGAATACATTGTAGACGCACTTTGCATAAATGGCCAATAATTGTAGATCAGCGACAGAAGATCGACAGGCGATAGCTCGCAAATAGTATCGTTCATTCAATACGTTCAACATGGCGGCGAGTGAATGAATGGATGATTGAGTTGTTAGCACTCGCACAGATTGTTCGTTTGTTTATTTATAGTTATTTTGTATTGTCTGCTGGAGGTGATGGGAAATTAACTTTTAAAAGACACAGAGATATTGGAACATAGATACTATATATTATAAAGGCTTAAAAAAGGTAATCTAGGAAGTATACTTATAGAGTCTTGCCACCTTCGTAATTATGTGATAAGATAGCCACGCTGTCTTCCAATCAGGGCCGTTTTTAACCTATTGGAGGCCTTAGGCACTTTAGGATACTGGGGCCCCTATGAAGAATCTAGGATGCAAGAGCGAGCGAAGTGAACTCAAAATTTATAGCTTCTGATAGCCCCTAGCTGTGCGCTATCAGGAAATAGGAGGCCCCGTGAATCGAGGGGCCTTGGGCACTTGCCCAGAGTGGCCCAGGAACTAGTTTCTGATGGAATTACTTACTCATAAGATATTTGTTTCGTCTCATAAGAATCATCTGCAAAACTAAAATTCCTAGCCTATTTCGTGCAAAAACTTATCAATACACTGTATATACTAATAAGGTCCATATTATTTTAAAACAATAACTAGCTTCTGCCCGCGACTTCGTCCGCGTGAAATTTCGTCCCGTCGCATCGCATCGCCTGCCCGCGCCATTACTTCGTTTTCGTAATAGCATTCGTTGTAACTTTTTTTTCGATTTGCTCTACTCTTGAAGGCCCTAGCGTGAAGTTAAATAGCCTTCATCGAGAATTAGGCTAACAAACGCAAAAGAAAAAAATCAAATCCGACTGGTAGTTCGGGAGATTAGCGCGCACATACAAACAAATTCTTCAGCTTTATTATTAGATATAGATGAGAGCTTTATTATACATAGATATAGATGAGAGGCATTTTACTTTCTAACTCAACTTTATTTAACTGTAGTTTTAAACCATGAAAAGTGACTATTACATAGTTTTGGTTTGTAGGGCAAACTGTAGTTGTGAAACTCATAACAGCTTTGGCTAACGTGTTAGTTTTAGTTTAAAACGCTACGGAGGGTACTTTACTACCCCGACGTGAAATTGTATCGGCACACACGCTTCAATTGTAATCCGACTACAACAATGAGCTATGATGGGAGAATGGACAAGTGTACATTATCTTCAAGGTATTATTTAAATACGTGTTGCGTCTTTGACTATCTATTGGTTTAGACGCTCAATTGATTTTTGTAATACCGGTGAACGCAGTGACGTCACATGTCACGTGAACGGAATCGGCTGGAGGGGTGTCGATTTTAAAGTTATAAAAGCGCGAGTCGCAAGAGAACTTGGCTCAGAACGATACTTCAGATCGGACCTCCAATCGGGATCGTTGGTTCACAGGTACCTTATTACTATTGTCTGTAACTATTATAACCGTTATTATTTAAACTGTGCTGTGCTATTATTCAAATAAACCTTTGTGCAAGTATTTGGTATTGTTACTGTGTTACTTGAGACCTACGTCATGGAATCTCTACCTCAAGACCACACTGATGATGGGCAAGCTGCGCAGACCTCTCAGCCGTCGACATATAAAATACAAAAGTTTATTCTACCCACGCTTTACCTAATATCGAAAGTTTTCAGAAAATAAAAGTTGCAGTGGTATGCTGACTCTGTACTTGACACTATGGGTAGTGTTATATTAACGTATAAGCACATAATAAACAAAAAAGAAATACGTTTATTTGCGGTAAACAAAACGCAGAAAAAGAACACAAAAAAAAAAAAGAAATTGGAGGAAAACATGCGACAATATTTTCTTGAGAAATTAAAAGCAATTCTATATATAACTATGTATAACCATGAAATGGATCAGGGGGTCTAATCCGAAGTGGTATCGGCCGAATGTTCGGCCGTTTCCTGCTACGATGTTACTATTTGGTTCGGTCGGTCCCGATCCTACACTCCTACACTCTTTCGAATATTGACTATGGTCCCGACCCAACTGAGCCGATCCGATTTTTTTTCGCATTTTTCAATAATATTCGGTTCGGCCACGTGTCGGTCCGATCCGATCATTCGCACTTTGCACTTCGTAGTAGACCCCCTGGCTACTCATGGGATGCTGTCCAGTGTGAACAATTGACGACCATGTACTACTATTGCTGGGTGTGTGCTGAGCTCGGCCTGAAAAGTGATTACATTTATCAGAAGTAATAAATAAAGTTATTAAAAAATACAGATGTATATATGCATAGAATTTGGATGGAGTATAATTATGCGTATATGTCTGTGAGAGAAAATATGCAAGGGATTCCAATGTTCAATGTTAGTTTTAAAGGAAATTTTGTACAACTGACATAATAATTTATGTTGTATAAAATAACGTATAATTTTCTTTGTGTTTATTAATATAATTGGTGTGGTACTGTTTTAATAAACTATAAACAAATAAATAGAATTTGTCACTGCTAAGCTAAGTGGTTAAGGAACCGCTCTGGGCACTACGCAGAGTTTTATAAGTCTGTACGACTTTCTTTTAGTTAGCCTTTGTTAGAAATTTTACTCCAAAAATCTGAAATTAGAATAAATCGTTCAAAATCTTCTGAAAATAAAAAAAAGCACATTTCTACGTTTCGTAGCTCCGTCCCCCGTCAATATAGTAGTTGGTTCAGCCGAGTATTATGCTCGCTCACCGGAAATAATTACAAACATGTAGTTACGGGGTTAAAAGTGTTGCCGCGTTGTTCACAACAACTTTAACGTCAGCCACTACCTACTTCTGTGGAAGTGTGGACTAATAGAGGACCCGGGTTTGTGTAGGTATAAGTATGTACTCATTTACTGTTTTTTATGGGTACCTACCAAGATAGTATGGGTAAGTGCTAATCTTTACAGCTATTGGCAATTGCTCCATTTTTGACTATCAACGTGTCAAAAGTCGAGTCGCATCTTCGTCATGAGGGGCAGAAAACCACGCGTCGATTGTCAAAAGTAGAACAAACTTGTGAAAACATTGAAGAAAGGTAGTCAATAGATGTTTCGATGAAAATGATTAAATCATATTTTTTACTAAGACGTAGTGGAGGACATCGTCTTTGACTAGTATTATCAATCACCATTATAAATATAGAATTAGGACATACAGAACATCAGCGATGATTATCTCTACATTATGTTTATTTTTAAAGGGTCAATTTAAGGTCACGTTAAAATCTATCAAAAACACGTTTTCATTGATATGAACTTGCCGCTGAAGCCAGTTCATCAAACCGTATAGTCATTTCCAAGAAGTCGTGTGTATACGTCATGATTTCCTAGTACCTAGTAGTAGTAGTATTACACAATAATACTGTAGTATTCCAGTGAACTTTAGACTAGTTAAGGCTGCGACCTTAACAATGTGAACTTCCAGCTTGAAGTCAGGGGCGTCTGAATAAGGCATGTGGTTCTTTCCCACGAAGTTTAAGGTAACCAATTCGAAATTTGAAAAGTACTGACAAAAGGCAGGACATTTAAAAAAACGGCCATTTGACTTTTTTCATACTTACTTATTTTTTATTCAGAAATGTTTAATAAAACAATATTTAAAAAAAAAAAAACTTTAGTCGAAAAGTCCCGACAAATGACAAGCCGCACAAAGTCAGGACGGGGGACTAAAAAGTAAATAATAAATAAATAAAACAGTTAAAAAAAATACTAAAAGTCGATTTTCTCCACCACATAATGATAATTTGTCCGTACAATACATACTTAAAAGTACATAATATGTAATCGGCACAAAAAAAAAAATTAAAAGAATCCGGACAAATCCGGACGGATGTTAACCCTACACGTACACGTACAAGTAGTGGACGGTAGTCTTAATAGCTTTACCGACTTTCCCTATTAGGCATGCACATGACGCTCTTGTTTCAGTTAAAAATGCATTGATAGGGTAAGTTTCTTGAACTAAGGCCCTGGACTTTGAAATTATGTGGGTTAGTTTTGCCTGTGGTTTTTTCTAACGCCTTCATCATCATAATCCGCCTATAGCAGTCCACTGCTGTACATAGGCCTCTCCTATTGCACGCCATTCAACTTGATTTTCGGCAACTCTCATCCAGCTGCTACCAGCCATCCTGCTTCAGCCATGCAGCATCCTGTTTCTAACGCTTTACTAGGTGTATTTTTGGTTACTTATATTTATTAAATCGCGCAACGATGTTCCTGCAACACTGTATTACCAAAATATATATTGTTAGACTTCAACAAAGGTTCTTCATCACTCATCGCATCTAATTAAACAGTCAATCCTTAACTTCGTCCATCACCGTCCACTGCGTACACGGCCACGTAAACCAACTAACAACTAAACTATAATGAGTATTTGTCGCTCGGCCATTAGACACTCATTCCTCCCCGGGACCCCTGGGAATGCCTCACATGGTTTATTCAGAACTCGCCAGGGTCCCCTCTCAGTCTTTACTGCTAATTTAGTAGCACGTAGTTAAGAAGTGTTGTTAATTTTGTGTTTTATGGTGGACGAAGGCTTTTGTTTTGTCCTTGGGAAATTGAAAGTGTGTAGAGTGTTGGAGAAAAATGAGAAAAATGATGCCCACGGAAAGCTAAGTGACAGGATACAGATTTTCGATATGAACTGTAATTGTTCACTGCAGAGTCGTCCGAACGTCGTCGTACAGACGCTAGCACATCAAGCTACTAAAATCTATCAAATTTCTTTAATCGATTTTCAACTTTATCTTTAAAGCTATAAGGTTCAAGGTTGACTGGGAAAATTTGACAGTTTCGGGTAGCTTGATCTGCTGGCGTCTGTACCTATGTAAATTATAGATACGAATACAATTCTCGGTTATAATCGTCGGTCGATTATATATTCGCTCACGTGAAATTGCGAAAAACTCATACCCATTTTCGTTACGCCCATTTTTCATCTTTTAAGACACCCAAGGGAAGAAAGAGTGTGACTTTTTCATTGTAAAACCACAGGATCCAATCCTAATAATACCTGAAGGCCAATTCTCGTAACTTAAAACGTTAAAAATCTAGTCGCAGTCTCATCTCGGCGACAAACAAATGTCAAAAACTTGTCAAAATGTATGGAAATTAGACGTATTTTTGACAGATTGAAACTGAGATCAGACTGTGAACGTTCTTAAAATTACGAGAATTGCCCCTCTGATTTGGAATCGACGGAACAGGTGTCTCTTCCATTAATTTTCATAAGTTATCAATTCCTCATATTAGCGTTAATGTTCTTTTCAGACATTCTATCAAAGTTTTCTCAAGTAATTTTTTTCTATCTTCTTATAGTCGTCCAAAATTCCTTTACAGTGATATATCCTATTAAACATTACACAAAAAAAAAAAAAAACGAATCTCCATGATTTCCATTAGCCAGTATAAATTATATTTATGTTTACTCAATCCTTGTCAAAGGATCGGAGCGGTCAGTGTTTGCGTCCGCTTGATCACCGGCTCGCCTCGGGCGCACCCAATCAGGATCAATCGTTGATACACTACCAACACCACCATCCACCAACCACCACCACCACCATCCATTATACACCATTATTATTTTAATTACGAGTTAGATATTGATGCTGAAACTGTGATGGTAATGTGAACTCAGAACATTTAGAATATTAATTTTCCTTTAAATATTGTCATTATGATACCGAGATTACCTGTTGTATTCTATTATATCCTGTCCATTAGGTTAACCGTTTTTTGACAGCTGTCTTAGAACGTACATATTCTAGATTTCGTAAAAGTTAACTTTAAAATGCGTAATAAAATAAATATATAAACTGCCTTATCTTATTGGATTATCTTATTTATGGTTTCATATAGATACGTGATAATAATACCATACCTGTATAAATCAAGTTATTGTGTGTGCTGCAATCACTAGTTCCATCTGTCAAAAAACGGTTTACCGAATGGACAGGGAATAAATTACATTGATACTGAATTATTATAAATAAAGTATTTTATTAATTTGGCAACAGCCTTCATAAATGTATATTTATACGCCAAATGGCAAAACATAGAGAAACCATAATATAACAATTGTAACATCCTGCACACTGTTGTAACCTATGTTTACAAATAAAGACTATCAATTGATTAATTGAATCAGAGCCAGCTGAGATAATTTTCAATCATGGACACAACAAACTGAATGTCATACGTAACAAAGTTCAAATTCCATTGCAACCAAACACTGTCAAGAATACCTCTAATTTCCCTACGTTATTGACAAGTTTTTGACATTGACTGTCGCTGGAGTGAGATTGCGACTACATTTTAAACGACCTTCTGTACCTTGATTTTATTTTAATTTTAGAACACTAGCCGATATATTTTGTAAAAATCTCACCGTGAAAACTAAAGTGAAGTAAGTTAGATATGAGCTGTCAATAGTGTCAACCCCTTGCATCAGGTGGAAATGCAGCGCACTTAATGCTCAATTCACCAAAGTTTTCACGGTGAGATTTTTGCAGAATCGGTCGACTGATACTGGTCTGAAAAACATCACACAAAATAAAACAGCCACCTTAACTCCAAATAGTTTACGTTTACCAAGAAATACATATTTTAATGTACTTTAGTAAGAAGAAATTGCCCCCATATTTCCCTATGTTGTCACACTCTGGATAAGTCATGACACCTTGACACGAATGATGTATGTCGCGAATTATAATGAACAGGAAAATCCACGTGAAAACGCATAGGGTTGCACGAATAGTATTGTAACTTTTTCTGCAGTTTAGTTTTTCTGAAAAGTATGTAAGTAGGTGGAAAGAATAATATTTGGGTAGACAGATTGTTAAGACGTTTCTTAAATTACAATGAAGGTAGCAAAAAATTACAAAGAGGACGTTCGGTTAAGAAAAGTAAAAAAAAAAAATGGGCAATTGGTAGATAAAATCTATTTATTTTTCAGTTAAGGTTTAATTTAATAATTCTCTTATAGGAAGTTTCAGTACTTATAATATTTTTTACAAGTGTGTTCAGATATTATTTTATAAATCACAACGATCATAGAAATAATACCAACCGCGACCGTGAAAAAAAGAAAACTGTTTTCTAAGTTATAAACCTTTACCAACCCTCCGCCAAAAATATTCACAAATTCAGATATGCGTGGCACAAGTAACTGCCCCCCAGAGTGGCATATACCTCGCATGCATAATACTACCTCTGCTTGCCCACCAGAGCGCGCACCGTGAATATATTCCGCTTCTTACCTCAGCCAAATCGTTCGTGAATTTGTTTCTAACATATAAATTATATGACTTCGCACGATGTGTTATGAATATTGTATGAGAGGCAAATTGATAATATGCCCTCGTCTGTTACACATTGGCTTTTATGCCTTTTTTCGCACAAAATTGGTTTTTTATGCCTCCAATATGAGTTGTGACCAAAATGTGTAAATTGGGACCGTAATGAGTTTGGGATAGGTGTCTGGTGGAAACTTTGGTGATGGTTTCATTTGTGAGGATAATTTTGGTGGATTAGCGTAATGAGATGGCTTGTAGCTAAGTAATAACAGCTGCACGGGTCGACCCGTCGAGGTTAAGCTACGCTTGCTGCGGTTGGTCGTTGGTCCGTGGATGGATGACCACTTCACATACCAAGACCCCTCTGTGGCTCGGAAAACACGCTAAGCCGTTGGTCCCGGCTGTCATTCGTGAATCTTTGACAGTCGTTACGGGTCTTTAGTAGCCCGAAAGTCTGCAAACCAGTCTTACCAAGGGGTATCGTATTAACCAGTGACTGTAAAACTTCACTCCATGACTCCATGTAAAATACTGGTATTCAGCTGCATCCTGGTTAGACTGGAAGCTGACCCCAACATAGTTGGGAAAAGGCTAGGCAGATGATAGTGTAATGGGATATGATTATGGATGATGGAAGCTGGGCCATTGTATGTGGTGAGTCGCAGATGCACTTGAGATCTGAGCCGTCCGTGAACCCCAATCTGTGGAGATTGTCTGTCCCACCTTCCATCTGCGCCGTCCGCCTGTGCGCTTGATGATCTTATGACTACGTCAGTGAGCGTAGTCCGCGCAGCTGAATTTTGGGCCAAAAATATTTATACTTTTTTTTTAATCGATATGCTAAGAACAAGATTATGGATGATAACATTTCATAAATGTTTGACATAATTACGTAGTAGGAGGGACTTATAAGGCTCTTTGTACACACCCGTTTTTCTTCCCGTGAAAAACTACGGGTTATTCGCCGAGCATAGGCACGGTCGTCAGTGTTTTATGGATCACTATGGAAGCTTGTTGACAGATGCATCTTTTCTACGACGCGGTTTGTACGCCGTACTGTAAAGAAGAGCAGTGGCCCGCGTAGTGGATTACGGCTCAGTCCTTTTTTCAGAGAGGAGGCCTGTGTCCCAGCAGTGGGAACATTATAGACTGATTATGACATGATGATCGTAAAAAAACCGTGCCGTGTAAAATTGGCAGACCATCTATGAAAATTTCTGATTTCAGCTTACAAGCGTTAAATGTTTACTTTATGAACATAAAATAAAACCGATTTCTCTTTTTAGCCAAGGTGCTTGTTGCCTACCTACTAATACAAATATTCTAGGTAATTCTTTATGTAAATTATGTAAAACTACTTTTATATCGAACTATGTCTTAGCTTTCCAAATACAAAATAGAACGGTACGATCCCTTGAGAGCGTCCGCTAATTCGGCTCCGCGTCGGCCGAAGCCGAGGCCGAACATAAATAAAGGCCGAATCGCCACAGTGACCACAAAACCGATAGTTTAAGAATATTCCCGCGTATAAATTAAACAGTACTCGCTGCCGCGCAGATTTCCCTAATGGTTGACCGTGGTGTAGAAGGGAGAGGTGATCTTGATACTTTATAGTTTCGTAAGCAAAACTACCTATCTACAACTATACTACAGTACGGCCGTCGAGAGAATGCGTTCTTGACACCTGTCCGTGCGACAATTCTAGTAACTAATAAACATCAAGTTCGAAAAACACGTATTCTTTTTTATGAAACTGCCAGGACTGCTTGATAAGAACGCATTCTTTCGTCGGCCGCACTGTAGTCTCACCATTTTACTATACATTCATGATTTTTCATGTATTTGTTGAATTCAGGTAACAAATACTCGTACCTTGTTTAGGTACCACTATAGTGTTTATTTTAACTTAGCGTATGTCAGTCTTGATGGTAAAGTCACTGCTCGTCTATAGGTAAAACGTAAAAACAGCTGTTTGAGAAGCTAACACGACAGCAAACAATCAGTCTCTTCTCTTTGATCGTACTAACGGCCGAACCCAATTACCTATCTATCACCAGTTTTGGCATACTAGAGGTAGAAAAACCTATCTATCTCTGGTTTTAACGTCCCAATAATCTATATCAGTAACGATCTGTATGATTATAATTATACTGACAGTTATAATTATACTGGCTACCATCAGTAGCTATTTGTCAATAGGTTATTGGGTTCGGGCGTAAAGCAGTATTAATTATTGCACGAAACTTGAAGGTTTCCTTAAAAAATCGATACTAAACCAATTTCACTCTATCTACAACCCCATATTTCCATACAAGTATCAAAACCATAAGCCCCGGTGTACACGACACGATACATCCGGGGAGCGGTCGGGCCGGTAAAGACAAGACGCATGGCCGGCACCAGACAGCGGCCTTACACCAGGGATACAGAGCTACAACTAGATACCAGCTGCGGTACGTGTATCTAGATTTCTTTAAAGGTTTATGTGTTAATGTCGGGTTGGAGTGTTACGAAGGTGAGTTTTGGAATGTTAGGGTAGTGTTTTTTTTGTTTGGTTTTGTCTTTATTGTGTCATGTAGTGCACCTGTTAAACAATATATGAAACATGGCGTGTGGAAAGAAAGAAATAAAGAAAATACATTTATAGCATAGACTTTAAGACACAGTAGGTACGCACGGCTACACATCAAGCTATACAAAACCAGTATAAGCTGCCTTCTGATTGTACGAAAAACCTATACAATACGAGGTCAGCTAAAACTGGAAATGCATAGCTTGATGTGTAGCCGTGTGTACACCAGAGACATACATCAGATAAAAATCAAATAAAAAAGTTTAAGGTCCGATGTAAGAAATTAGCAGGAATATATGGCGCATGGCTGCGCCAAAAAGGCCCAGTTCAGTAAAAACTACGGCGGCAAATGACATTGTTTTTGACATTGCCTTGACATTGACCCCTATATCCATAAACGTTGCTTGAAGTTATGTAGTGATTACCGAATGTATAACCATACATTTTTGACTTTTAAACGTCACTTAACTTTATTCATCGTTTATTAATAAACCCCTGAAAGTGCAGAACTAACGGCGTTTTCCTACGCCAGATAATTTTATTCGAGTAATAATTTTGAATATTTGACAGTTCTTCCATACAAAATATCATGTCAGAAGTCAATTTTATTCTAAGAATAAAAATTATCTGTCGATTGAAAAATCAGCCCTAAGTTAGATTTCATTATTGGTAGAAAGTCAAAAAAAAGGAGGAAAAGATTGAGCATTTTGAAGGATAAGAAAAATGGAATTCCTGGAGGAAAGTTAATATTGTCAAAATAACGTAGTTTACTTTAAAATCTTGAAAAAGTTAATTAACCTTGTCGTGAACACTATCAATTACCCTTTTAACATCATCACAAACTATTAAAACGAACGGCGCCGTATGCGTCATAATTTATAATTAATAAATGCATATTAATATCCGGAAAAAATATTAAAAAACCAACTAAACAACCCTCTAATAGCTGGGTGGGCAACACACCATCTTCCATTTACCAAATTGAGTGAAATATGCATCCCCAAACACCGCGAGAGACATTAAAAAAAACGCCTACGAAACTTTTAATATTCTAATAAGACTTTGATTTAATTTCCTTTTATCATTATTTATGTACGGATCCGCGGTGCAAAGGCGATAAGTCTGTGTTATTTTTTTTTTCGGCGAAGATTTTTTTCGCTCCCCTCTAGTTTGACCCTTTGCGTTTCCGAGGGTTGATTTTGTCACAGAGTACAAAAGTTATCACAGTCTTACTGTCACGCTGTTGCTTTTGTTTTTTTATTAATTCGAAATTTTTTCAGTCTGTGGCGTCAGTTGTTGCGTAAGCTCAACTGAAATTCAATCCTATTAAAATCAAAATAGAGTTTAATATTCTTTAAACACACATTTCGCAGTATTTAGTGGTGACAGGCATAACAAGGGTTGAAACAACTTGTTGATCGGTTTTGTTGCGACATGTCCGACTATTGTGAACACGTCACCGTACAATGGCAGTGAATTGGAACTTTCAGTTACAATGCTTTTGTAGGGAAATATAAGGGAAAAGGGGCGCTGATCCTTTCAGGAAATGCTTAATAAAAAGGTTGAAAGTTACATTTGTATTTTCTTTGGAAAGGGAAAAGCTTTTCATATAAAAACAGGAAAAGGTCTTTTATATCCCTGTTTTAGCTTGAGCTTTTGACAGGGTTGCTCAGCCAAAGGAGAACCGTTATTCGGCTAATATGGAGTGTGTTATCTGAGGATTAAATATTGAGGTTTGACAGTTTTTGTCAAACTTTATTCTTCAGATAAAAGTTATCGGATTGTTGAAAGCCCATAGGGCTGATTTTTCGAACACCAGATAATTTTATCCGAGGAGTACTTTTGAATTTTTGACCGTTCTTCAATACGAAATCTGTCAGACGTCAATTTTTCTACGAGACAATTATCTGTCGATTGAAAAATCAGCCCTTAATGAAATAATATTCTTTTAGAAAACTTATCGTACTCAAGGATTCTGTTTTAGGTAAGGTTATAGGTATTTTTGCTGACACATGACATGTTTTGGCATGATACGTAGACAGTGCAGAAACATGTACGTTTATCGATTATCATTCTAGGGAGAAATCATGGAAATGAGATTAATAGGTCCAAATTCACCACCAGACTGGCTTTTCTCGCTAATATTTGAAAAAAAAAAAAACATAAAACAACATTCACCAAAAACAAAATATCCATATTTCCGTAATCAATTAGGCGTTTTAATTTAAACGTCCCTAGATGCCCTTAATCCGGCTTAGTCACGGTATTACGACGTTTTCGAAGACATTACGTCATAACCGCTGTGTTCCGAACGCATTAGTGGGCAAGATGGCAAGTAAAAATGTTTAGGGGGTCAAGTGATACGAGAACAGCGAGTTTATAAGCGGAGCGGGGAGCGAGTTTGTAGAGTTATGATACATACATTTCAGGATTCGTAAGGTAATCTGGCGTAGTGCCAAACCGCAAACCTTGATTATTGTGGATAGGTATAGTAACTGTGTATAAAACCCAGTAACTTGGTTGTGGAGGTCAGATAGGCAGTCGCTCCATGTAAAATACTGGTATTCAGATGCATCCGGTTTTTTTTTTTTTTTCCCTGGGTGGAAAATCCTCATGGATTTCCGCCGCCCTGGGGCGGGCGACGGGGTCTGTCAGACCCTCACTGACTAAAAACCACCCCAGTGTTCCATCTCACACCTACGCCGGGGGTCGCGGGAACGTAAGATCCTTCCGCAACCCCCGACTGGTGCCGGCCCGCCACCGCGGGCCTCCTCATCCTGGCCTAGCCTTTTTCCAACTCCACATAGTTGTGGAGGTGTGTGTGGCTAGGATGAGGAATAGTAACTGTGTTTAAAGAGACACAAAATTTAAAAGCAAAATAAAATAGTGTCTAGAAGTTCAAGCCAGCAGAGAGTTCCTAACACATCCAAGGGAATCGGCACCATGGTCAGCGGTGTCCTGCTCCCCTTTTCTAACTTGAACCACTTTCAAATCGGATAGTCAACGAGGGTGATACCCTTAATGTGTTTGCATAATGTTCGTCATTAAAACATTTTATTTCGAGTCAGTGGATACCACCCTTAAACGACGTTTTTTTTGCCTTTTGTTTTTAGAGAAAACGAAATAATTGTTGCTATAATGTTGGGTTTGGTAAATTATTGATAAATTTCCAGAAAACAGAATTTCCAAATATCGTGTTATTTTCAGTTTATGAAAATGATCCTGTTGACGAATTTTTTGATGCCCTATGTTTCTATCCTTTTTTATATATGTACTTGACGGCGCGTCGACGTCAAAATCAAAATGACAACTTCAAGAGTGGCTTTACTGACTGTCAAAGCCGGAGCGTCGTGTCGATGGTAGCGGGGCAGCCATCTTGAGAAAAGACTTTTTCTTTGGAACAGGGCCAGCGCACCACGTCTGCGACGAATCGCTTCCCATCGCCTCAATCAAAGTGATTTTTTATAAGATTATGAAGATTTATAGACTAGAGACTATTATTTTAATATTAGAAGGTTATTTTTTAGTGATATTATAATTATTGAAGAAAATCATTATACCAGTTGATTTTCGTGTGAAGTATTCGGTTTTTATTCACCGCCTTATATTGCATGCATGTGTAAATCGGACGACAATGCAAAATTATTATGACATGGAGCTGATCTGATGATGGAACCGGAAGGTGGCCATAGGAACTCGGTAGTTAAACAACACACCCCATCGAGTTTGAACTCGTTTGATCCGTCTTGACGAGTACTTTGGTGCTAAATGGTAACCAGGGTCTGATGATGGAGCTGGAAGATGGCCATAGGAACTCGGTAATTAAACGACACAACCCCATCGAGTTTGGGCTGGTATGATTCGTCTTGACGAGTACTTTGGTGCTAGATGGTAACCAGGGTCTGATGATGGAGCTGGAAGATGGCCATTGGAAGTCGGTAATTAAACGACATAACCCCCATCGAGTTTGGGCTCATTTGATTCATCTTGACGAGTACTTTGGAGCTAGATGGTAGCCAGGGTTTGATGATGGAGCTGGAAGGTGGCCATAGGAACTCAGTAATTAAGCGACACAACCGCATCGAGGTTGATTCGTCTTGATGGGTGGACCATTTTTGATGGGTGGGAGTGGTGGTTTGGTGGACGTGAATATCCCCCATCCCACCCCCCCCATTGAGCTATCTTTGGGAAAATAAGTTCGTTCGTTCATTAACGGAGAAACACTGCTACGCGCTACGAAATACTCCGTAGTCAATCTCACATCAAAAATACTAAAAACTTAAAAATAAAATTAAAAGAAAAAAAAAACTTTTTAAAAACAAGCTTTTATTACTTGTTAATAAAAAGAACTAACAAGTTAAAAATAATTTAAACCTGATAAGAAAAATACCATTATATAGGTACCTACTAAATAAAAGCGTGTTACATTGTGATTGCAAAAGAAAAATAATGAAGTTGTACCTAATATGCTAAACGTTCTTTAATGTTCCATCAAAATACTAGAGTAATAACAGCCGCACGGGTCGATCGACCGGGTTAAGCTATGCTTTCTGCGGTTGTTCCGTGGATGGGTGAACATCTTCACATACCAAGATCTCGGAAAGCACGTTAAGCCGTTGGTCCCGGCTGTCATTCGTGGATCTTTGACAGTCGTTACGGGTCGTCAGTAGCCCGAAAGTCTGACAACCAGTCTTACCAAGGGGTATCGAATTACCCGGTAACTGGGTTGTGGAGGTCAGATGGGCAGTCGCTCCATTTAAATATTGGTATTCAGCTGAATCCCGTTAGACTGGAAGCCGACCCCAACATAGTTGGGAAAAGGCTAGGCAGATGATGATAATTATATTACTAAAATTACGCTGTTACTGTGCTGTCGTTTAGTTGTAGTAAAAAATTCAAAATACCTTTTAAAGTACGAAACTTAATACTTTCCCCGTTTTACTAAAAGCCGCGTTCACATTCACATAACATCCAATGATTGAAGACTTGAGTCAAAGACTCAAAGTTTCGCAAATAAAATGAGTTAACGACTCGGTTAATGAGTGTGTCGACTCGAAATGAAAAGTCTAAATGTCGCGAGTAAGTGCGACAAAATAAATGACGACAGTGACTTGAGCTTTTGCTAAACGGCAACCTTTTAATGAACATGGGGTGGGTTGTGTAGTGCTAGATATGTTATGTAAAATGTTTTTTAGAACAAATGCTATACTTTTGTCGTTAGAAAGTCCAAGTTGAGTTAAAAGTGAACTCAACTGATCACCAACAAGGGAAATTCCTTATCCTCTCTTCTTTTGAAGTCCATTATTATAAAGTTCTCTCAGGTTGTCAGTAATATCAAAGACGCCTATGCCAGTTTTCGTGTCATGCAAGTGAGAAAATGTCATAGATATTATTTGAATTGAATAAAAAGAATTACCTGGTGAAGGTTGCGGGAATCCGCTGGATGCGAGTCGCACGGGACCGGTCAATGTGGCGACACTTGGGGGAGGCCTATGTCCAGCAGTGGACGTCTATCGGCTGAAATGATGAAAAAGAATTACTCGTATTATCAATGAAACTTAGATACCTACACACATATCTTATATCTTCGAAACTGCATTTATGGACCACATATTCTAGCTAACTTTTTGTATTATTTTTACTTATAGAATATAACCGTAGAGTTATACGATATAAAAAAAACAAGTTGTATAAGTATTTCAGGTATTTCAGTAGGTTGTTGTCTATTTTCCATAAACCAGACGCTTTCCATGAAAAACATCGTATCTAGCTTAGCTCCCGCTGGATCCGCTCCTATTTTCGCGTCTCCAACACTTACGACATGCAACCTCTTAAAAGGCACAAGCAGAAACCATAAATTTTCACGCCGTCGGCACATCCAACACAGTCATTGTGTAGGGTGGTAATTTGTTGCATTACAGATGAGTTATATGCTAAACTTGCGTTTAGCAAGAGGGTTTGAAAATGTTAGAAAATGTAGAGAAATTGAGACGCGCACGTTTCATTTTTGCGTTTTTGCACTTTAAAGTTTGATGCGACATTATGAAATGGTTGAAGAGAAAACTGAATATTGCATGTAACCATGGATATCGAAAAATGCTGCCCCTTTTGATCATCTGTGCCGTAGCAATTTCTTTTGTTTTTGTGTGAGTTTTCGGAGTGCGAAAAATGTGGCAACACTTGAACTTGAACAAATATGCAGTACAGGCATATCTCTCGGAAATCTATGCAAGTGACTGTTCTTTTTATTCTATGAAAGGAAAGGCAATAGGCATATAAAATGATCGAAAATAAGATCCAGCCAACTGGTAATACCTTGATTTTGATTTTAATCAGTTGTCAAATCTTTTGCCAAGAATGTGATTATTTATTATACAAATAAATAAATTGAAATGTTCATGTTCCGAGCACGCCTGGCTGTGCTGCTGTGACTGCTGAGGCCTTCAAGCGGCGCAAATACTGTAACCTTATGAGTAACTACAGTTTTGAGCCGTTTGGGGTCGAAACGCTCGGGGCCCGAGTGGGCGTCTCCTTTTTAGGGAAATTTCTCGCTTACTGGTTGACACTTCACGTGACCAGAGGGCTGGGTCGTTCTTTGGTGAAATAATTAGCATTGCCATTCGACGTGGCAATGCTGTCAGTCAAACGGTGATGGAAAACAGCGAGAGGAAAAATTCTAAGACACGTGACTTCTACCAACCTGCACTGGGCCCGCGTGATGCATTACGGCCCACTTCGTCTCACAGACAGGAGGCTTGTGTCCCAGCAGTGGGAACTTTATTGGCTGATTATGCTATTCTAAAACCATTTTTGTTGTTTTTTTTGGCCTATATTGTATCCCACAGCTGAGCAAAGGCCTCCCCTTTTCCTTTTTCTTTCCGAACCTCCTTGTCTTGTGCGATCTCTGGCCATGTTGGCCCTGCAAACGTTATCAGAAATCGCTAAAGTCGCTCTTAGAAAAAAGTTATTACAGTCTTACAGAATATTTATGTATGTTATAAATTATTATATTAATTAGTATAAAGTTAGATCACAAACGGTGCATAACTTAGTCTTAGTCCGTAACTTTGTGTACATTACATAAATGAAAAATATTGAAACGAAACATTGACTCTATAAAAGTAAAATCAGTCACTAGCCTGAAATATGCCCAAATTTACACAAACAAGTCATTACATCAACCCTGAAAAACAGAGCCACATACCCACAAGACAAGTGAACATACCGTATGCATCGCGTGCGCGGGAGCGCGCTCGCGGGTTATTGCGCAAGCACCGCGCTGCTTCGCTGAACAAGCAGGCCTCGCCTGAATCACTTCCTCTGTGTGTACATACGTCCTCGCCTTGCCGACGGTTTACTCCACTTGGGGTAAATTGGTTTGATCTGCAATGAAATTATAAATATTTTTGATTGTGGAGGTCAGATAGGTAGACGCACCATGTAAAATACAGGTATTCAGCTGCATCTGATGATGTTGGTTTGATCTGCAGTGAAATCCAACTAATATTATAAACGTGAAAGTTTGTATAGATCGATGGACGATAGCATGGATGTTTATTATTCTTTCACGCAAAAATTACTGAACGGATTTGGATGAAATTTGGCACACAGATGATTTATAACCAGGATTGACATATAGGATACATTTTATCCCAATATTCCCACGGGATCGAAACATATGCGGGTGAAACTGCGGGAAGCAGCTAGTCATAAATATTTTTGATTTAGTACCTACAACAAGCTTTGTCAATCAAATTGATTGATCTGCTACGTCATGCATCTGCCGCAGTAAATGTTAAATTGGTTTGTAGCGGTATCTACAACGCCACATGCGAACAACGCGTCATACTGACATCACGCAAATCCTGTATCTCGCAAACAGAGTTTACCGCGCAATTAGCTTAGATACGATTTCCCAACATCAATCGTTGGGCAATTGCCCGCCAGACACAAACCCGTCTGGTCGGAGGATCCTCCCTTTTCTATGGAGGATGAGTGAACTTTACACCCTGTTCCTCAAACCTCTAAAGTTTGTAAAAGCGACAGAAGTTGCGGAAAGTTAAAGAGTAAAAATATTTATATCCCTAGAAACAAGGTATTCTTCAATCAGCAGGCCCTGAAACGACCAAGCTGCATGTAAGAGTTTTGCCTTTATTGACACTTTTAAAAGACTTCCAGCTTGTTAATCTCATGAAAATACAATAGTTAGACTACTATTCTCTTCTATCTATAGTTAATTTTCGCTAAACAATAGAGATGTTAGATATCTCATATACTTATTAGGAAGCAAGACAATATCAGTTAGGACGGAGTTTTCCTCAATGAATTATTGGATCGTGGAGTTTCTTGTCGGCTCTTCTCCATAGGAAAGGACAATTGGAACCGTGCACCTAGCTTCTGACGTTTCATAAGTGCCCATGTAGGTTTATTTGAAATATTTTTTTATTTTGATTAAAGAATCGTTTTTTCTTATAATTATTCAGCGGAAACTAGAGGAAACAGGTGAACATGTATATTTTAGATGATGTCGTTGACAATTTGTCCGAAGACTTTTTACGATGAAGTAATATTGCACAAAATTGCATCAGAATTCATATTGAAAACAGTACCCATCCCTCAGCCCCAAGTAGAGCCTACCAACAACGCGACGAAATCCGCGATGTATCATTGCTTTTACTTGTAGCATCCGCAGGGGCTTTACACGGCTCAACTCCCGCGCCACACACCGAATTACTTAATAAATTACCGTACTTGTAACTAACATTTCAGCCACCTAACTCAATTACAACCTTAACACCTTCTGCTTAAGGTTCAATTTATTAAAGTATTTTTTTTCAGTTTTTAGCTAAGTTGGGCGGATTGTCCTGTCATTATATTTGGAGGTCCTGATGGCGAAGGATACGATTTCGTTTGGCACCGTTTTTCCTCCGATAATTTCGTAATACCTGCTGATATACTTGGGTGATATATTATTTCCTTTGGCGGCGGATTTTGTCAGGGCTTGTGTATGTAGGTAGTGATGGATTGTGTGCATGACGTTTAAATATAGCTAATTAGGTTGGTAATTATGTAGATTCCCTGTTGTTGAAAATTTAATTAAGACGTTTTGAGTTCATGCTTGTTTTGCGTTCGAGAACACCTCTATGCATATTGATAAAATACGCAAATAGAGACTAATTTGACTGCCATTACCAATTTGCTCGCAAGTATAAAAAATATTGCATCATCTCATAACTACGATTACCAAGACCTAGTCTGCGTATGCCAGCAACTTTCCAGACTGTCACTTCAAACTTTTTTTCAAAACTGTGCTTCATATCTCAGCGTGGTGTTTTTTTATAGGCGGAGAACATCGAAGGAGTAAGTATCACAGGAGGTTCCATGTAGAGCTAAGGGAAGCTGAATGATGAAGCAGCAATAAGTCAGGGACTAGACTGTCAGACTGGCTGTGCCTAACGTTTTGTGCTATTGAGGTGAATCCACACCTGTCACAAATATATTTGGTACAGTTGAAGCGACTGAGCGGAACGGAATGGAAGAACATCATTCTTATAGCCACGAAGGTCACCTTCAGTAATGAAGTACTCGTGTACTTCAAGATAAGAGAAGAGAAGAGAGAAGGGACTGACAGGAAAATTTTCATCGTACATACACAACCCTTGGCAACTCCAATCAACTTCAACAGTCCAATATCGTGAAGGTACCAATAATAAACCGATTACTCATATTCTTTGTTCGAACAACCAAGTCAAGGATATATCCTCGCGTGTTAACACGATAACAACGCTCTGATTGTCAAGTAGTACGGATTTCGGCGTCGGCCATCTTGAGAACTCATGTTTTACGTTAGAATTATGAATTTATGAAGCTGTTAGCATAATGCGTGTTTTTAATTGACGTTTGTTGAGATTTTTAAGAGGTTATTTATGATAATGTGGGTTCGGGTGCGGTAAGTTAATAGCAAACTTAATAGGTACGTTTGGATCAGCAGATTAAACTGTAAGCTGATCTGATGGTCGGTAACATCTTAATTTATGTTGTACAGATGCCAGCACACCAAGCTACTAATAAGCTAATCTGTCAAATTTCTTTAACAGATTTCCAACTTTATCGCTAAAGCATTACGTTCAAGGATGATTTCGAAAATTTGACAGTTTCAGGTAGCTTGACCTGCTGGCGTCTGAGGTGCCATTTGCGACCGCCATCTGAAGGCCGATTCCCGTAATTAAAAACGTTCAAAATCTAGTCGCAATCTCATCTCAACGACAATTAATGTTAAAATTTTATCAAAAATATAAATTAGACGTATTTTGGACAGATTGAGACTGAGATCAGACTGTGAACGTTCTTAAAATTACGAGAATTGCCCCTCTGATCTGCGCAACCAAAGCTGGACCGAAGATAATAGGATGTGCCCATTTGAAAACACCTAATATTGTCTTTTAACGCACATGGAAAGATGAAAGCCTCAGTTTTGGGAAACGTCTCTTGTCTATTTTCAATTGTCCATGCCCATATTATAAAAAAACAGTAAACATTCGCGATGAATATTTGCCGCGGTTAGAAAAACATGCAAACTAATTGAAAATATGTCGAGAAAATCAATCCATCAATCAACCTACATATTATGTAATGCTTAGATAATAGTGAAACTTATCCTCGAACTGACTGAAGTATAATAAATCAAAGTTAATAAGTACCTATGGTACAAATAACGAACAAATCCACAAAAACAGAGGATCGATTAGACCGTCAATTTAAAATTAACCCAAACAAAAGATTACAATCACAACGAAGATAAAGACACAAAATTGCTCCTAAATACACAAAAGCATACAAATCATTACAACCTGCCAGTTACAGGCGGAAATATCAAATATTTTCATGTTTTAATGCAGTTCCAACGTTTTTGATACGACCTTCACAGTTTCCACGAGATTAATAAATACTCGTACATCGAAGGAAACATAGATTTAATGACAATCAACACGATACTGATTTACTTGAAGATGGAAAAAAACAGATACTTGTTATAATTTCCGTTTGTTCAGCCGGATGTGTGGATGCAGCACGCGATCCGTGCCCACTAGGCGTGGGCAACGAAAGTGTTATGTATTGGTATTGCTTACATGTTTACTGAAGACACTTCCATGCTAGAACGATTGAGGAAAGGAAATGTAAATCTGTTGAGTTGCCTTGAACGGCTGAAGTTGTGGGAGGAGAAATCAATCAGATCGTATTGTATTTGTGGTGATTTGATACAAACAGAATCTGGCGAAATGGGGTCTAATAGGTTCATGCAACAGCCAGTGGGAGGGTGCTCCTGATCAGACAATGTTCCATCTACTGGAGTGTCAAAAATGTCTGTCCGAATCTAAACAATGCCTCTAACACCGCAATTAACGTGGCCACCTCCATAAATCATAATCAGCCTGTAATGTTCCCACTGCTGGGACACAGGCCTCCTCTCTGTGAGAGGGAGTGGGCCATAATCAACTACGTGGGCCCAGTGCGGGTTGGTAGATGTCACAAGTCTTCCAATTTTTGGTTCTAGAACATTGTTTTGAACACTGTTTTGAGAGCAGTGGCGATGAAATTATAATACAAAAAGTAAAGTGCCTGCCTGAGTTCGAACTCATCACCTACACCTCGTAAGTTGGGGCCGATACCACTGGACCTAAACAGTATAATCTGGATGTACCTACCGTCGATACGGAAAGACGAAGAACTTGGTTTGATTCTACTAGCAATATTTTAGGGTGTGAAGAACAGATAGCAGCTGTCAGTCATAACTACGATATTCGAGTCCCATTTTCTTGGGAATCTCTCTACGATGGCAGCAGCTATGAGAGAACAGCTCATGCCGTGATAAAGATTTTAGCCAGCCTTTAGGGTTCAAAGTGGGTCTTACAAAATCAGGGCACTACACGGGCGCGCGCGGGCAAGTAACGAATTAAGAACGCGATAAATGTCGGGATTAATAGTGTGATTTTAGTGTAATATACCAGAAGGTCAATTCTCGTAATTTAAAAAGTTCAAAATCTAGTCGTAGTGTCGTCTCAGCGACAAACAAATGTCAAAAACTTGCCAAAATATAGGGAAATTAGAGGTATTTTTGACAGATTGAGACTGAGATCAGACTGTGAACGTTCTTAAAATTATGAGAATTGCCACTCTGATTTTGTTGATAATACAGTCCACTTTTATTCCGCAAGGATCCAACACCTAACACTGGTAATTCTTGTCCGACATTTTGCTGATATAAATAATAATGCGACATATTTGCAAAAAAATACATAATTTTCGCAGTATCACGACTGGCGCTGTTTAATAAACTAGAAAGCTATGACAAAAAACTTACAATATTGTCAGATTGTCAAATTGTCGTCTATAACCTATCGCCTGTCGGTTTTATTAAATAGGCTCCAGAGTTCACTAGATGCACTTGATACAGACGCCAGCAGGTCAAGCTACCCGAAACTGTCAAATTTTCCCAATCAACTTTGAACCTTAATGAGTTAGTGATAAAGTTGAAAATCTAATAAAGAAATTTTACAGATTGTAGTAACTTGATGTGCTGGCGTCCGTACATCAGTATTGTCACTGCTGCAAGGTCTTCTATCGCACCAGCAATGTCCTTGAAAGTGACTAAAAGACGTCATCAGACTACGAGTACATCAGTCACATGTCGACCAAAATAAACAGCACACCGACCACGTCAATCCACACTCCAGACATAATTATGCCATTCAAACAACTAGCATTTCAATGCAAAACCACTGAATTCTCAACCTTCAAGCTTCCTGCTTGACATACAGAATAATCGTCTCAAGATTCCAGTCCACTCGACCTATGTGCGTCACGGGCCACAAAAAAGTATACAGTATGTCGGCACGTGTCTATATTTTTGTTTGCCAGTTTTTTACAGGGCGATACTTCGTACAGTGTCGTGTGCAAGTGTAGCCAGAAATATTTTTAATCCAAACAAAATACGGCGCTCTTCAAAATAAATATGTCGGTCGGATCGAGTTAGGAGGGTTGTACATTATTCTGGCCGGTCGTGTAATTGGTAGTACTTAGTTGGCTGATGCTGCTGTAAAATCAATTGAAAACGTAAATAAGTAAGTAACTATTTACATTTTTTTGCATCACACTCAAAATGGCCCAGTTTTGAACAGATAGGTATTTACTGTGGTTACCAAATGATCTTTCAGGATTCTGCAAGAGAAAACATACACTGATTAATTCTATAGAATTGAAGGAATTGCCAAAATTAGAACTTAGTAGCTGATACATCACAATGACTTAGTCAAAAACACATTGGAAAAATAAAGGCGACGAACCACTTGACAAGTTTAGTTCCAAAAAATCATAACAGATGGCGCTACGCGTACCTTACTATACCGCCGAAGGTGTAGTGAATCACTATGCAGATTCACTTTTATTTTGATGTTCCGCTCAAAAACAAATTACAAACTTGTATAATCGTGGCAGTCGCTTAACATTTTAATGGGTATGTGTCTAATTAAAATTTACTGTATGGAGTAGGTAGAGTACGTGCCTCATTAAAAGAGTTTTTTTTTTTAAATAACGTTTTACTGACGAGTTTTTGTTGGTATTATAAGTTCGGGTTCTAAAGTGTGAGCTAAGGAAGCAAATTATATGAGGTTTATGAAAAGACATTTGCGTTTCAGATGTATCGATGTCGCCATTTTTTGGTAGTTTCATAATGGAAAAAATACATCGAAAAAGAGCAGTTCGTCTAAAAAAGGTATCTACCTAATATCAATAATCTCACAAATAATCTGAGGTTTTTAGCAAGATATTATTTGAAGTTGCAAGTATAAAATTTTACCACTGAGACTCGAACCTAGTGTGAAATCCTCTCAAGACGATATAAAAATCAACGTTGACCAGAGGCGGATCACTTAGGACAAAAAGAGATCTTGTTTATGTTACGTACCGCGAAACTGAGAGCATAATATGGGTGACTGTATTCCAGTATAAGTTTTAAGAGAACAGCGGGCGAAGAAATCCAGCGACGATGCTATGTTATAAGTCGGACCAATTTTAGGAACAGTTCCAGGCGATGAATTAACTTGGTGTCTTATGAGTATTCTCACTTATTGGTTTGGCAATATTATGTGTGTATCGCGTGGCATAAATGGCTTATAAGTATGCTTTCATTCAGCGGGATTGTCCGAAAGGGTTACCGTTACCCCGGAACATAAAGGGCGAAGGAAGGAACATGGGTGGGTTTTAGTCAGTAAGAGTCTGACACTCCCTTCCGCTCCACCCAGAGCAGGAGGGATCATTTGATGATTTTCCCACCAGAAAAAAAAAGAAAAAGTATGCTTTCTTTAATCGTCCGATTTGGCCGAGACAGATCTTATATATGCTACGCACTGTTTTGAGCTGTTACAGGGTTTTGTCGCAGCTCCATGGTTTAAATTAAAGGAATAATTTAATATCTAAGTATAATAGTAAGTAGGTACTTAAATGTGATTCTACAGTGGGATAACACTGTACTTGCACAATTTAAAAATAAGAGAGGAAACTAAATTGAATTCTTATTGGTATTCGATCAGTGTGGTGGTCTTATAAGTTTGTAACCCTTGTCGGTGTTGTAAGTACCTACTATAAAGATGTGGAGTTTACGGGATGGGTTTCGAATAAATATAAGCGTTATGTTAGGCGTGGAGCAGTGGTGGCCCAGTGGTAATGGCCGCGACTTATGAGTCGTAGGTCCTAGGTTCGAACCCCGACAGGCGCTTCACTTTGTGTAAATTATTTCATCACCACTGCTCTCGAAACGGTGAAGGAAAACATCGTGAGGAAACCGGCATATCCTAGAATCATAAATTCGAAGACATGTGACATCTACCAACCATTGCGGGTTAGTTGGGCCCGCGTGGTGGATTACGGCCCACTCCCTCTCACCGAGAGGAGGCCAGTGTCCCAGCAGTGGGAACAGCAGCAGTCCCGGCACTGGGAGTGGCTGATTATGTGTTAGGCGTGTATCTTATGCCTTGCACCACACAGTAAAAGCGCTCTGTTTACGCGTGAACCGCGGACCGATACTCGATTGTAACTGTTTCCGAGATTGAGAATAATCGAGCAAGCGCGATACGACATCGAACAGATGAAGGAACACATCTGACGGTTATCTCGTGTTAAAGAGAGGGATTGGACCGATTCCGGCTTAACTTACGATTGGAGGAGTTTGATTATTTTTAAAAGAGTGTTTCGAATTAGAAATGGGGAGGACATTGGAAAAAGAAGATCGAGGCGTGGCGTGGAAAATTGATTTAAATTGTGATTTTTTTGTGAACAATAAAGCTGATTGAACAATTATTAAATTCAAGTCAGGCTATCGCAGTTCACTGCTGGCCATAGGTCTCTCTCATGCTGCGCCACAACACCCTGTCCTCTGCCAAATCCACCGATCATTAAAATAAACTACTTAAAATTGGACACATCTTATAGAATAATTCTAGTGGGTATTCACGATTCTAACTCGAATGCAGACATAAAGTCCTGATTGGATTCTGCTAGTGGATTGATAGAAGCTTTAAGTTTTTAATTTACCTACCAAACAACACTATTAAAATCATAATACACTACCGAAAACCGTTCACTCCAACCTGTTTGATGGTCAAACTCAAAACAATAGATTACCTACCTATGTTTGATTTGTATAAAATCTCCTTGAACATCAAACAAAAAAAAACTTTAAGAAAATCCGTTATTTTATTACAACCGCCATGCTTTGTTTTTTAACACGTTCCAAAACGTTTTTAAATATAGAACAATGATTTATTGACACGCGTGATCCGAAGTTGAGGGTTTTCATTGATGTGGTGTTTAGTTCGTTAGTGGAAATATAGATGGCGTTAGTAGTTTGGAAGCTCAGGCGCAGGGGGTAAAGGTAGAGTTTTGTAATATTTATGTTTTGCAATATTATGTAAAGAATCGTATATATTTTGTGAATGGAAATATAAAATAAAGAAAACCTTAACATTATTAGTACCCTTATAATAAAAAGTTTATTATAATTTATTAACAAATAATTTAATTACACTAGAAATGAAAGATAAGTAGGCATATACTCAGAAAAATACATTCATTGTAAGTAAAATATATCAAAAGGGTATTAAAAAAATTAGAAGTTAATTGGTAGATGATTTTATTTCTGTAAGTAGGTTACAAACACTTTACACGTCAATCATATTTTTTAAACTAGACGATAGTGTCCTGCACGTTACAGGAACGTTGGACGCTGGTGATGACGCCAAACAAGTAGCCGAATTCTGGGCAGAGTCCATTTAGATTGCCATTGACACGCTAAGAATAAGACGGTAGATTTACATACCTACTTCGAGTAGGTATTTTCTCTAAATCTGCACTAAAAACCTCTATGTACTAAATTGTTAGTTGCAAACTAAGCAACCGCTCTAAGTTTTCAGGTCCTTCTGTAGAAAATTATTTGTAATATTTGTACCGACGTAGGTACTTATGCAGCATTTAGCGGCGGGTGTGTCCTGTATTAGATCTTATCCTTCGAATAAATATCTTTTGTCTTTAGATATAATTACCTAGAGTTAATAATGTTCCCGTGAATGGCAATAGCCAAGTTCCCCTTATCTTAAAGTAAAAATTAAATAATCTTCAAAACGTAAGTGTAAAACGGCGTTGCAAATCCAATAAGTAATATACCTAATGTAACATCACGCCTGTCATCTCCGAAGGGTTAGGCAGAGCAGTTGCATAGTACACAACCTACACTCACATTTCTCCAGTTAATTACTTATGTTTAAGCCAATTAGGACATAATCAGCCTTTGTTCCCACTGCTGGGACACAAGCCCCCTCTCTGTGAGAGGGAGTGGGCTGTAATCCACCACGCGGGCCCAGTGCGGGTTGGCAGATGTCACATGTCTTCGTATTTTTAGTCCTAGGACATGCTAATTTCCTCACGATGTTTTCCTTTACCGTTTTGAGAGCAGTGGTGATGAAATAACTTACACAAAGTAAAGCGCCTGTCTGGGTTCGAACCTACGACCTACAACTCGTAAGTCGCGGCCCCTACCACCGCGCCACTACTGCCAATTAGTAGTTACTTATAATTTCAATAACATCAAAAAACTGTATGCTTTATTTAGATACCTATCTCTCTGCGTGCATACCTACTTATCACCAATGTAAAACGTAAAGTGAACAAGATTCGATTCTATTTAGCGGAAAAGTACCTAAGTACCTAGTATAGGATAATAGAATACATAAAAACTGATATGTTAATTAAAATGCTAAAAGACAGCGCTTTTCGAACATCAAAAGCGAGTCTAGTGGAAAATTGGAAACGAAACTTTAAAAAAAACTCACTAAAAATATTTCAATCGTTTCTCATACCAAACTTTACAATAGGTATTTCTTCTGTTTGTAAATATTACGATATCTTAAGCAAAAATAAATATTGTAATAGGTACTTTAGTATAAGTTTCAGCGCTCTTTAGATTACTCCATTCAAGAGTTCACGTTGGAGCTTCGAAGAAACGCTTTTCGCTTTAATTGCACCGTGTTTATATTCCAACGAAACAGGTAGAGTCGATGAGTTTGTTTTTGTGGATTTCGTTGAAAAAGTTCGTTGAAAACAAAAAATGTTCCTATTTTTTTCGGTATTTAATAGAACAATTATGTGAGGAGTAGGTACTGTTACGGTTTTTTTGATTTGTTTATGAATGTCGGAGATAAAAATAAAGTTAATTCTAAGATTTCTTGTCCGTTCCTTCACGAAGAGCAAAGCGGTCGACATCTCTATAATTAAACACGGAACCGAGTCGGTTTGCAATCGTTCGTGTATGCTTATGTGCAATAGTAGCGTATGTGCCTCGTTACGTAACATGCGATGCTTTAGTTCTACAGTGTTTACAGTGGCGGAGTGCGCGAGTGTCGCGAGTCGCGTGTCCCCACCGCATCGATCCGCTCCGCCCAGCGCTGGCCCCTCCCACCTGCGGCACCCCCCCCGTGCCCCCGACACCCGCACGCCCGCCGCGCCCCCTCACACCCCCGCACCGCTGGCCTTTGTCGCTTGCCGCCCGCGCTCGGTCACCTGTGTCGCACGTCCTCAGTCGCAAAGCGGCCGCGACGCGCGCCACCCGCTTCGCACTACGCGCGCATATTATGACAGTGACGTGATGGAACCCAAAGAGTACGGTGCGGTTCCCGGCCTACCTGCTGGCCTGGACTATTTTATGATGCCTCGAGTGACTCAACCTGCGCCTCAGTTCGATTTCCGCAAACTCGGCGCCAGCTTCAGCGGCCGAGATGACGACAAGAGCGACGAACGACGGTCGCCCGAGTACCCGCCGGACAGGCGCGACCCGCCGCCGGCCCCGTGGCCTCTCGGCCTCGGTGTCCAGTTCGTCAACCCCGCGACTGGCAAGAAGAGAGTTCAGTGCAACGTCTGCCTTAAGACTTTCTGCGATAAAGGCGCGTTAAAAATTCATTTTTCGGCGGTGCACCTGCGAGAAATGCACAAGTGTACAGTGGAAGGATGCACCATGATGTTCAGTTCGCGCCGGTCGAGAAACCGGCACAGTGCTAACCCGAACCCGAAGCTGCACTCGCCCCACGTGAGACGCAAAATATCGGCACACGACGGTCGGTCGTCACAGCCGTTCCCGCTGCTGCCTGCTCTGGCGCGGCTACCCATACCTCCTCCCGGTCTGCTTCCGCCTGAGCTGGCAGCTCGCCTGCCACCTTCACTCAGCGGGGCTCCGGGACCACTTCCTCCGCGTGTGCCCCTCGACGACCTCCGCAACTTCAGTGAAATTGAGAAAATGTACAGAAAGCTTCCACATTCGGATGAATATCATCACCGCAGTGCTCTAGATCTTGCCAAACCTCATATTATGCACGAAGAAGAGTCCAATAATTATAGTGAAATTAATGATGATATCTCCGATGATGATCATAAAGATAAATCTGATGATCGGACTACATCTCCGGTTGTAGAAAGATTGAACTACGAGGATGAACCTGAAGATTTAAGTGTGAATAAAAACAGAGACGATAACAAACCCGTTGTTGTGAAATCTGATAGTGTAAACAGCCGCGCTGACCCCACCGCCTCGGACGATAAGACGTCGTCCCACGTCCCTAACAAACGTAAGAGGAAGAGCGGCAACCCTACCCGGTGTTCACAAAACAATGAATACAACGTATCCGATGAAGAATATAATGCGGATTTATTTAGAAACCTGTCAACTCCCAGCTCGAGTCGCGCTGAGGAAGAACCCTTGTCGCTCAAGAAACAAAAGCCTGAAAGCACGGAGTCATTTCAGAACGGTGAGGAAGCTACTGTGGACTCGGAATCGGTGACGCGTGTTAAGGCTGAGAGTGAGTCGGACGATGAGTCGAGTGCCCCCAGCGTTGTTCGTGAAGGACTGAGATTACGTTCCGATTTGTATACCCCGAGCGACAGCGGGAGTGACTTGCATGCTTTGGAAGAGCGCTTAGCGAGGGCGCGCTCCCCGTCAGCCAGCAGTGACAGGACAGATGACAGGTCAGATATCAACGACCTAGAAATCCCCATAGACGACGAGAACCCCGACCGATGTACCGCTTGCGGGAAAGTATTTCAGAACCACTTCACGCTGCGTATGCATTACAGAAACGATCATTTGAAATTGCTTCACCCGTGCGAGGTGAACGGTTGTGACGCTGCCTTCCCTTCTCGGCGGAGTCGAGACAGACACAGCTCGAACGTTGACCTGCATCGGCGGCTGCTGTCCACCGGCTCACCGGAACAGAAGCCAGCGTTCGAAGTTAACGCAGAACTCTTAAATAAATTATATGCAGACATAAAAGGGCTCGCATCAACGCTAGAGAGCCTGCGATACGGTGGCAACGAGGAAGCAGCTCAGCTTCCCAGCTACGTGACTGAAACTATGAAATTCTACAGTCGGAACTTGACTGCGCTACAAGCGGGGCTGTTTCCACAGTTCGGTGAGCGGGGGTTTTTTCCGTCCCCTTTTCTGATGGGTAACGGAGTGCCGCAGGCAGGTGGCGGTCCGTACGGGGCGCCGGCGGGGGCACAGTCTGCGCGGGAGTCGCTCTCGCCGCTCTCAGCATCGTCGCCGCCGGTGATCTCTCCTGGCCGGCTGGACGCTGCTCACGCCCGACCCCGGGATGACGCGAACCTGCTTTTTCGCGAGACCTCCGAGTCGTTCAAGAAAATGACCTCGCTGTGCGAGCGCCAGGAGCAACTGTACCAGCACCACGTACCGGTGTCATGACGCTCCCGCCACCCGCGCTCGCCCTGGTGATACCTCACGTCTTGAAGCGACACAGACTCTGTATATTTAATTGTTAATAATTTTAATTGTGTTAATTCTATTTCGTATTTCGTTTTTGTATTTTCTTGTGATATTTAGACAAATATATCGTAATTATCGATCCCACGAACTGTAAGTTAATAGGGATAGCAGCTTGGGTGTTGAGTTGGCGTTTGTGAAGCGAAGTGCAATACGGACTCGAATATTATAAATATTAATGGACTCGGCGTACGACATGATATCGTGTAAAGTATTCGTAATTGATGTTGAAAGTAAACGTTATATGATCAGCTTCATCTATTGTTCTGCCGCAATAAACTCATTGAGGAAAAAATGTACCAATTGTTTTTATTTCTATGGTGTGTGCCGAATTATTGACGAGATAATCTGGTTCCGCTTGTTAATAGCAATGGCGTCGGTTGTGGGGAGCTACTCAACTGGAAACATAATAAGCATCTGCCTACACAGTTTTTGTACCCTTTTCACGATAACAATGCTCGGATTTTAAGTAAAAGTTGCCTTAGAAGCTTGATTGGATAATTGACTAACCGAGGCTTTTACTCATTCTTGAGCTTTTAACTTCAATAGATGGTGATTTGGAAATCCGTTAACTCGAATACAATAACAATATGATATTGTTAGCATTCAATTTGTAGCTATGAATAAATCAATAAACTAGTTTGTATAATGGCGTACATCTAAATTCACAGTAGCTGTATGAATATATTAATGATTAAATTTGAAACTTTTAATATTGTTTTATGTTATTATTTATTACGGAGAAAGTAATTATGTATCGTTAGGTGACCATTTGGAATATTTGAAGGAATTATTTAAATGATGTTACTGACTTCATGATGATTAGGTATACGAAATATTTTATTATTTTATTACCAAGTTTATTGTGCTGAGAAATATTTCGTGTCAAATGATTTGCAATCTCTCGAAGAGACTTTTAATAATCTAAAATACGCAGTACATATATAATTAAAATTAAATGTATATAAATAACGACTTATAGGTACCTAAATAATTAATTAAATAAAAATATAATATCCTAACTTAAATAAAACTATTAACAGACTAAAACATGCCATCGAAAAATTCATCCGCATTGTTGATGTCTGTCATCAAAACTAAAATTAGGTTGAAATGCTTGTTCTACATTTTTTTTCAATTTAAAACTTTGTTTTGTAAGAAAACAACTAAAGTTTTAACTATAGCCTAGTTCATCAACAGATTGTCTTCGCATTTTTGAAACGTTTAAAAATACGGTAAAAAAATCCACATTCTTAAAAATCCACCAAAATGCACTTATATCAACCCTTACAGAAACCAAACAGAGTCAAGTAGGTGGGGGAGCTTTGTTATGGTGTACCAGCCTATCTATTCTGTTAAAATAGTGAAAACTTAGGTGAAGTAAGCTGTCAATAGTGCCAATCCTTAGCATTGGAATGACAGCTCACTTCAAGCATAAATAATAATAATAAGAAATAAAAAATAATAAAGAACTAATAAGTACCTACAACTAACCTGCAGACTGCTACTAACGGAAGGGCTGCTGTGGTGAGCTACGGAGACTACGACAGCATTATTGGTAGGTATTAAAGAACGAGTCATCGAAATAACCACTAACGCTTGGTAAAGTATATAGGAATCCAAAATCCGCTACTAAAGTCCACACTACTTCTATCTTAGTAAGTTTTAGCTTGTCAGATAACTATGTAGAATCCAAATCACATAATAAAATCTTTTACAAAGACGACCCTACATCATCATCGTCATGATTTCAGCCAGGAATCACCCACTGCTGGGTATTAGGCCTCCCTTTTCTTCTGCCATACTTGCCGGTCCGTGCGTCCCTCATCCATGTATTTCCCGCGACTTTTACGATATCATCAACTCAACACGTTTTTGGACGGCCCTAGTTTCTTTGGCCTAATCTTGGCCTCCATTCCTCTATCGGCCATCTCCTCGTCTAACTAGATGTCCTGCCCAACTCCAATAAAGGCGTATCGCCCTGTCCCTGACGTCGTATACTTTCAACCTAATAATAATTGGCCTGGTCTTTCGATCCATGGCTAAAGTAGACCATTGGTTAATAAACCACCAGTGGTCTACTTTATCCCTGAATCGAAAGATCTGGAAGTCATGGGGAGAGGCCTTTGCCCAGGAGGGGGATGATGCAGGCTAAGAGTAATTTTTTTTCAAAAATTTTTTAAAAAAAAAATTCTCAATTTTATAATGAATTTAGTCATCGGTCTGGTGTGAGAACAACACTAATTGTTACACGAGCCTCCATGATTTAATAATAAGGGCCACGCGGACGCACCAAATATTAATTATTTAGGGTTCCCTAACAAGGGTTCGTGATTCGGATGGGTTGCGTGCACGGTTATATGATATGGATGCAACGGACATTAGAGAATCAGTGTTTATTGATAATTATGGGAGTTTAGTTTAGATAATATTCAGGTGGTTTGAGTAGAAAATTGTTGTTAGGTATTATTCTGAAAACTGTTTAGGTAACTGGTGAAGTGTAGTGGTCGCAAGCGCTACTGCTGAGCGGTCCTGGGTTCGATTCCCAGGTTGGGCATGTGTTGTTGGGTTTTTCCATAAGGAATTGGTCAGAAGCAGCCCGGAGTCTATATTTGTGCCCGGTTGTTGGCATTACGCTCGCCCCCTATTATCATCATCATCATCTGCCTAGACTTTTCCCAACTATGTTGGGGTCTGCTTCCAGTCTAACCGGATGCAGCTGAATACCAGGACTTTACATGGAGCGACCGCCTATCTGACCTCCACAACCCAGGCTCGCCCCCTATTTTATGAGACTTAAACATAACTGGCGAAATGTGGTTCTACTATAGGTACACCTCTGCCTAACCCTTCGGGGAATACAGGCGTGATGTTATGTTGATGCGAGTACCTACCTACAATTAAACTCGTTGGTTTGGTCTCGATTACTTGCTTATCATCATAGCGAATTCTAAGTTCACAGTAATGTTACTAAAAAAAAACCTTTGGTTTTAACTTATTTCTTTCTGAGAAAAGTCTTGATCTGAGCTTGCAAGATTCGTATTGGTGAATAAACTAAGCGTAAATCTAATAATAGGTAGGTACTAAACGAACTGTCTATACGGAACCCTCGACATTGATTTCATAACACCAAAGCATTTTCTTCTCCGCTAATTCATTTGTGTAAAGACAAAACGATTAGAAACATTTTCAAGTCTTCAAAAACGAATAAAAATAGATAGGTACCTAACTGAATTGTTTTAACGTATTCCGTATTGATGAATAACGCTCAGTTTTTAAAACGTTTAAGTTTTTTATGTCCTTCAAATGGGTAGGTATACATAGGCACCATGTAGGTAGGTACTATCGCCAAAACCCATAT
Organism: Apamea monoglypha; assembly: GCA_911387795.2. Classification (NCBI taxonomy): domain Eukaryota; kingdom Metazoa; phylum Arthropoda; class Insecta; order Lepidoptera; family Noctuidae; genus Apamea; species Apamea monoglypha. The sequence goes on along the minus strand of OU426930.1, from coordinate 13,557,929 downwards.
CAGAAAGCCAATTCTCGTAATTTAAAACGTTCAAAATCTAGTCGCAGTCTCATCTCGGCGACAAACAAATGTCAAAAACTTGTCAAAATGTAGGGAAATTAGACGTATTTTTGACAGATTGAGATTGAGATCAGAGTGTGAACGTTCTTAAAATTACAAGAATTGCCCCTCTGACCATTTTGAACACAAAATCCCGTGCACATGATGACCACAACTGTGTCCGTAAGTAAAACAAAAGACGGTCATTTTTAGGTCGACTAATAATATGCGCTGCAAGCAGCAATAGTCCTTACGGTGCACGGTGGTCAGTTACAGGTTTTGGCGATAGTACCTACTTTACCTGAATTTAACGTAAAATTTTAAGGTGGTAGTAAATTCAAATAAATCAACCTATAATGTTTTTTTTTATAATTTACTACAATCATATTTTTTGCGTGTTTTGCGAAATAATCAACAAGCGTTTTTTTTTTACTTTTCAAGATAAATTTCTAAACCTAGTTTATTGAAGAACTATTTTCACATTAGAAGGAAATACGGCACTCATATACTTGGGAATTACCTGCGCCAGTTACCGTAACAGCATTATTCGGAGAGCGCCAACAGATAGCGCCACCGGGCTTGTTAGGTACGAAACGTCGGACATTGAAAATGTTGATACGTTCATTTGTGGTTTGCCTATTAGGTACAGAAATGTATGTATTTCTATGTACCTATTGTATCAATAATATTAAAACGGTCTGCAATCTAGTCTAAAAAGTGACTAGATATGTATTGTTAAGTAAATATACCGTGGGGCAGAGAGCTGCACGCTAATTGCGTAACGCACTAACAATCGGAATCTGAATCATTTTGAAGCAAATTGCTAATCCATTGCCTTATAAGTTCGAAGTTCGTGTCTGCTCAACACGTAAATAACGCAATGAATGTTGTTGAACCGTCAAATTGAAAGCGATTGCTCCTAATAGTGTGTTACGCAATTACCCCGCTGGTTTGTCGATGACTGACTACAATATCATCATCGTCATCATAATCAGCCTATATTGTTCCCACTGCTGGGACAGGCCTTCTCTCTTCGAGAGGGAGTGGGCTATAATCCACCACGTGGGCCCAGTGCGCGTTGGTAGATGTCACATGTCTTCGAATTTTTAGTTCTAGGACATTCCGGTTTCCTCACGATGTTTTCCTTCACCGTTTCGAGAGCAGTGGTGATGAAATAATTTAACCAATGGACTACAACACGTTCTTATCAAAATCATAAAAGCTTTGTTTCTGGAATTCAATTAGGATGCTAATAGGTAGTATACAGGAACTGATGGACGCTGGTGATGGCGCCAAACACGTAGCCGAATTCTGGGCCGAGTCCATTTAGATTGCTATCGACACGCTGAGAAGAAGAATAGGTATCGGTGATTTTTTTTTTCCAATGAAATGAATTGAAATTGTTTATTATGTATATTGGATATTAGAATCGTTTTTATACGTCAAATTAAATGAAAAAAATAAGCTACATACCTAGATGACTATTCTCTATGACTGACTACCCCTGAGAAGATTCATGGTACGTATTGTAGAGGTTGTAGCCTATTTGGTGCTTAACTGCGACCTTTATGAATAGGTACTTTCATGGCACAAATACGAGACAAAAAATTATATATTTAAAGAATATCAGAGAAAAAGCAGTAGGCGTCACATTTGGCTGTCGAGTCAGGAGACAAGGATAAACAAATTAAAAATGTAGAATCATCTTCCATCTCCAACATGACAAATTGTGGTTTTATTTAGGTAGGTACTCGTCCCAGTACTGAGAGCTCGTAAAGCTCTCACAGTATCTACTTAGAGTCACTAAAACTCAGTAGTTATGCTAATTTCAAACCGTCAGAAAAACAAGAATTATTAAACATGTAAAAATTACCCTATTACAGCATAATTAAGTCTTTTCTCTAAAATCAAAAATGAGAACAGACATTATCTTCTCAATCAACATATGTAGTCAAGCAAATTCCCTCCCAGAATCTTCCAAATTGTCATCCCACGCAGACAGTATTAAATTCCCCGGTTCATAACTAAACAGAGGTTAGACGGAGGGTTGAACCGCACAGTTTGTCAAACCCTAATTAATAAACTAACCGTTAACTGTGCACACACAAACTAATTCGCCCCGCGGCGGTGTCTGTCTATTGCTGGTTACTCTAACTGCTGTATTAAGATCAAGAGTTGTTAGTATTAGGTACGTTAACTTAGTGTGATTATGGTTTAGATTGGAAATTCGCAACGACGCAGTAACTGCTTAACTCAACATATATTTGGGAAAAACATGTCCTAGTTATACTCCGTTAGTTTACATAGTTAACTAAGTCGAATGTTACTGGATTATTAGGTATTATCAATCGTGTATATCAAAAAAAAATTATGTCTGGGAATAAAGCTCAGACTACCTTAGAGTACATGAAATTGAAACTTCTTGGTCAAAACTTAGAACATACAAAATGTGGGATAGATAACACACACACACAACATATTGTACTATATTTGATTCAACTATATCAATTCAAATCATTTATTACTTTGCAAATATGGGTAGGTATGTCAAATTTTCCCAATCAACCTTGAACCTTAATGCTTTAGCGATAAAGATGAAAATCTATTAAAGAAATTTGACAGATTGTAGTAGCTCGATGTGCTGGTGTCTGTACATAGATGTTTTTTTTTTATTATAGTCCTCCATTTTTAATTATATATTCTATTGAAAAGAAGATCACTGATCCAAAGAATAACAATTGCATTGAGTGGGTCATGTGATTGGCTTCTGGGCTACGGGCAGTGGGTTCGATTCTGTTGGTATTTAGTCAACTTAAATGTGCAAAACTTAATCGATTCTTACTTTTTAATAATGGCAACACTGTCATTTAGTGATTCGCTTTTGTCAGCTCGTCCCTTTTTATATTCGCTGTGCTAGGAGTCAGACATAAAACCTTCCCTGTGTCACGTTAAAGTAAATATAAAGAACATTATTTAAATTCAAAGTTTCTGTTTTTAACTCTCGTCCGTAACCTGTTTTCCTATAGATTCCAACACTGAAAAATAATGCTTATTTGTGTGACCAGCGGGGTAGTTGCGGTAACACAGCATCAGTAGTAATGTGTTTCATTTTGACAGTTCAACAATATTCATTGCGTTATTTACGTTGTTGAGCAGCCAAATTTTTTGAACATATGAAGCAATGGATTAACAATATCCTTCAAAATGATTCAGATTGAGATTGATAGAGGGTGCTGAAGTTATTCAGCCTGTAATCATGGGATATAAGTGTTTGTAAACTGATCCATGAAAAACCAAACGTTTTGGAGAATACGTACATTATTAATAACTGAAATCCCAAAGTATAACACACTATAAGTACCTAAAAGTTAACTTCAAAGATAATCCCTCACTCGCAGATTACAGTCGGTATAAGGCACACAGTTTCTTAATTAACGTTTTGACAAAATGTACAAAGACGCTGTGCCCCGGGGTAAAGATCTTAAGGATTTGCGCGGGGCAAAGGGGGGTAAAAATTAGTAGCGGGGTAATTGTGCAGGGTAATTTTAAGTGGTGGAGGAATGTGCTTTTTGGATGATAAGGTAAATATTATGGTAGAGGTAGGTATGTAGGTACCTTAGGCTTGTTTTAGAAAGGTGTTGATATTATAGTATAGAATAGAATACTCTTTATAATGTACACCATATTAATTACAGACATAAATATAGAAAGGGTGATTTAAAACATATGACATAAATTTTACAAACGGTGACACAATGGGCGGTCTTATCGCTAAGAGCGATCTTTTAAAGACAACCTATAGCAAGGTATAGGTAGGTATGTGAGTCTGGTTATACAAATGATGAACCTTAGCTGAAATATCAAGGGGAAAGGAGTTGCTTTTGAATTAATAGAGAAAGATACTGATGTCAGAAGTTTTGTAGCTTAACTTTTTGAGAGGCCTTTATACAGTAGTGTACCTATAACTAAGAATATTATCTCTAAGCCGAATTTCGGTCACGGCGGTCAGCAGAGGACCAGCCAAGTACGCAGGAGATATTATAGTGCACAAATACGTGGCGCAAACACACCTAAACTTCTTCCCTCACACTCATAATTCGATGGGATGGCAATTCGAATTCGGGGAGACCACGTGCACAAGTGTATTGAGCATTTAATAAAGAGCAGTGGGGTAGTTGCGTAACACACTGACAGTTGCAATGCCTTTCATTTTGACAGTTCTAAAGCATTTATTGCGTTATTTTCATTGTTGATCAGACACATTTTTGAAACATATGAAACAATAGATTAGCAACCTCTTTCAAAATAAATAAATAAATAAATAATGAGCCTAGTTTTTCAATTGGAAAAGAGGCTAAATATCGTATTTCAACATTGACGTTGCCTATGGTCCGCAGTAACAGGCTATGATCATACGGGATTGAAAACAGGAAAAATAACGTAAATTATCCACGTTCAAGAATCCAGTCATTCAACTCAAGCATCAACAGTTTCTCGGAAATCTCTGTGTACCTAATTAATTTATACCGGAAAATGCTATCCCGGGAAATATTCTGAAGAAACCAATGCCTGGAGCGTGACTTTAATCTGCCCTGTCTCTTTCAAATGTTTCGTCCTTCAAGTGAGAATATATAATGATTCTTTTAATCTCTTTAGGAATTCCTAAAGGAGTTCAAACGGATAATAATTATTATCTCAGTAACGCTCCGGGGCTGTTACTTGTACTATGTATTTTATAATAGGGAATTGTGTTTTCTTAATTATTTTTCTTTGTAGCTGTGTAGGTATAGAAGAAGTTTTGTTGAGTTTTTATGTTAATAAAGTTTGAATGAATTAAATGGCCAACTTTGAATGGCTGTTTCGTTGTCTTGTAGTCGAAAGCACTACTGTTAAACATGACAGATGACCAGGCAGCTGTCCTACTGGGAAGTCTGTTGCACCATTTATTTTTCCCAGCTAAAGCACTAGGAAGTGATAAAGGGAGGCGTTTTTGGGGGACTGTCTTATGTAATTTTGACTGCATGGTTGGCGCAGTGGTTAAGCGATTGACTGCTGCGCTGCGTGTCGCGGGTTTGATTCCCGCACGGAACAAATATTTGTATGACCTACAAGTAGTTGTTCCGGGTCTGGCTGTTTGTGTATGCGAGTTTAAATGTTTGTAAACGCACCCACGTTACAGGAGAAATTATTAGTGTGGGGCAACGTATTAAAAAAAAAAATGACGTTAAAAAGGTACTGATTCTTAGCCCAGTTTGAATAAGACTTTTGATTTTTTGAGGTTTTGAATAGAGCAGCCGGAGTCTAGATTTGGGCTAGTGTGAAATGGCACTAGAATCGCCTCCTATGCTAGATTCTATGCCATAGCCAAGCCCATCGGGGATTGTAGGCGTGATGTTATCGTTATGCTGACTTGAAATAAGCTTTAGGAATTACAGTCGTACAAGACTTAGGGCAAAGTATTTTCCCAAGATTTTTATATCGACATTATGAAAAGTGGTCGCCCTTTTCACTCACTCAGGCTAGAAATGACGGGTCATGCCATTTCCACTTTAAAATGGTAGATACAAGTTTCACTCGTCGCGGTGCCCTTATGATGCGAATTCGATTTCACCGTGATCATTATGACAGTGAAGTGACTGCTGAATATTTTACAGAAGCGAGTACTTTTGTGCCCAAGTGTACCTTTGTTTTACGTCAGAGTTGTATTTGTAGGCAAGAGACTAGAAAATAGAACATGGTTTTTGGCAATGTAAGTTTTGAGTGAGTCAGAGGAGACATAAGCTCGATTTTAAAGGAAACTAGAAATAAAGAAAATACGTTACGTAATTTGCGCTGACGCAGAGAAAGAACACAAACACATATAAATATGCGTCGCGTCCACGCAAAACGGCCATCGCTCAGCATAATGCTAAGACCCTATGCGAGACAGAGCCCCAGCGCTGGTTTTCAGCGACAGCCGGTGTTGACGTGATGACGTCAACCGGTGCAGTATACGAAAGATAAGACTAAAAGAAGATTTCTAAAGAAAATTACTGCAATTTTGAAACCATCTAAAATATGTAGTATTTTAGATTGTTTCAAAATCGGAGTAATTTCCAGTTTCAGGAAAGGGTAACATTGAAATAATATTCTTATTTCTTGAACTTAGAAGTCAATGTAGAACCTTTGGGTCCTAATTTCCAGAAGGGATTTGAAACAATGTTGATCCGGAAAAGTAACTCTAATCTTTCGGTTAAGTAAGTTGATTCTAACTTCCCTATAGTTCGACAATGGGACGATACCGAACCATAAACACTTCCAGCCATTCTTTCCACGTACCTGATCTATGAACTCGCACAGGGAGGGGAACCGTTGAATAATTCACGTATTTGTGATCAAAGACAATTGAGCCGTCAAGTTTTGGGCTCGGGACTGCCAACCGTCACATGTCTCGTCATGCTTTTTATGTTGGCAGCACTGTCAGCTTCAGATTTACATGTTCTAGGTCACAGTTACTTTTGAATTTATCTATGTAAATTGTTGATAGTGTTTTGTTTTATATACCGTCACTCGTTGAAGCGATTTTATTGAAGTTCCATATTATGATGTTAGATACTGCTAGGGGTTTGTGGCTAAGTAATAACAGCCATACGGGTCGATCGATTAGGTAAAGCTAAGCTTGGCTAGGTCGGGCCGTGGATTGGTGGTGGACGGCTGAGTATGCAAAGATATAAATTTTTGCATGCTCCGTGCCGCCTCGGAAAGCACGTTAAGCCATTATAGGTCTCAGCTGTCATTTGTGAATCTTTGGCAGTAGGTAGTTACGGGTTGTCAGAAAGCACGAAAGTTTCACAACCAGTATTACCAAGGGTTAAGCATCGTGTTACCCCTAGGTTGTTGAGGTCATATAGGCAGTCGCTCCATGTAAAATACTGGTATTCAGCTGCATACGGTTAGACTGGACGCTGAACCAACATAGTTGAGAAAAGGCTAGGCAGATAATGATTATGTATACGTGTAACTTAAAATCACTATTGAATGCCGACCAAACGTGAGATTATCAATAGAAAAACTCTTCAAAGCTACCGGAAAAGTCTTTAAAAATAACAAAGTATGAAGGTAAGTAGGTACCTACAAAAAAAAAAAACAACTAATAGGTACTTGTTTGACCGACTGTAGTGATCAATCAAACATTTTTGTGAATTTATCTGACAGCTCATGTTAGTGAATATTAATTACCGTGGTCGTGTCAAATTAAATGTCGAGGTGAGTTAGGTACTCATCCAGTGTGAGTTTAGTTCTAGTATCTGGTCAACAGTAGGGATGGAACAACGATAAGCATTTCAGTTAAGTACCTATGTAGGTATAAACCAAACAAAACCGATTATTATCAATATTAATCAATATAAACAAATACGCAGCATCGTTAAAAACGTTTTTAGAGCAATTTTTTCAATCAATACCTACTTTAAAAAACAAAGGTTTTTTTTTCAACTTTCAGAGTTTTGAACAAAACCTAAAAGCTTTTTGCAATAATGGAAATGAGCAAAAACTTACACTTTTAGAGATTGTACTTTGAAGGATTAAGATGAAGAAGAAAGAAGAAGCAGAGCTTAGCGGCACTTAACGGCGGCGGCGGCCTTTAACAGAAGGGGTCATCGTATTAGTGGTTCAGCGGCAAATCAAATCAAATCTAAAATCATTTAGAATCAGCACTTTTGGAACGTCAAAAACTAGCATATATCATTAGGTTTGTGCTGGAATATAGTAGTTCGTCGTGGATGTGGTACGTCAGCGGCTCTCCTGATATCATCTGGCATCAGAAGGCAGCCGCCCCGCAACCACAGACGCTACGGTCCGCAAGATTGACAGTCACCAGCCAGTGTCACTCTTATCCATAATTTTTAACAAAACTAAACGGCGCCATTTACTGCTCCGTCTAGCTTACAATATCGTTAGCCAAAAGCTTGGTCCATCCCTAGTCAGGTAGTTACTCATGGATCGATTTGGCTACGGTGTCTAATTGTCACGGCGAGTTTCCTGATGTTTGCGATTAGAAGTGGTTCCTCAAGGTGAAATGATATAAAAATGATGTAATGTGTGCTAAAATCATTGACTAATTAATTACGGTTTAGTGAGGAGTATTAAGTTTAGAACAAAGATCGTGATGTGTGTGAATTTTAATGAAATGTTTGTTTTTTCCTGAATGACATAAGTAGTCATAAATACAACATACAATCTAACACTAATTAATGTATATGTTATGTACAAGTATATAAATTAAAAAAAAGTGAAGAATTCATTGGGTATTAAAAAATTCGTCTGCATCGCTGTCAGTGGGAAAAATGTCCAAAAGGCTGGCAGCGTCGCCACGTTGGGTGGCAATGATAAGTACAGACGCCAGCAGGTCAAGCTACCCGAAACTGTCAAATTTTCTCAATCAACCTTGAACCTTAATACTTTAGTGATAAAGTTGAAAATCTATTAAAGAAATTTGACAGATTGTAGTAACTTGATGTGCTGGCGTCCGCACCTACCTAGTTCGTATTTATTTTGAAGAAAGCACCTTTTCATTCTTTATGCTTGCTTGGAATTACTACATTTTAGGACAAAGTCCTTAAAGCCTTGCTACCTAAATTATAATCAAGATTATGTGATCAGAGAGGATAACTTTCTTTTGCATTTTAAAAGAACTTTTTTATCATCCTGGGCAAAAAAAGCGGGTTAGGTTAAATTTAGTTAAGTTAGATTAAATTTAGTGTTCTCGTGTATGAATAAGAATAAGATTTCTTTTTATGTTAATTATAGTCGATCAAATTTGACTACAACTATGTAGGTACCTAAATAGTACTAACATTCACTACCATTCATCAATAATTATACTCTAAAACAATCCGTCATCAACAAACGTCACATTTTGGCACAACTTTTTAAGATTCCCAAAAAACAATTGAAAGTTTCGCGCACCGTGAGAACCCCTTACTATCAGTTCTCGCAAATCGACAGCTGATAGACTTTTATCTGAACGCGGCTTGTCAATTATCTAGACGTTATCGGGCGAGTTGCTTGCGACTAAACTCGCACTTTCCACGAGCTGCGTCGTGAGAACTATGGTATGGGTATTACACATGTGAGTGTGTATTGTTTCTTTACATTGGCGCCGATTCCTTTGTTCACAAACTAAACTAAATTTAACTTCAGTGCATCTTTTCTTTTTCTTTCTATTTCGTTAAGAAAAGGACAGAAGATAAATATTAGTTTAGTCCTGTCAAATTAAGATTCTCCATAGACAGTTTAGACGTCATTAAAAACATGGCTACTAAAAATACGTCAATTTACGTCAGGCGCTGACTATTTTGACAGGACTAAACTAATATTTATCTTCTGTCCTTTTCTTAATGAAATGGAAAGAAGAAGATGCACTGAACTTAAATTTAGTTTAGTTTGTGAACAAGGGAATCGGCGCCATTGTGTGAGGAACTTAAAGAATTTTATGTAAAACTGAATAGAGTTTGGTGGTTTTGATAAGTTTGGGAAAGAAGTTTCTTAATGCGGCTTGCGGTAGGAGTTCATTCGTAGAAATCATCACGTAAGAAAAAAGCGTTATGCCCCCGATCCATGCAACTTTCTATCTCTCTCTCTCTCTCTCTCTCTCTCTGTGTGTGTGTCTGTTTCGATGATATACGAGTGTGTGTTTGCGTACGAGTATTGCGTAAGGAACTTCGTTCCAGCTAATATTTTTGCTGTTAACATAAATTAATTAGTGCTAAAATAGGTGTTTATAAGCGGGAGATATAGAAATCAAAGGGATGGTCTAATAACGACAGTCATAATTACCACTTATTACCTAATCAGAATAATTTATACCATACATTATGATTTTTCTGCAGTTTTCAGTTAAACAAACATAAATTGTAAGTAATGTAATACACGCGGAATATGTATTTACACGCGGTTTCTGAATTGACAATTTGAAGTTGACAACTTGTCAAACTCTCCTTTAGCATTATTTCTATGTAGCGCTTGGAATTTAAAATTCTTACGCATTTTGCAAAGAAATTTTATATGTTACCGGAATTTGTCAACTTCAAATTCTCAATTCAGAAACCGCGTGTAAATACATATTCCGCGTGTATTACATTACTTACTAATTCATAAAATGGGTGTTAGAGCTTTTTCGAACTCTAGAGCTGAAAGAAAAAAGGAAATTACTGTAGACTGTACCAGATTTAAAAAAAAAAAGTACTAAATAGTTATTTACATTGGAAAATATGGCTTTACCTATTACATTTCCGTACCAAACATCACGTTTCCGAAAGAGGGTGACCGCTAAAATCAGCCGCAAAAAAATCAACATAAAATGCAGATAACCATAAAACCACGCCATAGCGCAAGGGGTGAATGCGATAAGTGCCATAAACGTAGCGTTAGTAAGCATGGGGTTGCAAGACGAGTGTTAGGATAGTATTATTATGGTGTTTTCATAGGTTGAGTCGAATTAAGTGGTGTGGTGATAGATTTTACTTCAGTGTTCAGTAGTTGAATGTTGTTGTATTAAGAAGGCCAATTCCCGTAACTAATAACGTTCAAAATCTAGTCCCAATCACATCTCAGCGACAATCAATTTCAAAAACTTGTCAAAATTGTATAGAAATTAGAGGTATTTTTGACAGATGGAGCCTGAGATCAGACTGTGAAAGGTTCTTAAAATTACAGGAATTGCCCCTCAGGGCTTCTTCTTTTTAGTCGTGTCGATGGCACGACAGTTCATTAAATTTTGTTGGGTCAAATCTCCGTCACTTCCACGGCACCGTTGGTGGCAGCGTAGAGGTAGCTATGGCTGCATTTTTTGGAGCACAGAGGGCTGGATAAGAGCTTAGCCATAATTTGCGCCACAGCTCCACATCCACACTTTGCTGCCGTACCGTCGAGATGGCCCCACTTGCAAGGTTGTAGTTGCATGAGAACTTATTTATTAACAAGAGTGAATAACTTACTATAAATTCATTGTTTGTCAGTTTTCAGTCATATGCAGCTTTGAAAAGTGCTCTAAATATTACGTAAAATAGGTATTATAGAAGTTATATTCGAGATAAAAGAAGCTGCGTTAAAAGAACATTATGATTTCTGTCAGAATTCTAATCATTTCATTAATACAAGGACTGCAGCACTTTATATGGACAAGGAAATAATTAAGAAGTAATTGAAACTATTTCAAAAACAGAGATGAACCTGCAACCTCATCCAATCCCAGTTAATGAGGCGTCAACCGAACAGAGAACATTACACGTATTTCCTGCAACACATCCTGTTAAACAATACGAAACAAAACAGACAGACGGACCTACATTCTATACACAAACAGGGTTGTCGCTTGTCACATTACCGCCCCGCTTGAAGGGTATTCACATGCAAAATTCAACGAACATTAGAGGCAGCCCTAACGCGCGGAAGTGATATTTTTGACATGTGCACCACAGAGTATAAATTTCTAGGCTTTTTACTGAATTGGTGTCGTCACATTATTTGACTGTTTGAAAGACATGCGAGGGTGACGGAGGGGAGTTCTATTGAGGGTATTGTTCGTTGAATGAGGTAAGGCATTCGATCAGTGACATGGTGAGGGGTTAATATTCGACCGTAAATGATTTTTAGCAAAATCGTGTGGTTGGTAACTCAGTAATTTAATTTTCAGTATTACTGTAGAGATTATAGCCTATTGGGTGCTTATATGCAACCTCCGCAAGTCCGTTCAAAGTTATTGGCAACTAATAAGAGATAAACATTATTTTCTTTAAGATTAGAATATAAAACTGTATGCATCAGATTTGGTTGATAAGCCAGAAGACAAATATAAAAATGTAAAAACATGAAACGATTCCGTAATAATTATTTTACATGAAATACATTGTTTTATTGATGTACCTACCTCTCCTACAGTATATATGCGATTCGACCATGTACCGATTATATTATATTAAACCAAAGGGCCTACAAAAAGTGACATTATATCAGCGATAACGACGATGGAAAAGATAAAAATGTATTGGATTGACATAAGCTACCGAAGGGCTAATGTCAATCCTGTTGAAATTCAAAGCTTTGAAAGCGGTTATCACTTGTATAGGCCCTAAGGAATACTTAAAAGATATTATGCATTGCGTCCCATTAAAAATACGTTGTTATATTTGATTTGAGGGATTAGGTAGTATGCCTTCTTGATTAATGCTGCAACTTCTGCAAGCACTGTTCCTGGTATTACAGTCCGTCCGTCGAGAGAATGCGTTCCTGACAGTGCGACAATTCGCGATCGAATTCGCGAAACACTTAATTTATGAAACTGACTGCCGCTGTAACTGTGCTTTCCTCGTAGGGTACAATAGAACAGGTTGTGACGTACTTATATTTAATTTGTATATCCTAATATTAGTCTTAAGCTAATATTTAGTCAGGTATCACACACCATTGTGTCTGCAAATATCAATAAATAAACCCGACTCTAAAATTACATGACATTGTCGAAGAATGACTGACTACTATTGGCACGAAAATGCACCGGCGAATATTTTTGTGTGATCGCCGACGTGTTGGTGGCGCAGTAGCCAAAAATAACAGTAATACACTGGTTATAATATTCTAGAGTCTAGCTGTTTAGATCGACAGGTGACGATAGTGTCAGAGTTTGATTTGGAACGGATACATTGTGAGATAGGAGTTTTATAAAGTGTCGTGTACTAAGTAGCTTGTGTATAGGTATGGATTCACTTAAGGGAAACAAAATATATTTTAACTAGCTGCGCCCCGCGGTTTCACCCGCATAAGTTTCGATGCTGTGGGAAGATCGGGATTCGGGATAAAAAGTATCTTATATGTTAATCCTGGTTATAAACCATCTGTGTGCCAAATTTCATCCAAATCCGTTTAGTAGTTTTTGCGTGAAGGAGTAACAAACATCCATCCAGCCATCCATCCATCCATCCATACAAACTTTCACGTTTATAATATTATAATTATTGTAAAAATAATTTATAATATTTATATCCTACTTCCTACTTAATATCCTACTCTAATACTCCTATCCTATAATTATAATATTATCATATATAGTAGGAATAGGAATAGTAGGAAGTAGGGTTAGGATAGTAGGAAGTAGGATTAGGATAGTAGGAAGTAGGATAATCATATTGTATAAGTAGGCTTTGCTTAACTTTGCCTGTATCTTGGGGATCGTAATTGTGACATTTTCAGAGTGACGTACATAGTGATAATTGCATAACAGGAAAACATAAACTAAAATCAATTAAAATAAAATACTTAAAATATAAATTACCATTAGCCTGAGAAAGGTAATTAAAATAATATTTTGTGGCTAGTCAAATTTTAGTCAAGAACTAAGAATTGTTGTAAGTATTGAAAGTCTGTAGTGTCTTTTGTAACTTTTGACATTAAAAAAGTGCTGATTGTCTTTGAATTGCGTTTGTGTTCAATAGGTAGGTAAATATTTTAACAAGGTTTTAAGATAAGTCTTCAGTAAAATTGGATACTTGGAACTACTTGATTGCATTGATTATTACTTATCTAAAATTAAGCTTTTATAGTGTAAAAGCAATAAAAAGCTTGGTTATAAAATGTTGTTAGAGAGCCATCGGTTTTTCCTTTTAATGTGTACTAAAAATCTATCATTATTTTTGCGAAGTAATGGCGGTGGGTACTATAAATTGTATTAAATCGATTCTACTATTTTCATTTAACAACACTCTCGTTACGGCAAATAAAATTGAATATACAGCCACCATATCACGGTATCAATCAATTTCGAAGCAAGTTGGTCCTTTGTCGCGCACTACCTATCTGTCGCAATCTGTCACGGTTGCGCTTGCGCCGCGAAGCGTCGTGATCGTTACATAGATAAACATCTCTATTTTTCTGTTTCGTGACTTGGGGTCTTTATATTTTTTATTTTTCACTTTTTTTATTTATTTTTTTCGGCGCGTGCGTGTCGCTTGTTTGAGTAATCAAATCTCTGTTAAGTGACTTTCTTTTGAAAGTAAGATGTAGCTTGTAGGATGCGATAGCAGGAGTATTTTGTTTCGAAAATAATTTTATAGGTATTACATTGTTCTTAGTGGCTGTAATGTGTTTGTGTGTATGGATGCCATTTAAATTGTATTATTTTTTTGTAAATGGCTTTTTATGGATGTTGTCTGCAATAAATTGTTTATTTAAAATAAGACCAACCTGGCCTGTTTTATCAACTTCGATTATATCTCTGTTCATTTACCTGGCAAAGTATTTCTTAAAAACTGCGTAACATTTTTAAACGACTTAAAAAAATGAGTAGGTTATGCATTGGGTTTCATTTTTTGAATTTACCTGGTGGGCAGTATCTATTATTCGGACATCGTAAATACAGGTCCAGTTTTGAAAATTAATCTCAGATTAAATCTCTGTTTTAAAATACCAATGAAAAATTCAGTTAATTTAAAGTTGTAAACACAAATCTAAAGACTACTAATTTTTAGTCAATCACAGTAAACCACTAATTCTGAACTCCATTAAAACCCAACATCACACTTAGCCAACATTAATAACCTAACGAATCGCTTATACAAAGCCCACCGCATGTCTTAACCTAAATCTAAAATAGTTTTTGAAAAATCCATACAAAAACACACATTGCGCACTTGTTTACGGGACAAACTCTATGGCGATAGAGGGGGAGGGAGCGGTGAAAGGGGGGGTGGTATCGGGCACACCACAGTCGCAACAGAAATAGAGTTTGACGTTTGTATCCGCGGTGGCGCCTGTTCATTGTCAACATTTACAGAGTAGTGTGAGGAACAGAGAGAGGTGTTGAGTTTGGGCGACTGTGGACTTTTTTGGGTAGTACGGTTCTGATACTTCTTTTTAATTTTGTTGGTTTTTTTTTATGTCAGATTTTATGAAGTTACTTCCATCACGCCCGTCGAATTGAATTAGATATCTTTTTTGGCATTACAGAGGCTGGTTTTTGTTGGTAGGTAGGTACTACTGATGCTTGATGATATTTTTTTTATAGAAAAAAAAAAATAGGACTGATCAGAAATT
This sequence comes from Apamea monoglypha, assembly GCA_911387795.2. Classification (NCBI taxonomy): domain Eukaryota; kingdom Metazoa; phylum Arthropoda; class Insecta; order Lepidoptera; family Noctuidae; genus Apamea; species Apamea monoglypha. The sequence continues at coordinate 13,542,824 of OU426930.1, read as the reverse complement.
AAACAAAAGCATCCGTTATTTTGTAGACAGAACGATTTTTTATGACGTGACAAAATCATTAAGTTGACAATTGTGTAACATTTTACATACCTACTGCCGTGAAAAAAGATTATAATGCGAATGATATGATCAATTTTATTTACATTACAAATCTATGATTAAAATAAGTAAATTTTATGATCTTCTCTATTAAAAACAAACATTTCCATAGTCACAACCTCTGAACATTCCCCCTACTCTGCCCACCTAAGGAGGGCGCGTTAACTCTTTGAATGTAGTAATTAGAGACACAATAGAAAGACAATTGCTTATGTCGGACTGTGTAACATAAGACATTCGAGAGGTTAAAATTGAAAATAAATTCAATATCAATTTGAGCACGAGCCAAGTGCTGTATCGCGTTTGTGTCGATACGTGACGTTTATGTGCCCACTCGACACCGACAGGCTAGGGTTACCTACCTATCTACTTTATTATATATTATACTTAATTATATTGGTAGATGCAGCGGTGGCCCCGTGGTAACGGCCGCGATCTACAAGTTGTAAGTTCGAACTCGGACAGGCGCTTTACATTGTGTCAAATAGTTCATCACCACTCCCCTTAAAACGGTGAAGGAAAACATCGTGAGAAAACCGGCATGTCCTACAAACAGAAATTCGAAGACATGTGACATCTACCCACCAACACTGGACCCGCGTGGTAGATTGTGCACTCCACAATCTACCACCCACTCCCTCTCACCGAGAGGAGGACTGTGTCCCAGCAGTGATTAATTGAATTATATTGGTACAGGCTGGAGCGATGATCTTCGCAGAGGGGGTGGTTGCAGCTGGATGAGAGTTGTCGAAAATCGAGCTAAATGGCGTGCAATTGGAGAAGCTTATGAGTAGCAGTGGACTTCTGTAGGCTGATAATGATATTGGCACAGACTGGTAAGTTGTCTAAAAGATTGGCAGCAGGCAGTGATAGATGACATAAAGGGGGAAGCTTGAGGTGGCGGGACGGATGAGTGGTGGTGGGATGGATGAGGGAGAGAGCCGGGCGTCGGGAGCCGCGCGACGACTCCCGGCCACCGCAGGCGCGGGCCTGCGGGCGGAGAGCAATGGGTAGCTCACCGCCCAATCAGGACCAGGCCCGTGCCGGACGGCGCGTAAGTGTTCCACGAGCGCCTCAAAGAGTTGTCAGCACAATTTGAGGGGCCCCTTAGGGCCGAAGCCTGCCGGGTCAGCGGGATTGTCCGAAAGGGTTACCGCTACCCCGGAACATAAAGGGCAAAGGAAGGAACATGGGTGGGTTTTAGTCAGTAAGAGTCTGACACTCCCTTCCGCTCCACCCAGAGCGGGAGGGGTCATTTGACGATTTCCCATCCGAAAAAAAAAAAAAAAAAAGGGGAAGCTTGTTAATGGGACGCTTCTTCTTCAACTTATGACCCATGCCACATCTTAGAACTCTTTTAGTCTGCAGGCATTATGGCAGTATTACTAATAATAAATAAGTTACTATTACATTGATTCAAATTTTTCTCGAAAATGGAAATGCAGTCGTTGAAGTTTTTAGTTCCAACGACCAAGGTTGACAAAACTGTGCTAAGATTTTTGTGTTAAAAAGCTTTGCACTAAAACTAGTTTTGTTGCAATTTTGTATCATATCACATCACACAATACGTGGTTGTAATTTTTATGATATTAATCACCTGAAGAACCAGACAAGTGGCAATCGCTTTCAAAATGTTTCATGTTTCTACAAGGACTTTCATCAGCGAGGTAATTGCATAGCACACTGTCAGTAGCAATGGGTTTCATTTTGACAGTTCAACAGCTGTTATTGCGTTATTTACATTGTTAAGCAGACACATTTTTAGGACATATGAAGCAATGGATTAACAATATCCTTCAAAATGATTCAGATTGAGATTGATGGTATGTTACGCAATTATGGTGCAGGATTAACATAATTAAGGTTTTCGGTAGCTTATGTCAATCTACCACGTGGAGCCCTTACACAGCTAGAAGGCGTCGCGGCAGACCCCGGTGAAGATGGCGGGACGAGCTGGACGAAATAAACGACCAGTGGTCTACTTTAGCCTTGGATCGAAAGAGCTGGAAGTCATGGGGAGAGGCCTTTGCCCAGCAGTAGGATGATGCAGGCTAAGAGTAAAGTCAATCCAATACATTTTTTACTTTTCCATCATCGCTTTTCCTCGTAGAATGTCACTTAGCCTAGATCCTCCGATATCTGTGAGAAGCCAAACCAAAATACACGCCTGGAAAGTCACTAGTGTACGACGTACGATGAATATCTAGAAATCTTGTTTATCTTTTCCTGCCAGCCCTGTCAACTATGTCGGTTTAATTTTAATAGGAATTCATCGTTTATCTATCGTCGTACATTCTTTAACTAAAACGGATATTCAAATTTGTTGGAGTTCATTTGGCTTTAGACAACAACTGTCAAAATAATATATTGGCGATGTTGATGGTCGTGGTCTAATTTTTTAAAATTTGTTAATAAAAAATATGGAGCAACGTATTTTCATTATTTATTTTATTTATTTTGCCTCCCTTCCCCTTTTCCACTTTTCACGGTCTACTGCGATTGTGGGCCAATCTTTAAGAAGGAGTCCAGCCAGGAGAGCAACGTTTATATGTCCAAAAATAATCAGTCTGTATTGTCCCAATATGGACCAATCCGTCCGTATAAGCGTCAAGTTCGTCCCGCCATCTACGTCGGGGTCTTCCGCGACGGCGTTATATGAATGGGAAAAATTTTGAGGTGATGTTGACTTACGGAAGCAGAGTTTCTTGGAAACAAAGATTTACAAAAGGCGTTATAAGTATTATATGACTGGAATACTACAGAGTTGTAAATGGAGTTCTACGTCATCGATGTAATGACTGGCATAAAACCTTTATTACCCACTGAAAGTCTGTGGTCAGAAATATTCAGTCTTCACATCAGCTAAAAGTTCGCATTATTCATCTTCTCTTTATCCACCCTCGACTTCATCTGCGTGAAATTTCTTGTTCCCCCGACCCACCCCATCGCCTCGCCTGCTATTACTTCATTGCAGCTTAGGGTTCTTCCTGAGTTTTCTTTTTGTTCGGCTCCTCCGGGTCCTTGCGTGATGTTAAACAGCCTATAGCCTTCCTAAAGATTGGAATTACATGCAAAAATATTTTTTCTAATCCGACTGGTGGTTCCAGAGATTAGATGTTGCAACAAACAAACCAATTCTTCAGCTTTATTACTAGTAGGTATAGATAGATAAAATCATTGTAACATTGTCACATTGTAGCATGAAAACCTTGTCTTATTCAAAGCCAAGACCACAAACACTTCCAAAGGCAGGAAATATGTGATCTATTCATAGTCTCGACAACATTTCAATAAAAAAACAATTTAAAATTACTTTTAAAATAAAATGCAGAATTAAATGAATATCTATACAACCCTAATAACATGGGCTTAGTTGAAGATCGATGCGTATTGCAAGATGTAGAAGCAGATTTTATTTATAAGAATGTATCAGAGACGTCCGGATTGACACAGCGTTCATACTATCTTCATGTCTCATTTTAGACGTATGGAAATAAATATCTGCGAAGGAATGTTTGTCTTGTATTAAAATATTTGTCGGGTTAAACCGCAACTTATCTGGAGGTGATGAAACACGTTTACTAAGGAGCCAACCCTGAAATCATCATCTGCCTAGCCTTTTCCTAACTATGTTAGGGTCGGCTTCTATTCTAACCGGATGCAGCTGAATACCAGTATTTTACATGGAACGACTGCCTATCTGACATCCACATGGTAAGACTGGTTGTCAGAGTTTCGGGCTTCTGACGACCCGTAACGACTGCCGAAAATCCCGAAATGATCCACGATTGACAGCCGGGACCAATGGCTTAGCGTACTTTCCGAGTTACGGAAGGGTCTTGGTATAAAGATGGTCACCATTCCACGGAAAATTTCAAAATTATTCCTCGAATAAAGTTATCGTTGATATTGAGATTGTTGAAAAATCAGCCCTTTTTTTTTTTTTTTTTTTTGGGATGGGAAATCATCAAATGACTCCTCCCGCTCTGGGTGGAGCGGAAGGGAGTGTCAGACTCTTACTGACTAAAACCCACCCATGTTCCTTCCTTCGCCCTTTATGTTCCGGGGCAGCGGTAACCCTTTCGGACAATCCCGCTGCCCCGGCAGGCTTCGGCCCTGAGGGGCCCCTCGTTATGCTGACATCTCTTTGAGGCGCGCGTGGAACACTTACGCGCCGTCCGGCACGGGCCTGGTCCTGATCGGGCGGTGAGCTACCCATTGCTCTCCGCCCGCAGGCCCGAAAAATCAGCCCTAAGAGGAAGATTTTCATTAAGGCTCATTTTCTGCAGAAGACGAATCCGGGCGACAGTTCCACAAAACTTTAAAGGAAAAAAGCTGTAGCAGAATTGTTCACAGATTCCTACAAACCACATCATAAAGTAAATTCCTGAAACTTAAAACCGGATACACACACTTCGAGTAAGCCACAATTAATGCGTCCAATACAAACATTAAACAGTTTTAAATCTCACGAAACACTTTGTTCACTGTACAGTGAACCGTACGACAGTATTAAACTTGAACTGTGAAAACCACTCTTATTGCTACGGAATAAAGGCACTGTCAATGACAATTGTTACCAAAGACGTGTAGCATACTGTAGCCAACAAATATATTCTGGGGGTCTACTACGAAGTGCAAAGTGCGAATGATCGGATCGGACCGACAAATGGCCCAACCGAATATTATTGAAAAGTGCGAAAAAAGTTCAGATCGACTCAGTTGGGTCGGGACCATAGTCAATATTCGAAAGAGTGTAGGTGTGTAGGATCGGGACCGAACGAACCAAATAGTAGAACATCGTAGCAGGAAACGGCCGAACATTCGGCCGATACCACTTCAGAGTAGACCCCCAGTATTGTTGTTTTACGATGATTAACGATAATTGCTGGCAGTATCAAGGTTTCTGTGTGTTGAACCAAGATGTTGTTTACGTGGTTTTATTCAGTGCGGTTTTTTTATGCTTTCAGAGGGATAAATGCCGTATTTTTAATAACAGTTGCTTTATAAATAAAGTTAAAAGTTAAAGTTAATCTCATTTTAAATCTGTAAAAAAAATCTCTAGTTTACATATATTTTTGACAAGTATTTGATTGATTTTCGCCGAGCTGAGATTGCTACGACTAGAGTTTGAACATTTTTCGCGATACAGGAGCAATTCCTAGTGCGGGGCAACGTTTAAAAAAAAAATTGATACGGGAATTGGCCATTTAAATTGCGAAGTAGGCCACATCTGATTGCAAGCGGTAAACTTCGCATGTGGATCCGTAAAATCAAAGGAATTTCAATTCGTTGTTGATTAGCTGCTCCGAGATTACCGACTTAAAGACTAAGTCTGGGAGCCTCATGCGAATGGCGTAATGTTCAATCTGCAAATCCAGAAAACATAAACCTACTACTCGACAAAAGAAAACGTTTAGTAGTTTTCTTCTACTATGTAGTGTAGTTGACAATTATCATATTGTTTAGTATTTCCTATACTAGCAACTACCAAAGCACTGCTACACAATCGCCCAAAAAACTTAAAAAAAAATAACCGACTTCCAAAAAAGACTACAAAGTGAAAATTTACTTTCATTTCAGAAGTCGGGTTCGCATTTTCGTTCTTTGCCGCTGTGAAAACACTAGATCACTGAATATTGTTGACATAGAACACAAGAGGATGTTGCTGTCCATTTCCTAGGCATGTTTGACTGTGCTAAATAATTTGAGCCATCACACAATTTAACTAAAGACCATGTAAACATTAGAGTCAGCCAATAATGTTGATACAACGTTGTTATTGTTACAATTTTGAATTATAGTTGTTAGAACATAAATCAAGGGTTAAACTAACAGATGGGTTGATGAAGCTCAGGTACGGATACTGAACTGAACTGACACACTTTCTTATAAGCGTAAATCTTGGCTATGAATACTCCTAGGCGAGTGGAGTTAGGTCTTTGCACCCAGTTCCTATGTATTGTTTAAACATTGAGCATGTGAAATTTATCCTTCTAATCTTTATACCTTTCAACTCTAGTCAATCAACCAACTCAGCCTATCGCAGTCCACTGCTGGACATAGGCCTCTCCCAGGCTGCACCACATCACCGTGTCCTCCGCTCTCCGCATCCAATCTGTATCAGGCAACTTCTTAAGGTCGTCGGTCCATCTAGCTGAGGGACCTTTTGGAAAGCTCTCATATAAATGACATGTTGTGTCATTTAAACCCATATGATATCAATAAAAATGATCTCATTTGTACAAGATTTTCTTGTCCATTAACGTCAACGTGATGCTTTAAAAAAAATGTTTAAAGAAAACTGAATTTTTATTTATTAACAAATTAATATTTGTTATTAACCAACTTATATTAACAGTCTGCACCACACATACAAGTTATCAGTCAATATTAGTAATTACACAGTAGCCCGAAAGTCTGACAACCAGTCTTACCAAGGGGTATCGTATTACCCAGTAACTGGGTTGTGGAGGTCAGATAGGCAGTCGCTCCATGTAAAATACTGGTATTCAGCTGCATCCGGTTAGAGTGGAAGCCGACCCCAACATAGTTGGGAAAAAGGCTAGGCAGATGATGATTAGTAATTACACATGTCAATTTAGTAATTAGTGCGCTTTACCATCAACGATTGCATCACTGCTTTCCATCAGGTGGGATCGCAGTCAAGCACTAGTTTATATCATTAAAAAAAAAACAATTATATTTAGTAGAATCAACAAACCGTTCTAGGGCGCTATGTTGACTTTGTTCTTTTGTTTAATACGAGCCCTAGTTCCCGCTAGTAACTTTTAAGCCCTTTTTGTAAACGCTACTTAAAGTTAAGTAATGATTAGCCATAAACAACTTTGACGTTTAAACGTCTCTTAACTTTAAGCACCGTTTATAAATAATGGGTTAAGGACTACTATAGGGGTATAGGTAGTGAAAAATTTATCCAAATCTAATAAGGAAATTGTCTCCTACTGCCAATTTCCCTAAAACCCTAGCTGTGGGGTGTGATATACGCGGCGGGGTCCGTCGCCATACATAAATAATGAGCTTGTCCGTCTGATGGTAATCGCGACCTCCGGAGATTTAACACTTTTTGTTGCGACTGTCCGGTGTGATACAGGATGTTAAGATTTCGGTGGTGTTATTTCTTTAACATTCTAGGGAACGTGTAATACTCGTATTTGTCATCATTTCAGCCGAAAGACGCCGACTGCTGGACATAGGCCTCCCCAAGCATCACAACATCGACCAGACCAGTGTTTCTTAAAAAATGATACATAAGAGATGTGTGGAATATTCCTATGGCATCATAATTACAACTTGTAAAATTCGACACGTGCTTAAAATGGCACCGTAATGATTCTATGAAAAAAATTTTGATCAAAAACGTGTAGTTATCGTTATATTCATGGTGTAAGTACCGCCATAATCATTATATCGTTTGGCGGATTTTGCCGGATTCACGATAGCAGTCGTTTTTATTTTGATGACAAGGTAACAAAAACTGCTGTCATCCGGCTACCTCTGATGACTACCTCTGAGCAGTGGTGGCCCAGTGGTAACGGCCGCGTCTTACGAGTTGTAGGTCGTAGGTTCGAACCCGTACAGGCGCTTTGCTTTGTGTAAATTATTTCATCACCACTGCTCTCAAAACGGTAAAGGAAAACATCGTGAGGAAACCGACATATCCTAGAACCAAAAATTCGAAGACATGTGACATATACCAACCCGCACTGGCCCGCGTTGTGGATTACGGCCCACTCCCTCTCAGAGAGAGGAGGCCTGTGTCCCAGCAGTGGGAACGTTATAGGCTGATTATGTTATGTAAACTTTTCAGTAGTGTCTTCCTAAGATGATAGGATAACAACCGGTCACTGCAACGAGCTTACTCCATGGAGTATCTTGCCCGTTCTTCTTTAACTAGGTACCTACTACGCTTTGGAATTGGCAACTAGCTTCATATTTTCTGACTGACCGACTTCTTGACAATTCAAAAGTGCTTGTAAATGGTTTAATTGAAATAAATGCTTTTAGTTTGAATTTTGTAAAAAAGAGTCGCGGGTGAAGCTCGACCGGAAAAACCTGGCCGCGAAGTCTTTAAAAGATGCCCATCCATAGACAAATATCACCCATCTCTCCACTAGTCCAATGCTTACTCTAGGATGCATATCCGGTAGGCTCTTAAATCCTATCCTTCCTAACGGGCACGTCTTCCCTGCAAAAACCGCGTCCCCCGGTCTACTTCTTGATATACAATGGTCGCTGTAGCACCATGAACATGAGGCTACAGGTGCTAGTGTGAATCTTGGGGTTCATTCGATTAATCGAGTCTGGTCAAACCACGCTGGGAATGGTGCAATTCATATTCATATTCATATTCATATAATATTTATATCAAAAAAATTTAGCAATGTTAACACCAACTTCAAAGAGCACGTGTTAGCAATAGGCAAACCAGAAGTTGGATGTTGACTTGCAAATATCAAACAATGAGTCAAGCTATTGAAACAGTAGGTGTGTCAGCAAGGTTCTAAGCTGCATGAAGTAGGAACGTGCTGGGCTAAAGTTCATCAGTAAATAAGTAATGACAGCTATTAGCTCATAGAAATATGTAGGTATTTATTGGATTGCATAACGGTATACCACCTGTCTTAGAAAATGATGGGCATATTATGGAGGTACCTGCAATAGGCACCCCCATATTATGCTTGAGGGTTTTTTGTAAATTATTCGCCATTGTCTCTTTAATTCTCTAGATCAAATTGAATTTTAAATGTTACAAAATCATCGTTATCAGCCTATGGCGTTACTACTGCTGGGACAAAGGACTCCTCTCCGTGAGAGGGAGTGGGCCGTAATCCACCACACGGGCCCAGTGCCGTTGGTTCTAGGACCGCCGGTTTCCTCACGACAAAAATACTTCGTATTAGTTTATTTAGTACCAAAACCTACATTGACCTCAATAAAACCTAATCTATACCAACAAATATAGGAATATCATCATAATAAATAAAAATAGACTCGATGGAAAAATAAATTTTCTATTTTCTTAAAATATTATCTACATCTACAATTCTATCAAACTTCCAACCGTCCATCTTCCTTCCACTTTAAAAATAAAAATTCACGACCATTCAGATAATATTCATGCAGCTGTCAGATCTGACAGTTCACTTTGACATCATCCTGTACACATGGTAGGGTTCCCGCAATGTATCGCGATAATATGGGTATATTTCAAAGACACCTATTTTATTCAGTAGCTACGATATGTGTTCGACATTGATTTATTTATTGTTATCTGCTACACCCCTTAGTGATAGGGTTTGAAGACAGACACTTTTGGAAGTATTGAGTTCTTGTAGGGTTGGTTCTTAGATACAGGGAATCTACTTAATAAAAATGTTAAATTCACATACAATGATAAATAAATGATAAATGATTTATTTTCTGTAAGTAGGTTTGTACAAACACTTTTACACGTCAATCACATTTTTTTTGTAAACTAGATGAGTTCGGCGTTTCCTATCTGACTACTCTGAGAAGAAAGGCCGAAATAAACTCAAAGGTCACAGTCTCTTTTAAAGTTCAGACATAATCTTGGTTAGATCATGTGAACATCATGTCCATGGTCAGACACCAATGTGTCTGAAATGGTCTTCTGAGGAAAGAACCATACAGATTGAGTGGACCTGTCCGGTCAGTGCAGCTAACCTCAGAACTTGAGGAGCTTAACGATTCGACGAACAATACCAAAGAAAGGACATTTGGGTAGGCCGCGTAAATTACTCAAACTGCCAGATAATGATACAGACAGCGTACAGCCTAAACTTCTAGGTCCAGAATCATGAAATTTCGCACAAGAGTTCCTTATATAACGAAAGTGGGCTAGAGGGTAGGGTTTTTTAAAATAAATCCCTAAGGGGATGAAAGTTTTATGGACTGTGTTTGTCTATGGGGAATTCTATTTGGCTTGTATATAAGTTATTAGTTGACGTAATATTAAACTTGAAGATGAAGGTTATCATCACATGGTTTTTGGTATCTGACATTCAAGCTATCGAGGGCCCAGGAGTCCGGAGGTCTTTCGTGGTGCTGAAATCTACTGTGGAGTACTAGTACTCCGAACAGCAGTCTCTCCCAGAGGGAGATGAAGACTTACCGGAGTAAATATATTAGGAGAAAGTACCTAGTAGGTGTTAGATATGCAAGAGGATGAAGTTATACGAGGTGCCAATACATCAGTCCGATATCAATGTATGGAAATACGTGCACGTTATAACTTTATCGTGGACGGAAATTTAAAAGTGTCTTCATATCCTACATCCTCTCCTACTAATATTATAAACGCGAAAGTTTGTGAGGATGCATCGATGGATGGATGGATGTTTGTTACTCTTTCACGCAAAAACTACAGAACGGATTTGGATGAAAGTTGCCAAAAAGATAGTTTATAACTAGGATTAACACATAGGATACTTTTTATCCCGATATTCCTGCGGGATCAACGCTTATGCGGGTGAAATCGCGGGGCACTGCTAGTATTTCCATACATTTTACTTCCTTGTGTTGTGGTGATGCCGTGACGTGGACGTCGACGTCCACGATAATATCGTCACGTCAGAAATCATAAAAGAGAACAATAGCCAGTAGTATATCGCTGCGATTAGGTTCGTATCTCCAAGGTAATAAATGAAGTGATCATCATCTGCCTAGCCTTTTCCCAACTATGTTGGGGTCGGCTTCCAGTCTAATCGGATGCAGCTGAATACCAGCATTTTACATGGAGCGACTGCCTATCTGACCTCCACAACCCAGTTACTGGGTAATAGGATACCCCTTGGCAAGACTGGTTGTCAGACTTTCGGGCTTCTGACGACCAGTAACGACTGTCATAGATCCTCGAATGACAGCCGGGACCAACGGCTTAACGTGCTTTCCGAGGCACGGAGGGGTCTTGGTATGTAAAGATGGTCACCCATCCACGGACCAACCGCGGCAAGCGTAGCTTAACCTGATCGATCGACCCGTGCGGCTGTTATTACTTAGCCGCAAGCTTCTCTAGATTTTGCTTTGCGTGTGTTTCAGAAAATAATATCATTTATTAAATGAAGTGATATAAAGCACAAACCGTTTTAATTTGATGAACCTTGTAGAAAATCAGCGTAAAGTAGGTAGTAAGTGAACTGTTATGACGTCTTATTACACACAACAGTCATGACCTTTAATGAATGAATACTCTTCCTAAAATTCTTATAACTAAAGAATTAAAAAAAAACACTAACACAAACTACTTATTAGCTAACATAAAAATCGATTACAAATCTACGTCTAACCATAATAAATAACAAACAGGTAGATATCAATCAGTAAAAAGAATGCGTTAAGGAAGCTAAGACGTCGACAGACGGTAGTTTGTAATAAAAATGTTAGCGAATCGATCATTTTAATGAAAACGTGAGTTTTATCACGAGATCCTAACTATTATGTACATTTTGTACAATTGTAGATTGTGTGATGGTCACTAATTGTACTCGTATAAGGATTTGTCCTCCAAGTGCATTCGTGAGCGTGGTAGGTTTTTGCATATTTTATGTCTCGTATATATATTTTAACGTTTTCATTTCGTGACTATAGTGTGTTACTTCATCTAATTAACTTTGAAATTTGTGTTCATAAATGGTATTTGTGTACGAAATGAAATTGCATGTAGTAAATGATTTGTTAAAAAGACCAATAATTACTTAGTATGTCTAACTTTTTATGATACTATACAGAAATTTATCGTCCCAGCTGTTTCATAGAAAATTACAATAACAACGAGGTCAAAATGTACGGCATAGCTAATTTAAAATAAAAAAAAAAAACTTTCAGAATCATGTCCTGATTCATGGTTGCGTGTCAACGTCCCTGCCATCATGTATTTTAAGTTCTAGAATGTTCTCAATTAAGTGGAATCCTAGGCATTTCTAATCGAGAAAAAAATGTCTTTAACCATAAGATCCGATGGTTGTAAATTGATTATAAATATTCTTAATTAAGACTCTTCTATGTTCACATTTAATGAAGCATCTACTTTGAAGTCTAGGTCATCTATTATCTTGGAAGTAGACTTCGAATACTACAGTTACTTTCTCATCCTATATGCCAAATTCGTTTGAGTATATCTAAGAACCACCTTGGTCACCTACATATTGCATTGAATTTCCATTCGTTAAGTAAGCTACGGTTTCTAGTTCAATTTACCGGCGAATGACGTCACTGAAATTTGAGATTTTGAGATTGGCCACCGTGACCGAAATCGGTCGGTGGATTTTATTATATTAGTTATAAAAGTAAGTTGGTGTGTTTTCCTCGAGAGTATTTTTCGTTACCGTACAGTCAAACCCCGCTGCCATCATTTTCATGACAGCCGTTATTACGGTCGATAAGTAGCGGCCAAAGCTCTTCTACGGGTTTAGGCCGCCGAGTTTAGTCTAACCCGTTCCTGTTAGTAATTGCGCAAGAATCTCCAACACCTGACACAACAATAATTGTTCCTAGATCAGCTCCGATTACATCAACTTTAAGCGATTTATTACCATTAATAGCATTATAATTGATTCCGTTCTTGTTAACAATACGGTTCACGCATATCATTTCGTGCCATTCATTCAGTGAGATCACTTTATCACTAACTTTTGCGTTACTGGAATATGTTTATTTATATTCAATGATTGTATGGGAACGTAGTTAGTCAGTACTTCGTGATTTAGTCATGATTTGATGACGTATTCGAGTCCCGATCGTTGTATACATAATTGCTAAGAAGTCGTGAACTCTTCGAGTGTTACTTTTGCGTAAATGGCTGATTGTGTTGTGACTAATCGGGGACTTATTTCCATTGTTACGTTCTGTTTGGGGACGTTTTCAGATTTCACCTAACATGTTTTCACGTGTTTTAGTTTTCGTTCATGCATTTCTGTTTCATAAAGCAATATCTTTTACGTTAGAGTTGGTTACTGATACGACCCTGAGAATGCCATGCCATTCTCTGGCTTTCATCTGTAGCTCACGACTTCTCTGCAAGAGGAATATTTCGTACTGATAAGTAGAATATCTTTAATTAACTTAGGATATATAGTGACCTTATTGGTGATGTTCTTCAGAAAGGTCAGGTGCGTAGTACTCGCAACTGGCGTTCGTGTATGACCAGATGTATGAACGTAAACGAGGCCAAAGGAGTATGTAAGGATCGTAACAGTCACCATTGCCAGGATCGCCCAGAGGACACGGTGGAGCACACGGTGGAGGTCTGCCCCGCTTGGGCGGAGCACCGCCGTGTCCTCGTAGAGGCGATGTGCAAGCCATGGCCCGGGGCGAGAGGGAGTGGGAGGCAGTCGCCTCCTTCTGCGAAGCAGTCATGCTAGCGAAGGAGGTGGCGGGACGGATGAGGGAGAGAGCCTCCCGTCCCAGCCGCCGCGGGAGACACTCCGGGCGTCGGGAGCCGCGTGACGACTCCCGGCCACCGTAGGCGCGGGCCTGCGGGCGGACAGCAATGGGTAGCTCACCGTCCGATCAGGACCAGGCCCGTGCCAAACGGCGCGTAAGTGTTCCACGCGCGCCTCAAAGAGTTGTCAGCATAATTTGAGGGGCCCCTTAGGGCCGAAGCCTGCCGGGTCAGCGGGATTGTCCGAAAGGGTTACCGCTACCCTGGAACATAAAGGGCAAAGGAAGGAACATGGGTGGGTTTTAGTCAGCAAGAGTCTGACACTCCCTTCCGCTCCACCCAGAGCGGGAGGGGTCATTTGATGATTTCCACTACACACTATCAATCTCGATCTGAATCATTTTGAAGGATAAATAATAATAAAGGCTAACCCATTGCTTCATATGTTCGATTTGATGATTTGTCTGCTCAACAACGTAAATAACGCAATGAATGTTGTTCAACTGTCAAAATGAAATTTATTGCTACTGATAGTGTCTTACGCAATTACCCTGCAAGTGGCGTTCTGTAGTTTCTGCCTGCCCCGATGGGAAGAAGACATGAGTTTAATTTTATGTATGTTGTGTTCCAATTACAATATAGACAAAAGATAGGTGGAAATATCCCTGAAATCAGTACAAGTTGGCCACAAAGTTTTTTAGTTGACACCAATTTAGGTAAAGAAAGTATTCCCCCAATAATGATAAGGTCTTGAACAAAAAACATCGCGTATGGTCCAACATTGGACCCAAACCCCATCTCAGCGCACGTCCTTTACGCCAAACGAGGACATTCGCACGTCTCAAAACATTATACACAGTATTGCTATTAGCATAGCGAATGCATTATTACATGTCATGTGCAACTCTAACTCGTTGATGAATATCTCTAAACATTTGATAGCAATAGCGATTTGTTCCTTACTAATTGCTGGGTGATTCGTAATTCGTGCTTGTTATTATAAATTGTGGTTGTTGCTTTTGGTCGGAGATGTAGATAATGTAGCTGTGTTTTGAGCACGATTGCCATTAATCCGTAGAATGCTTGTTCACGTCAGGTTTTCCGGCGAATCTGCTTGTCCATCGATCTGACGTGTCCTTGTCCATCGTCTTTAAGGGCACAGATGGGATTGTAGGTCAAGAGTCTTAACACTAGGTGATGTCGTCTTTCTCGGTATGCTTTGCATGAATAGGACTAAGTAGGTACTTCATCTTATACTATGTAGACTTGACTTCATAACGACCGGGAACATATATATCTTCCCGATCGTTATAAAGGCACTAGGAACTATACCCGAAGGCCAGTTCTCGTACTTAAAAACCGTTAAAATTCAAGTTGCAATCTCATCTCAGCGAAAACTCAATGTCAAAAACTTGTCAAAAATGCATGGAAATTGCTTGTAATTTTGACAGATTGAGACTGAGGTTAGAATGCGAATGTTCTTAAAAAATACGGGAATTGCCCCTCTGATGCTTTTGTTTTATAATGAAAGGACCTTGTTTGAGGGGTCTTGTTTTTACATAACCATTTCTGCATTTTTATTTGACTTGAGAATTGTAAAAATATAAGTATACCTCATGATACTCGACCGTCACATCGTCTTCATTTTAATGAGATAAGCATTTTTTATATACATGTTATACCTACCCACGTAGGTGTTCATATACCATAATTGATGACTGTATCTGTCTGTGCGTTGATTACCACTAGACGAATCACACCATCGCACCCTATGACCCAATACTTGACAAATGGCTTTAAAATTGTACTATAATTTCAATGGACTTCAACCGCCAGCGAAAAAGGAACTTTGAACCAAGAAGCTAGACTTGATTTCGGTCTGTTGAGTGCTAATTTGAAGTGTTTTTATTTTAATTTGAGAAGTTTTTTGGTTGATAGATTCTGATTTGTTAACTCTATTGATTATATTCGATTATAGTCTTGTTATTGTTGTTATAAATAACTTTTAAGAAGTTTGTCTTAACGAGTAAGAATTGGGAAAGCTTTTAACTTATAGAGTGCAGTGGTGGCCCCGACTTACGAGTTGCAGGTTGTGGGTTCGAATTCATGTGACATCCACTGGTCCCGCGTGGTAGATTACAGCCCACTCCCTCTCGAAGAGAGGAGGCCTGTATCCCGGCAGGGGGAACGTGTTAGGCTCCCCCTGCCAAACCTATAAGTAACTTATAAAAATGTAATCACAATTAAATTAGATAATCATGAAGTCATTCCTTCTCGGCTTGCTGCTGGGAAGTTTGTTGCGCCACTTCTTCTTCCCAGCGAAAGCACTGGGAAATGATGAAGGGAGGGCGTTTTGGGGGACTGTCTTATGTAATTTTGACGTTCGAAAAGTGCTGATTCTCAGCCTAATTTGAATAAATTACTTTTGATTTTGATTTCTTGGGAGAATAGAATAGAATACTCTTTATTATATATACCATATAAATTACTTACATAATATATAAATTTTACAAAGGGTGACACAATGGCTAGAATTAGAAGATTTAAACAATAATCCAATAGTAGGAATGCACAATAAGACGATCAACAGCTGCTATAATAAAAAAAAAAACATTAATACCCCGACGACTTCCTTCCACAATGTACCAATCAAACCTCAACAAACTAAAAAGATAAAAATCCAATTTATATAGGAAGACAATTCTCACTTAAAAAGGTCCCATGATAAAAAACCTAGTCATCGAACGCGGGACG
This sequence comes from Apamea monoglypha, assembly GCA_911387795.2. Classification (NCBI taxonomy): domain Eukaryota; kingdom Metazoa; phylum Arthropoda; class Insecta; order Lepidoptera; family Noctuidae; genus Apamea; species Apamea monoglypha. The sequence goes on along the minus strand of OU426930.1, from coordinate 13,526,548 downwards.
ATAAACCGACTTTCGTATCATCTATCAATCGTACATGGAGAAGCCAGCAGGGGATCTACTATTAAATTCGTCATTCCCACCAATGAACACACTGGACACAGTAAAACACAGAGTAACAATCTCGAAACAAAAAAATATAGGTAGGAACGACACGATGTCTGTAGATGGAACAGTGTCTATCAACAAATAAAAAGAGACGCCTACGACATCTTAAATAGAAAAAACAATTACATTCATGACATCTCACAGTTGTTTTTTTGGTCGCCATCTCGATCTGGTGTTTCGACATTGAATGACAGTATTAATTTCATTTTGTATTACCGCATGCAGAGCGCCTTAAAGACTACAGTGTCTTGGCTGCGTAGGATTCTCCCAGCTACAAATAGATGAAGGATGACGACAGAATTATAATTCTGATGATCTGTTAGTAGCTTTAGGCTACCAAGCTTTGTCTCAGTAGAATTAAAATCTAGTGTAATTACAAAATTTCAATAGTGGATAAGTTACCCGTCCTTCGGGTAACGGAAGCCCGGAAAAGACTGGCTTCTATGTTCTACGATCTTTTAAAACGTATCCATGATATTCTTTCAGGTACACGGGAGCAAGGCCGCCAGGAAATACCTGGTGGAGGGGTAGCAGGCCATGGCTGTAAATGCGATAAAAAAAAATCGTTTGCATCTTTTTTAATCATGCATCCAACAGGAAAAATAGTAGCTTAGGAAAATCCTGAGGAAACTTCAGAAAGGTTTAAAATAGATTCTCTAAAAGTCTAAATAACGACAGAACCTAACAAAAACCAGGAAAACAAAGATACCTCTATGACAATCAACGAACACACCAAATACCGATACCAATTACGTTTTACACAAGAACAAGGTACCGAATACCAATACCAATTACTACACAGTCACCAGCACCGATGAGATCCCATCAGGCCATCACCACAAGTCAACACACCTTACCGATTGTCTCCACCACACTAAAAGCCAGTCATTTAACAATCCCAGGTGAGATGAAGTCACGTAACGAATTCGGAGTGGTGCTTCTTTCTAATGAACTATTTAATGTCAAATCGTCTCGATAGTTGATGCAAGGGATAAGCGGTCGCGATAAAGTATTTGATTAAACTGAAGATGAGTATCGTATCGTCGGCTAGATGGGCGGACGATATTGTTACCATCGCGGGTAGAACCTGGATCAGGTTGGCACAGGAGTTGCGGAAGGATCGTACGTTCCCGCGACCCCCGGTGTAGGTGTGAGATGGAATACTGGGGTGGTTTTTAGTCAGTAAGAGTCTGCCAGACCCCGCCGCCCGCCCCAGGGCGGTGGACATCCATGAAGATTTTCCACCCCGGAAAAAAAAAAGTCTGGCGCAGGAGGGTTGAAGATTGGCACATGAAAAGAAAGGCCATAGGCCTCTCTTTTTTTTCTGTGTTCTCAGCAGCGGGTGAAGTCGGGCTGTGGATGATGATGAAGCTAAGTAAGCAAGTCTGGCTCACGCATCCAGTAAAACCTTATTAAAACTAGTTAGTGCTTCATAATTATTTTGATGAGTAGGATTTTTTTTTCGTTGAAACGTCCTAAAGGCGTCCTTCGACCTTGCGCAGCAAGTGTTATGTCCAAAGCCTGTGAAAAGTGAGAAGTAAAAATTGCTAAACGGATCGTTTTAAAAGTAATTTTGATGTTGAGATGCCATTTAAAGTCAAAGTCTACCAAATTTTTAATAATTTTCATCTTTCTTATTGTTTGCACCACACACGTTTGTCGTCGACCGGCGCCTGCGCCACCGTGTCACAACAAGATAAAGCCTGTCCCGACCCAGTTCCCACAGTAGCCGATACTTAGACATGTCACCAAATATTGACAAGCAGAAGGCCAATCTTTGTGTCTCCTCTATCGACTATTGTCGCAATCAATCTATGTAGATTGATTGCGACAATAGTCGAATGAGGTCCTTTAGTGTGATTTGGCACAGAAACAAACGGTTGTCATGAGCCGTCAGAAGTCATGAAGATATCTGACCACCACCACATATGAAAATTCATATTATTAAGCCGTCAATTTACTGCTTAATTCAGCTCTCAGTTTTTAATATTATTTCAGTCAAACCTTGTGTACTGCCAAAACTGGCAAAGCTTTGTAATAATATCAGTCAGTAAGCGCTTTTACTAGCATAATCAGCCTATAATGTTCCCACTGCTGGGACACAGGCCTCCTCTCTGTGAGAGGGAGTGGGCCGTAAACCACCACGCGGGACGCAGGCATGTCTTCGAATTTTAGGTTCTAGGACACTCTTTCCTTCACCGTATTGAGAGCAGTGGTGATGAAATAATTTATATAAGTAAAGTATCCTGTCCGGGTTCGAACCTACGACTAAGTCAACTCGTAAGTCGCGGCCATTACCACTGGGCCACCTCTGCACCAAAGCGCAAAATAATAAACCTTTTTTCATACGCCCTTTATCTACAATCTTATCATTCCCGTCAAAATCACAGAAAAAAATTGTCAAAAAGCAAAATGGGAGTTCTGTGCCCACCTCCAATGTGGACGTGTCGTCCGAAATTTTAAACTGGTTAAGTTTTTTCTCAACACGCTATCGAAATAACTCATGTATTAAATAAGTTATCGAGAAACGTGTCGGTATTAATACTTGGCTCTTAAAACTGTTTTTCGTAATGAAGATTAATTTTGAGAAGTTCTTGGCCTATGACTACGAGATGCGGATTTTGGCTTTCCGATGTGAATATGTAATTTGTCTCTAGGAGAATTTATGATGAATTTGAATTGAGATTTTTTTAAATTTTTATTTGCATTTTGTTCACGTGTTTAGCAGTGCCCCTTGACTTATTAGGTGATTTTACACATAGCAGAATAAAAATTGATGTGATGAGAACAAAATGATATAAAAGCGAATGGCGTTCATCTTTTAAGCTTTTATTAGAATATACGGAGAGAAGAGCCTATAATGTTCCCACTGCTGGGAAACAGGCCTCTTCTTGGTGAGAGAAAGAGTGGGTGGTAATCCACCACGCGAGCCCCGTGCAGGTTGGTAGATGTCACATGTCTTCGAATTTTTGGTTCTAGGACTTGCCGGTTTCCTCACGATGTTTTCCTTCACCGTTTTGAGAGCAGTGGTGATGAAATAATTTACACAAAGTGAAGCGCCTGTCTGGGTTTGAGCCTACGACCTACAACCGAGTGATACCAGTGTCAAACGCAAACTTAAAGCATTTATTTCAATTAAACCATTTACAGGCACATTTGAATTGTCAAGGAGTCCGTCAGTCAGAAAGATGAATTACTTGCCCATTCCAAAGTGTCGTAGATCCTTGAAACTTTTCTATAGTCAACGTCTCCAGATTTTCTTTTGTCTTGTAGTTCGAATGTCTAAGGAAAGGTCACATGATTTTCTAACTCCCTCCACGTAAAAAGGCGTGTCGTCATTAATATGTCTTCTTTTGCACCTCAATGAAAGTTCTTCCAAAACCTGTTTGAATCTCAAAACTAGAAATATTCCATGACACACGATAAGTTGTGTGCTCGTACTTTCAAATTGTCGCCGATACGGTATCGTAAGCAATTGTTGTGAAACTTGTTTATCCATCAATTAGTAGATATTAGGCATAAAATATTTTACACGCAAAAAATGGCGTTGACTCCATGTGAATGAATGGGACAATTATTATTTTGTCACGGATAAGGCGTGTCGCAAAAAAGCATGGAGAATGGACATGACTGTCACATGTGAATCCAACAGAGGTTTTATGACCGGTTTTAAAGGCACCAGAAGGCACTCATAATCAGCCTATAATGTTCCCACAACTGGGACACAGGCCTCGTCTCTGTGAGGGGTAGGCTGTATTTCACCACGCGGGCCCTATGCGGGTTGGTAGATGTCACATGTCTTCGAATTTTTGGTTCTAGGACATGCCGGTTTCCTCACGATGTTTTCCTTCACCGTTTTGAGAGCAGTGGTGATGAAATAATTTACACGAAGTAAAGCTCCTGTCTGGGTTCGAACCTGCGACCTACAACACGTAAGTCGCGGCCGTTATCACTACCGCCACTACCAGAAGGCACTACAAGCACTGAACAGCACCCTGATTCCGTAACACACGTTCAATCACAATCTTAGCAATTTTGAAGAATAAGGCTTCCATTGCTTCATATATTCGAAAAAAATTGTTTGCTCAACAACGTAAAGAACGCAATGAATGTTGTTGAATTGTCAAAATGCGAGCTGTTGATACTGTTAGTGTGTTACGCAATTACCCCACCGGCCTTCTCCATACGAAATTGCCTTTTGGAAGGGGCAACTAGAATCAAATCATTTTTCTTGTATAGACGCCAGCAGGTCAAGCTACCCGAAACTGTCAAAATTTTCCAATCTACCTTGAACCTTAATGCTTCATCGATAAAGTTGAAAATCTATTAAAGAAATTTGACAGATTGTAGTAGCTTGATGTGCTGGCGTTTGTACATTTTGACGTTCATTAGGACCTTTTATTTGTCTATTTGAAATAAATGATTTGACTTTGAGTGCATCAGCTTATCTATTCTGTAAGAATCTTACCGTGATAACTTAGGTGAAGTGTGCTGTTAATAGTGTCAATCCTTAGAATGTAAGGGAAGGGCAGCTCACCCCATACTCACTTCACCTATGTTTTCACGGTGAGAATTTTACAGAATAGACCGCCAGATTTTGTATGAAATTGACATGAGATAAGTGTCGTAACACGTTGCAATTACAATAACGGTTGGATGTTTGGTAGTCATGTCGAAACCCGTATAAAAAAAGCAAGAACATGATACATTACATGTTGCAGTCTATATTTTTAAATATATATCAATTCTAGCTTGCGTCAGCGGCTTCACCTGCATGGATGTCCGAACGTGCCATCGGGCAGGAAGTACCCTATGTCCAACTCCAGGATGCCATCTATCTCCTTGCCAAATTTGATCGAAATCCGTTCAGTGGTTTAGGCGTGAAAAGGTAACATACAGACAGAGTTACTTTCGAATTTATAATGTTAGTAAGGATGTTTATTTAACAGTATGAATAATTCATTCAGATACCTAAATGCTAATTTATATTATTATGTCATCTACATTCCAAATTAGAATTGAAATACACATCAACACGACTAATCAGTTGCGGAACCTGCATACAAAAAAAACTACTAATTAGATAAACGCTGTGATTTATTATCTCCTTTAGTTTCAACAACTATAATCCTTAATTAATTCAGTAAAAGATACAAACACATCTATAAATCGGTATAGATGTGTTTGTATTTTTTACTGAATTACGAAAAGCGACTTTAATTTAAATTATGTATATCGATACATAATTTAAATTAAAGTCGCTTTTCGTGTCTCTGTGTGACCGTGTTGTTCTTCTAAACTTCGAAACGGATTTTGATGCGGATTTTACTGTCATTTAGAAAATTTATTCCGGAAGGTTTGTATGTATACAAACCGACTTTAATATGAAACTTACATATAATTAAACAGAAAACAATTATCGGAACAAACACACACAAAACAATCACAATAATAACAATTAATTGATTGGCTGGTAGAAAATGCTTCAGGCATTAAGAATTGTGCATGAAGTTATAATAAAATAGTATAAGTTATAATAAAAAATTAAGAAATCTTGATGTCTTGTTAAGTTGTAAAAACCATGCGAAACAGGGGCGAGTTGCTAGTAACATATTTTTAATATCGGGATTCAGACGAATCACGAAGACGCTAAATACTTCTACTACTTACTAATTTTATTGCAAATGTCTCAACACCCATAAGTCATTAATTACTTTTTCTAAATCACGACCAACGACAAAACTCTTAATGATTTTTAAACGGTTTAATCAACTCAGCCTATCGCAGTCCACTGTTGGACACAGGACTTTCCCAGGCTGCGCTACAAAACCTTGTCTTTCGCCTTCCGCATTCAGTCTGTCCCAGACACCTTTTTAAGATCGTCGGTCCATCTAGCTGAGAAACTTCTCACACCATGCTTGCTGATTCGTGATCTCCACTCCAGGACTCTTCTGTTTCACCGGCCATCGGTCTTACGCCAAACATGATCAGCCCACTGCCACTGCAGCTTGCTTACTGTGCAAGCTATGTCTCGTTAAATATTGCATTAATAATAATAGTCAGTTAAAAAATTTGACGGGTCGCGACCTTTGCGAAAATATAAAAAAAATAAAAAATGGCAGACGAAAATGTTTTATTATTTATTTTATTTTCATTCGTGACTGTCAACAGCGAATCACAATTTTGCAATTACGATTACAACTATCCATTGTATGAACAAAAAAATTCAAAGATTCGCCACCGAGACGAATGTCAAATTATATTAATTGCAATGACACCGTGCAAGCGTGTGAATCCCCAATTTGAAGGAAAAGGACGTGACGTAACGGTTCGCGATTTTTGTGCGCACATGCACGGTGTCTATGATAGAATTTCCATTGATTATCTCTACAATGTATAATTTAAGTTATTATAACCAATGACGTCAGGTTATGTATAAACAGAATTGTCAGTTGGTTTTCCCACTATTTTTAATTTTTGTCACACGATTTTATTTTGCATAAAATTGATTTTAATTAGTTAATTATGGTAATTTCGCAGACAGCGAAGAAGTCTTAGCATATACTCGTTTCTCGTACTTGTTTTATAATCTGACAAATTATAAAAAAATATAATAATGTTATAATCGTTTGATTAAAGTTAGTTAAATTCACATCAACATAGTTACGTAAAATCAACAAAATTAATTTTGTTTATTGGATGTTCACATCTTTGGAGGTGCTAAGTGAATGTTGGGCAACACAACACAACATAACTCAAACTCAAAGCATTAATTTCAATTAAACAATTCAAAAGGCTGCCCAACTTAAATGGGACTGGGCACAACATGTCTGCCGCATGCCGGACAAACTGTGGGCTATATAACACAGAATTCGTGACCTGAGACAGTGAGGCGGGTTCGCGGCTGACCACGTAGGAGATGGCGGGACGAGCTGGATAGAATCCGACAAAACTAGAAGGAGGACGCGCGGGCTCGCGAATGATGGAAGGAGTGGAGTGCTGTCCCACTCCTGGGCAAAGGCCTCCCCCTTTGCCCAGGAGTGGGACAGCACAGGCTAGTATAAAAAAACCATTCAGGCACTTTTGAATTGTTAAAGAGTCGGTTGGTTAGTCGGAAAGTTGAAGTTAGTTGTTTGCCAGGTTGTTGTTGCCGTTTTGCGTGGATGTGACGCATGTCAACGATTTCTTATTGTTTTTTTTTTTGTTTTTTATGTTCTTTTTTGCGTTATGTTTACCGCAAATAAACGTATTTTCTTTCTTTCTCTCTATCTTTCTATAAAACATCACGCCTGTGATCTTCAAAGGGTTAGGCAGAGGTGTACCTTTTGTTATGTTTAAGTCTCATGTACCAGGGGGCGAGCCTATTGACTGCGGGCTGCTACTGAAAAATTCTAGTTGGAAAAACTCAGTAACACTTGATATTATTTTATAAGGTAAAACATACATTAGTATATTAAAAATAAACAGAAATAACTTAACAAATATACTACCCACTACATTTTGCACTCTTGGGCAACACTTATGGTTTAAGAAATTTTCTCATTTTTCAACATGTAGAAGTAAATTAAGAAGCTACTTATTTGCCTTACTAAATAAACTACGGCTAAACAAATAAAATTAGTTACATTCTTTAAGACAGTTTTTGCTCCAACTTGCAATGTTCTCAAATCCAATCATTCTTTCTAATAAAAACAAAATCGAAACGACAAAAGTTGACTTTTACAATGAATGTCAAATTATATAAGGCCAGTAATCGTATTCATAATCAAGTTGGGGTCGGCTTCTAGTCTAACCGGATGCAGCTGAATACCAGTATTTTACATGGAGCGACTGCCTGTCTGACCTCCACAACCCAGTTACTGGGTAATACGATATACCCCTTGGTAAGACTGGTTATCAGACTTTCGGCTTTCTTTCTGTCAAAGATCCACGAATGACAGCCGGGACCAACGGCTTAACGTGCTTTTCGAGCCACGGAGGAGTCTTGGTATGTGAAGACGGCCACCTATCCACGGACCAACCGCAGCAAGCATAGCTTAACCTTATCAATCGACCCGTGCGGCTGTTCAACACGTAGAAGAAGCTACGAAGCTGCTAAGAATGTTTTTGCTCCGACTTGCAATCTTCTCAAATCAAATAATGAAAGGATGATGATGAGAAGATTGTCGTTTTGTCGTTTCGATATTGTTTTTATTCTAATAAAAACAAAATCGAAACGACAAAAGTTGACTTTTACAATGAATGTCGAATTATTTAAGGCCAGTAATAATTATTAACAACAAAAATAAAAATCTTATGTGACTGCATTGCCTAATCCTTGCACGGATTAATCGTAATAATGTGACCTCTTCACACTTAATTCTATCTCCACATACAACCATCTGTCCTCGACGCGAATTAGTTGCTTTACGACATTATAAATAAAAAACTCTTGAAACAATATTGCGTTAAATTACTACATCGTGTATGTACTCAAAGGCCATTCCAATTAAAGTAATCGACATTTGCATAGAAAATGCGCGTATCAATACGAATTTACGGCTGAGATAGGGTTTTGGTGTGGTGCAAGTGTAAAGCTTTTGATTTGATTGCAATTTATTGAGGCTATTCTCTGTAGTGGTCAGGACTTACATCCTGTGAAGGCAGTTCGTGTGTCAATTTAATCGTAAATAAATTTCTTACATAGGCAGGAGACAAAACGGTGACCTGTGTACGTACTACATTAAAAAAAATGTCTACAGTCGCCAAAAGAGGTAAGTAACCAGGGCGTCGGATAAAGTTGAAGTTTAGTAAGAAACCGATGGATATTTTTGAATGAAATTTAATTTGATAAATAAACTGTTTATTTTCTATTATTAAATTAAATTTTACTCGAAAACATCCATCGGTTTTTTACTAAACTTCAACTATATCCGACGACCCTGGTTACTTATCTCCTTTGATGACCGTACTTAGATAAGTTTGAGCTTTTCAGCCTATGCTTGTAGCTAAGACTTGGTAAGAATGCCGCCTACTCCCTTCTTTGCAATATTTAAGGTGCGGTGTCAAAAACACAAATAAAAAGGATTTCGTTTTAATTACTCTTTCTCTAGCTGTGCCACTTGAACGAGTTTGGAGATTATATTGATTTCTTCAAACTCATATCATCATCTGCCTAGCCTTTTCCCAACTATGTTGGGGTCGGCTTCCAGTCTAACCGGATGCAGCTGAATACCAGTATTTTACATGGAGCGACTGCCTATCTGACCTCCACAACCCAGTTACTGGGTAATACGATACCCCTTGGTAAGACTTGTTGTCAGACTTTCGGGCTACTGACGACCCGTAACGACTATCAAAGATCCACGAATGACAGCCGGGACCAACGGCTTAACGTGCTATCCGAGGCACGGAGGGGTCTTGGTATGTGAAGATGGTCACCCATCCACGGACCAACGCAACGTAAGCGTAGCTTAACCTGATCGATCGACCCGTGCGGCTGTTATTACTTAGCCACAAGCCCTACCTATTTTTTCTTCAAACTCTACTATAAAACTATTTAACCCATTCCCTGCTTCAGCTTATACCTCAACTCCGTACAATGTAACTACTCGTCACCTGATTAACTCGCCGCTCACGGCGGTCGGTTTTCCTCTAAAATTAAACAAATCCACAACGACGGTGTTTTGTCAACTCGTGACTATTGCCAAGGCCGCGGTGATCATCAGCGGTTTAGGGTTGACAGTAGTACGGTTGAATAGTTTAGTTAATTTGTTCTCGTTGAAGCTTGACGACTGTGAAATAAAATTAATTTATTTTGTAAATAGTATATCGTAATCAGTTTTACGCGTCATATTATAAAAAATAGTAAAGCTAGATGGGTTTGGCGTTTCCTATCTAGTATCTACTACATTGAATAGAAAGGCTGAAACAAACTCTGTGGTCACAATCTCTTTTAAAGTCCAGACGTAATGTTGGTACTCGAGGTGGCCCTGCACAAGTCCGAGGCCATGTGTTTTCATTGTCCTCGGGACGCGCCACCGTCGGGTTCCCAAATAACGGTAGGAGGAGTTCACATCGGCGTCGAGTCGACGAGAAAGTACCTGGGACTCGTCCTCGACAGCCGGTGGAACTTCGTGGAGCATTTCCGACGTTTGGCTCCCAGACTGGAGCGGGCCGGGGCTCTTGAGGCGGCTCCTGCCCAATCTAGGGGGTCCAAACGCCTCCTGCCAGAGGCTCTATGCGGGGGTCGTGCCCGGGTCGTCGTCTATGGCCCTTTACGGGGCACCAGTGTGGGCGCGTTCCTTGAGGCGGCGACCAGTCCACCGGTTGAACGCGTCTCAAAGGATCATGGCCGTCCGGCTAATCCGAGGATACCGCACGGTCTCCGCTGAGGCGCCGAGCCTCCTTGGCGGATTGCCGCCATGGGATCTGGATGTAAAAGTCCTCGCCCACAAATGGCAGTGGCGAGAGGAGGCAAAACGCCGGGGCGTAACTCCGCTGCCGCGAGAAATCACGGTACAGCGGACAGAGCTCCAGTGGGATCTCATGGCGACATGGAGAGTGCGATTGTCCATCGAACCATGTTACCTGCAATTCTAAGCTAACGTAAGTAAGAAAAGTTATTAATAATTTAGTAAGTCCGCTTCGATGATATAACCTTTTCACATTCTAATTAATTAATTTAATGTAAATCTAAACATTAGTCACCACAGATTCAAAACACGCGGCGGTATGGTTGATATTAAAAATAACACGAAAAATACATGCAAATGCATTATAAAATATGCAAGAGGCAGATAATATGCAGTCTATTATTTCATTGATTTTTATTTACCAATTAGTTAAACTAATAAATCTCCTCACGCGAAATCAATTAACTTTATAAAATGCAATTTTTTGTTTTGACTCCATATTTTGAAGCGAGTTGGTGTACGAGGTTGTGGGTTCAAATCCGAGCAAGTACTCGTATGAATGTGACTTTTTCAATCCTACTATCCTTCTAAAAGAAAGATGAAAGATTGTATGGATGGATGGATTGATGGATGGATGGATGGATGTATGTTTGATACTCTTTCACGCAAAAACTACTGAACTGATTTGGATAAAATTTGGCGCACAGATAGTTTATAATCAGTATTAACACATAGAATACTTTTTATCCCGATATTCCTACGGGATTGAAACTTATGCAGGTGAAACCGCGGGGTGCAGCTAGTTATCTATATTTTGAAGTTACGGTGAAAGCGTCTGCTTTTTATGAATGGGGTACTAAGTATAATTACCGATAGAAATATATAATTCTTCATTCATAAATGGCATCATTGTATTTCTTGTCTATTCTTTAATAATAATAATTATTGTCTGATTACTCTCATAGAAGAAAGACGTATTGACAGACTATTCAAAAGTTGCCTAGAAATTATTTTGAAAGATTTTTTGTCTGTCTGCAACAACGCAATGCATGTTATATGTAGGCAAATATTTTGACAAAATTACAATGGGTATCGTCATTTGATTGAACCTTAATTTTTTATTGTAATATTTTTAGTGTTAGAGATTCTTTTCTTTCTTCAATCAAACTGACTTCTTTTACAGCTTTTGTTTAGCTTCAATTGTATATTTTGAAAGGTAATTATGTGCAGTTAAGAAATTCGAAAAAGGCAGGTTCGAGGTGGAGCAAGAAAGGAGTTCCCGGAAGGACTTGGGGAGGCTAAAGCTTGCTTTTGCCCAGCAGTGGGAAAGCATAGGCTAAAAAAAAAGTTGTATCGTTAAGCACCTTAAGGCTGATTTACTTACACCTTCTTACTTTTCCGACTACGTTTTGCTAACGTTTGAAATAATAATGACAGTTCAACAGGGTGATGCGACCGCTATGTGTGAAATAAATTTAAGCAAAGATTTAAATCGCTAAATTTGTTCTGACTGTACCGCGAAAAAGTGTCCATACTGCGAAGAGTAAGCTCACACAAGATTAAACAGCGTTTCCATGACAATCAAGTCAAGTCTCTGCGTCATTGTGAGATGGCAAAACGAAACAGAAACGTGCCTATTTTTTGACGCAATAGAGCTAACGATTTAAATTTTTCTTTTTTTTTTCTCTTAATCCCCAACAAAACCAACAAATTTAGGACCAACGATAACAAATACCAGACACTACTCCAGCCAGCCAGCCCTACACCACTGATGACAATTGTGGGTAATCACGGCTGATGACGTCACGCGGCGTGCAGCGGTGCAACCTTCACGCCTGTCAACTGATTGCGAGACATTCGATTCGAGTTAGGTACTACACACACCAGATGAGCCGCGGTCGTGCGATGCGTAACGCGTAGGACTACGTAAGTACTATAAAAAATCACGATTTCCGTAATGGGTACATGGTACAGTTAACATTGTAAGCAGGTGCATTATATTGTTAATTGTAATTGATTTAATTCCTCGTTCACCTGAGAACTCTCCGGTAAGATTAACATCTACTCTGGAGCACTACTGTGCTCCAGAGTCCTAAGCCTCAAAGAGGTATACCTATATATCGACAAGAATTCATGTCTTCAATCTGTGTTCCATATTATTGTATCAGTGTGAACAGACGCCAGCACATCAAGCTACTACAATCTGTCAAATTTCTTTAATAGATTTTCAACTTTATCACTAAAGCATTAGGGTTCAAGGATGAGTGGGAAAATTTGACAGTTTCGGGTAGCTTGACCTGCTGGCGTCTGTACCTTGACGGAACGGCAGTAGAGTCATGTGGAGCTATGTTGCAAACCATGCTCCACTTCCTATCCTGCCCTCTGTGTCATGCGGTCAAAGTTACCTCTGCGCTACCACCGACGATGCCGTGGAAATGGCTAAGTTTTGGGCCAACATGATCTGAATTACAGTCGCGACACGAATAAGAAGAGGAATGTTTAGCCATAAAGTATATCACACATTGTGTGCTTAATTGTAACAAAAGAGACTGACTGTACGTATAACAAAAGTCTCAGAACTAAGATAAAATCTGAACCAAAGTAGTAATTGATGTTTAAACTTAAAACCATAAAGAAGGTTTAATATCTTATACCTTACTGTAAGATAATACCTTATCGTAAGATAATTTTGAGTACAAAGTACTTACCAATTATTTGTCTAGCAGAAGATCCTCAAAACATATCACTGCCATTCATCACAGAGGTATCGGACTGGTGTGGATGATAGTTAGTCGGTTTGCTAAGCAAACTCTTGTACTTAATCAATTTTTGCTCCACTGTTCTCTTCAAAATATGACGTCACGTTAACTGACCCATAAAAAAATGAACAACGCGCGATTTCGCAGGTTGCGTCTTCCGCGACCTCAAAGCAATTCGGTGTGTGTAAAGCTTTACTTACGTTGACATTGCTCGTGGTCACATTAGTTGCATTAAATCATAATTAGGAACAAAAAAAAAAGCATAAGTAATAAAAACACTATCAGGCATAATGTAAAATATAGAGTGTTGCTTTTTGATTAATACGTTTCATAGATAAGTTAGGCCTAATGGCGACCTCCATATTGGATTCGGACGTTCTATGACATTGTATGTAATGTAGAGTTAAGTAGTGTTTGACATTAGCCACATGATTTCCTAGGTCGAAGGTTAATTTAATTTTAACCACTTGTTCTACTTGCTTGATTATCATCATTAGTAACTTATAGCAGTTCACTGTTGGACCTCCAATCGTACGCTATTTAACTTGATTCTGCGAAGATCATCGGTCCACCTAGCCTTAGGTCCAATGTGTGCTGCTTTGCGGAAAACTTCTGCCATTGTTTTCGATTTTCCGGAATATCCAAGACACCACAACCAAGTTCCCGTTATGGTAATTATGATTCAAAACCGGTCGGGTGTGGAGGTCGGAAATACTCCCAGGATAAAAAGTATCTTATGTAGGACATAGGCTACTTCCACTACCCAGGTCATGGTCTTTCTGTGTGCTAAATTGCGCCCAAATCCGTGGAACCGTTAAGCCCTAAAAAGGTTTTTGATATACCGATATGACGGACCGAGTTACTTTCGCATTTATAATAATTATTCCTATATAATTACTATATTATATTACTATGGATTCGTGAAGTCACTTAATTATGTACCGATTTATAACAAATAGGTCCCTAGATTTCAAGGTGACAACGAAGATCAAGACTCGTGCTTGATAGGTACTATTGTAGACCATTGCGCTAATCGTGCGCAAGCGCAACGTTGTTCGTCTTTTGTCTGACGGTAAGCATTGTTTTGTCATTGTTTAAAAGTTTGATTGCTATCAGATATTGATCATATTCATGATGAAATCGGTTTGTCTGTGATGCGAGTAGTCGTGTGGGTTCCATCATGGGTAGTGAAAGTAAAACATGCTACCAATCATCATCAAATTGTAAGTAGGTCATTTGACAAGTATTATTGTGAAAGGATTAATTATTTATCTCGTATAGGCTATGAGAACATGAAACTTACCTAGTGTAGGTAGTGTACCTACAAATGAATATTTACAGTGTATAAGAGTTTTACTGACGTACGTTTATTAAAGAGGGTTTTCCCCTACTAATTACGTACTTCAAACGGAGATTTTAGATTATATATCTTTTGAAACAAAGTTCCTTATCGCACGTACAGTATGTACACTTGGCGAATGAAAGCTAGACCGAAAAGAGTGAAACATTTTGACCGTCTTTTACTTACTTTTACCATTTTTTAATTAGTTATTTCGATTTGCCTGTTATTCAATACATAATACCTTGGATTCAGGGGGTCTACTACGAAGTGCAAAGTGCGAATGATCGGATCGAACTGACACATGGCCGAACCGAATATTATTGAAAAATGCGAAAAAATTCGGATCGGCTCAGTCGGGTCGGGACCATAGTCAATATTCGAAACAGTGGAGGAGTGTAGGATCGGGACCGACTGAACCAAATAGTAACTTCGTAGCAGGAAACGGCCGAACATTCGGCCGATACCACTTCGGAGTAGACCCCCTGTACATGATTTTGGTTTTGAAATTTTCCGTCAGGTAAAAAAAAAATTGATGTTCCGTACATTTGACCACGTAGGTATTACACATCGGTAGACAACAGCTGATTAAAAAAAAAATTTACCGACGAAAATTAGGTTGCGTGACGATGTTCCTGCTACCCTGTAAAGGTACAGCGAAATTTCGTCATCCTACCGGGTGTCCGAACGACACCACTCATTTTTTTTCTTCTTATAATGCAGTAACAACGCCTCATTCTTCACAATTTTCATCCAACACCTTTCCATCAGACTGGAATTATCAAAAATCCCCCAACCTTCACAATTTTCCTGCAAAAAATAACTCCATTGTTAAAACCATACACTAATTACATTTCGAAAGCTCTCATAGTCTCCCATAACGAACCTAACATCATTATTTTAACAGAACTTATTCACAGAACGTTGCAGTGAACTATTTTTCTTCAATCAACACGTGTGCATTAAAACTTACTGCAAACACTAGCGAGTATTACGAAAAAAATAATGTGAAGTGAGAATTTTGAGTTACGGCTTAAAGTTCCGTATTTTGGTTACTGTATTTTTGCTGATGATGAAGTAGATGAGTGAAAAGGGAGGGAATATGAATGTGCAAACTGGCAAAGAAGAATAGACAAGAAAAGATTTTGTGCCGACTCTAGAGGTAAACAATTCCCGTAATTTTAAGAACGTTCACAGTCTGATCTCAGTCCCAATCTGTCAAAAATACCTTTACTAACTTTTATACATTTCTGACAAGTTTTTGACATGAATTGTCGCTGAGATGAATCTCATCTCAGCGACAATTCAGCGACTAGATTTCAATTGTTTTAATTACGAGAATTGTCTTTCACGTAACATGGGACTAACTCAAGCAGAAGATGATGAACTAAATGTCAATCTGACAGTAGATGATGCAAGTGCATTATGGAATGATAATGTCTTAGAATTGGTTGGCAGAAGTAACTTGAGTAGGAAAGAGTAATAAGATTATCACAATAATATAATTTACCAACAAGCACTAAACTGATATCACAATTGTGTATAATGCTTCTAGGATAAAAGCATTATACACAAATCTGATATCCATTTTGAAATTTGGAAAGGAAAACCTGCATACTTGCAGTATAGGCCGGGGTAAGATGTAAATTGAAAATCATGCAAAGCAATCTACTGATTGCTTTCAAAACTTTCTTTATCTTTCTTTCTTTCTTTCTTTCTTTCTTAACTTTCTTTTTTTTTCTTTCTTTCTTTCTGGTTAAAGTGATGCAGCCAAAGATTTCGATTTCAATTAACGGAACCCTAAAAAAACTAACAAAATAAACAAACAAACCAGAGACAATGAGCGTAGCATCATGAATCATAGAGTTTGGCAACACACGCTAATGGTACCAAGTACCATAGACTTTTGGTTATGAAACTGTACTAAAATGAGTTTCTTAACTTTTGGTCATCGATCAAAAGCAGTGCAGCTAGATTTTTGCGAGGTCAGGTTTGATTTTGAGTGTAGATTTTTAGATGATAAGCATAATTAATGAATTGTTGTGGTTATGCAAAAGATGTTGTTGAACTGGCGGAATTCTTACTTGGTATCAATTTGGTTGCTGGTATTTAGCATAATAGCCTATAATGCTCCCTCTGCTGGGGACAGGCTTCCTCTTTGTGAGAGACAGAGGGCCGTAATCCATCACGCGGCCCCAGTGCGGGTTGGAAGATGTCACATTCGAATTTTTGGTTCTAGGACATGCCGGTTTCCTGACGATGTTTTCCTTCGCCGTTTTGACAGCAGTGGTGATGATAGGGTAATGATGATGAAAGTGCCTGCTTGGGATCGAACTGGCTAGTTGGTATTAACTAAGGGTTAAATAGCTCTGATTTTTGTGATCTGTTCTGTGTGATGATTTTGTCATCGTTGTAAAAAAAAAAACCCTAGACTCATTCTAGAAGATAATGTTTTAAATATCAAATGCAGATATGGTCAAATGCCAACCAATTTCAACTTAAGCAAGATGGGGAAATACATTTATTGTACCTACCTATAGTTGAAAAAATTTCCAGGTGTGTGGTAATTTATTTGTTTAATTACCAATTCTAAGAGAATTCTTCGTTGACTGTCATCTATACTAGATATTTATGATGACCGGTTGCGGCGGGACACCAAGGTTTACATTAACCATACGAAACTATAGAAGTAATACCTAATATTGAAAGTGAGCAGGTTCTGTCCACCATGTCTTTTGCAATGCTATTAAATATAATGAAAGTTGTATTATTTGTCCACGCTGTATCTGTAAAAACAGAGAGATAAATACATTAGTATAACATAAACATAATCAGCCTATAATGTTCCCACTGCTGGGACATAGGCCTACTCTCTTCGACAGGGAGTGGGCTAATAATCTACCACAGGGCCCAGTACGGGCTGGTAGATGATGATGACGTCTTTGATATTTTTGTTCTAAAACATTCTCTTTTTCTCTCTCTCTTTTTCTCTCTCTTTCTCTCTCTCCTTTTCTCTCTCTCTTTTTCTCTCTCTTTCTCTCTCTCCTTTTCTCTCTTTTTCTCTCTCTCTTGTTCTCACGATGTTTTCCTGTCATGTTCAACTTGAAAAAAGCTGGTGCTTCTTATGGGTTTTCTTTTTAACTGCTATCCGTATTTATAAGACAACAGTCGTTCAATTCTGCAAGGTTAATTCTAATTACATAATATGCATTGGTCGATCACCGATGAAAGTGTTGCAGTGGTGTATGGATCTTTTAATTTTTGGCATACTTAAAATAATATTATCGGACAAATAACAACAAAACCAGTGTAAGTTGGCCTCCTGTGCTATTGAAACTCGACACTACGCTAGGCAAGCTTAATGTCAGTGTTACTACTATAACATTACAAAAAGAGGCCAGTTCAGCAGGCTTCAATTAGAACTGCCTACTGAACTGGCCAGTTTTCGGGATGGAAAATGTAGGAGCAGGAACCGAATTCCAACTTTGTAGCAAAAACTTACACATCAGTAATTATCTTCATGATATACCACATGCAGTACATACCTAGTACCACCTAACAATATTCTCAACTGTAGTGACTATAATATTACGTCTCTCAAATTAGCATAAGTGGCCGTTTAGACTATGTAACAGAGGCGAGCAGAGGTCAAACGACTGACTTAAAGGCAGTAAATTATATAAAACTTTTGTCACCTAACTTATAAAGACATGCCGTGGGTTGGTGATTTATGGATTTTTGGATATACTTTGATATTACTGCGATGTGAAGATAAAAGGTTGAACGGTGTCGTCGTATAATAAGTAGCAAATATTGTGAGATATAGGTAAGTATACTGATGAACTTATGAAGTCGAAATGCTTCCTTGTTTTTTATGATTATGACCTGTCCAACTTCATAGGGGGCTTGTGGCTAAGTCATAACAGCCGCACGGGTCGATCGATCAGGTTAAGCTACGCTTGCCGCGGTTGGTCCGTGGATGGGTGACCATCTTCACATACCAAGACCCCTCCGTGCCTCGGAAAGCACGTTAAGCCGTTGGTCCCGGCTGTCATTCGTGGATCTTTGACAGTCGTTACAGGTCGTCAGTAGCCCGAAAGTCTGACAACCAGTCTTACCAAGGGGTATCGTATTACCCAGTAACTGGGTTGTGGAGGTCAGATAGGCAGTCGCTCCATGTAAAATACTGGTATTCAGCATCCGGTTAGACTGGAACCCGACCCCAACGTAGTTGGGAAAGGGCTAGGCAGATGATGAACTGTCCAACCTCATTGGTTAGACATAATCAGTAGCAGTTCCCACTGTTAGAAAACGGGCCGTAATCCGCCACAAGCCCAGCGCTGGTCGCTGTATCTACATGCATATGATGTTCCCACTGCTGGGACACAGGCCTCCTCTCTTCGAGCGGGAGTGGGCCGTAATCCATCACGCGGGCCCAGTGCGGGTTGGTAGATGACACATGTCTTCGAATCTTTGGTTCTAGGACATGCCGGTTTCCTCATGATGTTTTTCTTCACCGTTTTGAGACGGGGTAGTGAAATAATTTACACAAAGTAAAGCTCCTGTCTGGGTTGAACCACACCACTGTCTACAATACATGATCTAAATTATTTATTTTTTCAGTGTGGGTGTGTAACTTTGATACATTTTCGTATAATTATATCTGCGAATTCAGTTTGCCACTGTATCTTTCCAGGATATGAAAAGACAACACGAAATGCGACTTTATACTATGAAGCTAAAGATATACTATAGATAGTAGTATAAAACAATGTTGCATTTCGTGTGCGACTAAACAAATTAAATTTTCCAAAATATACAATGGATTTTGATGAAATTTTCACTACTTATAAGTTTGAGCATTTATTCCGCTAGGTTTAAATGTATTTTTAACCTTAATAACTAACTTAGGCATAGCATAAAATTCTTGATGTTTTGAAATGTCACCAACACATCCGTGCTAAGCAGGGGCTGCACCCCAATTGCGCAACATACTCACAATCTTAAACTAATGTTCAAGATTGTTATCGGTTTGTGACATTTTTGGGTAGATATTGCTGTACTTTTAGTTAATGGATCGAGACTGCAATAGTTGTTTGTGCCATGACATAACTTGGAAATAATCCTACTAATATTATAAATGGAAAGTTTGTATGGATGGATGGATGGATGTTTGTTACTCTTTGACGCAAAAACTACTGAACGAATTTGGATGAAATTTGGCACACAGATGGTTTATAACCAGGATTAACATATAGGATACTTTTTATCCAGATATTCCCACGGGATCGAAACTTGTACGGGTGAAACCGCGGGGCGCAGCTAGACTTAAATAACAATACTGCAATCAGAATTTAGGTTTTGACTTTGAATTGTGTCACTTACTGTTCAACTTCAACCAACACTGTTACTTTGTACAGCACTCTAATTGCGCTATCTGAATCATTTTGAAGGATATTGCTAATCCATTGCTTCATGTGTTTGAAAAAATTGTCTGTTCAACAACGTAAACAACGCAATGAATGTTGTTGAACTGTCAAAATGAAAGCCATCGCTAGGTACTGATGGTGTGTTACGCAATTACCCCGTTAGTCGCTAGTTACCTACAAAGTAAGTAAATCCGCTCCATTCGCTATTAGAAGCAACTTTACATATATTTTCATTTAGTTACCGCATATTATACATTCTGTATCAATTAACATCCTCATAAACCGCAAGGACTCGCAAGTAATTAAATTAATCAAGTAATGTTCAAGTAATGTTTATAACCTAAAACATAAATTATTGGTAACATTTTTCCATTAATATGATTGTCTGATCTTCAATAAATATGTATATTTACGATAAGTTTTGTACTGCCACCAAAACAGGAAGTTGGACAGAAGGCCCATTCCAACAGTAACCTGATTTTTCTTACGGTGATAAGAAGTGTAGATGAGTACATTTCCCTAGAGGCTTCTGAACACTGCGATCAATATTCTGCTAGAAAGGTTTTTTTTTTTTTTTTAATCAAACAATGAAATAACCAGGAAGTACCTGCAGTCTATTTTCAATAGTAACCTCGTAACTTTATGCCTTTGTCCGGCGGGGTAATTGTGTAATACATTACCAGGAGCAATAGCTATCATTTTGACAGTTCAAAAACATTCATTGCGTTATTTATATTGTTGAGCAAAACAAATTTTTCGCTCATGTGAAACAATGGATTAGCAATATCCTTTAAACTGATTCAGATTGTGATGGATAGTGCGTTCCGCAGTTAGGGTACTGCCGGTCGATTCTGTAAAAATCTCACCGTGAAAACTCAAGTGAAGTGAGCTTGATGTGACTTGTCAGTAGTGTCAATCCCTAGCATTATTTGGAATGACAGCTCACTCCACGCTCACTTCACCTAAGTTTTCACGGTGAGATGGTTACAGAATCGCACTGCTGGACGTAGTACTTTTGTCATGCGTATTGCTGACATTTACTTCTTTCGTATCATACATAATCAGCCTATAATGTTCCCACTGCTGGGACACAGGCCTCCTCTCGGTGAGAGGGATTTTTTTTTTGCGTTGCCCCACACTAGGAATTTCTCCTGTATCGTTGGTGCGTTTACAAACATTTAAACTCACATACACAAACAGCCAGACCCGGAACAACAACTTGTATGTCATACAAATATTTGTTCCGTGCGGGAATCGATCCCGCGACACGCAGCGCAGCAGTCAATCACAATACAGTCAATGAAGGAAGGAAGGAATGGGCCGTAATCCACCACGCGGGCCCAGTGCGGGTTGGCAGATGTCACATGTCTTCGAATTTTTGGTTCTAGGACATGCCGGTTTCCTCACGATGTTTTCCTTCACCGTTTTAAGAGCAGTGGTGATGTAATAATTTACACAAAGTAAAGCGCCTGTCTGGGTTCGAACCTACGACCTACAACTCGTAAGTCGCGGCCATTACCACTTGGCCACCACTGCTCAGCTGCTTTCGTACCACTCCATTGACAAATGTACAGACGCCAGCACGTCAAGCTACTACAATCTGTCAAATTTCTTTAATAGATTTTCAACTTTATCGATAAAGCATTAAGGTTTAAGGTTAATTGGGAAAATTTGACAGTTTCGGGTAGCTTGACCTGCTGGCGTCTGTACCTAAAGCTGACTTACCACCGGATATGGCTTCATCATCATCATCATTTCAGCCGAAAACGTCCACTGCTGGACATAGGCCCCCAAGCACCGCCACTTCGACCGGTTCTGTGGTTCCCGCATCCAGCGGATTCCTGCGGCATTCACAAAATCATCGGCTCACCTTGTGGGAGGCCTTCCAGCATGGCTTGCCTGCTGGTAAATCAGTACAGGGTGCGCTAGATGTATAAGTTTATTCCTTTCTGAATACTCTGATATTGCATCTCTTCATTTGAAGACTGAGTGAACCTTTTGCAGTGTTGTCTTTCTTTGGTAATGTTGAAATTAATGTGATCGGCATGTTATGTCACTTAAAACGGTATTAATATTCATAGTGATGACCGAAGAGCCATGGATATCCTTGTTCATATCGCATTTTGTGTACAGAATATGATCATGCAGGTGGCCTAGTACTATATTAATTAAATTAGATCCTAACCTAGAAAAAAAATAATTGGCGAAAGCAGAATGCGTGGATGCATTTTTATCATCTTCTTGCCCCTTTTCTTAGGTACAGTCTGCATCTAAGTGTGTATTTTCTACGGATCATTCATTCGTGGATCTTTGACAGTAGTTACGGGTCGTCAGTAGCCCGAAAGTCTGACAACCAGTCTTACCAAAATGTATCGTAATACCGAGTAACTGGGTTGTAGAGGTCAGACAGGCAGTCGCTCCGTGTAAAATACTGGTATTCAGCTGCATCCGGTTAGACTGGAAGCCGACCCCAACATAGTTGGGAAAAGGTAGATGATGACCAGAAGTTAATGATATATAATTTATCATTGCAAAGCGAAAGTGACACAAAAATTAAGCTTCGAATACGGAAATCAAACCTACGACCCACAACCCAGACATTCTTCCACAGTGCCATCATTGCTCGCCCACTACTAATAAAAGTGTCATCATTTTTATCACACCTAATAGAATTAAGATTGAATACCGGTAGCTTACAATGATTCAAAAGTTAACAGTTTTTTTGTAATAAAACATTGTGATGATTCGAGGTCAGAAGTCAATGTTCTTTCTGAAGGATGCGCTAGTTTCTGATGATTTATTGATACGTTCGTGGACATATGGGGCTTAAAGTTTTTTCGAATTGCAGTTTGATCGTTGTTCTGATTAGTAGGATGCTGATTTGATTAAGTAGCTAGGTACTCTTCATTTCATGTTGAATTGGAACGATGTTTAGATGCTTGAGAGCAATTACTCGTATAAAGAACTTGCTCCAAATTCCACGTGACGGAAATGCTTGTGCTCAATGCCCAAAATGTTGTCGCTTTTGAAAGGCAAGTTGAAAAAGAAGTAAAAATGAAATTGGAGAAGCGCAGTGTAGCCGGTGTACGGCCGGTGGAGCGGAAAGGTTCCGGTAGGGCGGATGACCTTGTGAAGGCCGCAGAAATCCGCTGGATGCGGGAAGCACAGGACCGATTGAAGTGGAGGTGCTGAGGGGTGGCCTATATCCAGCAGCACAACGTCCTTCGGCTGCAATGAAATGATGAAGCAGCGTAGGTCTTTTTAGTTTGGAGTTGTGGGCCTAATGAACAACACAACAACAACAGTTTGAAGAAGGCTTTCCAAAGAAATAAGGTAACTACTTAAAATGAGTGTCTTTCTGAGGCTCCAAACCTCACACACATAAATATAAGAGTTAATAACCAACTGTACCTTTATAATAATATTATAATAATGATCGCAAGTGAGCGTGAGCGCAACATAAAATATAACATTGAGCAACATCAAACAAGTAATATTATAATTTAAAACATAGCTTTATTGTGCAATTCGCGACAAAATTAATATGTTGGTCTCTTCTTGCCTTGAAACTCTCTGGCGAAAGGTCAGGTCGTTGGTACAGTTCTGTACAACAGTGGGCTAATAGGATGATAGGTAATAACTGTTCTGCGTGATTGTACCGCGGGTCAGCTGTTTGGTAATAGTTTGGAGTATTTCTTGTGATGTAATAATGGATGTATGAATGGATTATGTCTACTCACATTCTTGAAAAGTAACTTGTGCGAAAGAATTCTACCAGTGCCTTTGCTTCCGGGCGTTTCATAAAAGATACGTAAGGCATTCAGAAAGTCACTTAAAGTGATTCAACTGTGACAATGCAGCGCACAAACTATAGTCATATTTAAGGTTTATTTGGCCTCGCTATTTTCGTCGTGTATAACAAAAAAAAAACATCATTCTACTGCCCCTGTCCCAATTTATTTGGGGTCGGCATAACATGTCTTTTTCTTCGTTACTTCTTTATTAATCATCATCTCGGTAGTCACCCCCTTTCTAACCATATCATCATCCATCGTTTCTTTGGTCTTCCCCTACTCTTATAGCCATCGACATTCATACTCAAAACTTTCCTCACGACATTTTCCTCATATCTACGTATCATATGTCCATACCATGACAACCGATATCCACACAAATTTCCAGTTACCGGTTCCACTTTTGAACAAAAACAATATGAGAAAAATAACTCATTTAACTTTCTCTCAAACATTTTTCATCTTTATGTAGGTGGTTTTAAATCCCTATTTACAATAACATCAAGATCCAACGAAGCCTACAATCAAACACAAATCACGTCTAACAATTATGGCGATTAGTCAGTTGGTATAAAAATTTATCACCACGCTTCGCGAAGGTCTACCACAGTCACGACCCGCGACCGTACGTCGGTAATACAGCAATTAGCCATGATGCTTTTCCGCATGCATTTTTCCTGAATTTTCAATTGGATTGTTCATTGACTGGATTTTATGTATACGGTAGTGAAGGGGGAACGTGTGTGGCTATTAAAGTTATATGGCTATATGAAGGTACTTAGAGCTAATCAATTAGCAAAGCGATTGTTTATAGTAACATTTTTATGTTACTATAAACAAATCCATACCAACAATCGTGTGGCTGCAGTATTTTACTTATTTTTGTGAAGTACTCTATAGATATCATAATTTTATTTCTAATCAAAATGTAGGTACCTCGTTGGTGCGCATGAGGTCCTGGGTTCGATTCCTAGGTCCATCAAAGTGTATTGGGTTTTCCACTTTTATCTGTTCTGTGGTTTTCCATCAAAAATTTCCCGCAGTTTGGATTTGCGAAATGTGGGTCTACTACAGCCGATCGATTCACGGTAAGTTTTTTTACAGAATTGCACTGCAGCCGATCGATTCTGTAAAAAACTCACCGTGAAAAGTTAGGTGAAGTGAGCTTAGAGTGAGCTATCAATAGTGTCAATCCCTAGCATGAGTTGGAATGACAGCTCACTCCACGCTCACTTCACCTAAGTTTTCACGGTGAGCTGGTTACAGAATTGCACTGCAGGTACACCTCTGCTCACTCTCAGGAAACTCTATCGTTATCTAAACACGATAAAATAAAAACAAAAAAGATTTGGTGTTTTTTTTAACGACCGCTAGTCGTGTTATTACTTGAAGTATGAGAGAGAAAATCTGTTCTCTTTTGTTTTATCGTGTAGAGATATCGATGCCCATTACGTCTGTGAAGTTTTCGCAGTAAAAAAACTGATGTTTCAAGTGCGATACATGAACCCACAAAAAAAAATCGTCAAATTAATTGACCCTGTATACATGCTTGTTTGAGCTTTTGCTACACAGTTGTAGTGATCACGATATACCCCAGTCTCTTAACATCAATTTAAAAGATCGATTCAAGTACTATTTCAAAATATATTGACATCACCCATGCACATTTTGTCCCACCGGTAATCACGACGACAGTCCTACATTAGAATCATTGAACACTACTATAAATCCATTTGAATGACTCACCCATTCAAATTGCCACAATTCACCGTAAGACCAGCATTTAAGGAGAATCCACAAGTTATTACGTACTAACTGGACAACTAAAACGTCTAATAAAGTCTAAATATTCATTGAACTGCCAGTTATTGTGAAATTGTCAATATATTACGAACTATAACTACCCACGTTTCATTACGTTTTTGATAGCCATTTAGCATTAAACTTAATAATCTTTGCACAATATTATGATTCCTGGGAGTTGACGTGTTTGGGTTTGATGACAGTATAAGGCTGCTTTTCCATCAGAGTTGTGCTATGCAGCTATACTGTGAGGATGTAAAAGCTAAGCTACGAAACTGTGCGATCTGTGTAGCGGAGCGAGTAAGATGTGCTAAGAAGATGCGTCTCCGCCCCGCGAGCTAGCTGTACGAGGAAGATGCGCAGCTCGAGCTATGTGATGCATCGACAGTAGCGAAGGCACGGGGATTACTCCGCTCTGTACATAGCTTTTTTTTTTTTGTTTTCGGGGGGGAAACCTTCAAAAGACACCCGACCTCCGGGGAGTGAGGTTGGGGAGTGTGGGATTTTTACCTCACTAAAACCACCCCGGTGATCACCATCCGCACATAGGGATGGTCCCGGTTCCTCTTAAAAGACCAATTCCGGAACCACTCCTGCGCAACGCCTGTAAGGCACATCCCTGGGGAGACTGTAAACACACACATCCATAGCTCCCATCCATAGCACGCATTCTTCCATATTAAAACATAGTTGAGTTAGCAGAATACCTACCGTGTCCACCCTACTGTCGATGCATTGCATAGCTCGAGCTGCGCATTTTGCTTGCACAGCTACCTCACGGCGGAGCATCGTCATAGCACATCTTACTCGCTCCGCTACACAGTTTAGCATTAGTGGAAACAGTGACATGGTTTCATAGCATAGGTTTCACATCCTCGCAGCATAGCTGCATAGCAGATCTCTGATGGAAAAGCAGCCTAAAAATTAACCTAAGGCCCGTTGCCCACGATGCTTTACAAAAGTAACCAGTTACAAACTAGTCAATAACGCGATAGCAAGTTGTGTTGTCTATGGACCACTATTAAACTAACTACTTGTGTCGTGACATTCTGGCTACTCAATGGTGAATTAAGTTTGTCCACGACGAGTAGCGTCGTGTTGATATTTATACAATTTTGGCACAATACTAAACTGTTCTGCATAATATAGGAACATCGCACTGAAATGGACGCCCGCGCCGGTACGTTCCAAGCTCTGGAACTCTTTGGCCAACAGCTGTTGCAAGGAGGTCACTATGCCAGCGTTGATATCCAGGAGAAGCTCAACAACATGAGCGATGCTCGCCAGGACCTTGAGAAGTAAGTAAATCCTTTATTTTGTACTATACCTAGAGATTCTCATTGCACTTTTCTTAGTATTCCAACCTCGCCTACTGAGTTAAATCTGCTTGTGTTAGGACTGCATTAAAGTCAATAATGCAGAAGCTTGACGAGTAGCGTCGTGGACGGTAGGCATTGTTTGTCCACCGACAGTTAACTAGAAACAAGATTATTCAAACCGAACGTGATGTCCTTGCGGTGGTTTGCGGTGGACACGCGGTCTTACTGAATGTGTGTATCGCTACGTCGTCGTGTGTATCGTTGACGTCCCATTGACGGTGCCGATGGACAAACGGCCGACTGTTACTGATATAAGGAATAAGGAACGAGGAAGTCTGTAGAAGAACTAAGATCATCAACGTAGAAATTTTCGATCTCCTTGCTCAAATTATAGACGCGATAGTACACAATCAGAAACTATTCATTCTTTGGCTTTCCGTGGCTTATCATTTTAAGCTAAAATTTAAAGTGTGTGCGACCCATTCAGCAGCGCATACAGTCGCTAAAACTCTTTGAGCCGAAGAGACACAATAAACATAATTGAGCCAGATTTTATTGAGGTCACTGCATGTCATTTCCAAGGAGATGTACCAACATCAAACAATTGCTTAAGCTTTCAGCTCCCATCAAGCAGAAAAGGGGGCATAACCCTAATTCACGAAGCAATGAAGCAAACAGCTCAAGGCACCGCAAATTCAATACGTTTTTCAATCTTAAACAATTACTTAATCAAAGACAAGTGATCAATAGTAATTAAACAGTATGTCTTCATAGAAAATGTCTGGTGGAAGGCAGCGTGCCTAAATGAGTCATCGGCCTACAAGGCAGTAAAGTGTATATAAGCTTTAGAATCGTTGCTCTAAGCTGAGACGGTGAACGTTTTATCATTGTAATGAAATATCTGATAGTTCAGGATTTAGTTGAGATTGTAGTCTTGCATCCATTGGGGTTATTTGCTCTTATAATGGAGTGGCGACCGCGTACCGGAAGATGTAGTGTTGGAAGGCCTCCCACAAGTCGACCGATAACCTTGTAAAGGCTGCAGGAATCTGTTGGATGCGGGAAGCGCAGAACCGGTCGAAGTGGCGGTCCTTGGGGGAGGCCTATGTCCAGCAGTGGACGTCTTTCGGCTGAAATAATGATAATGTTAACCTTATAAAAATATCGAAGGCTTCACGCAAAGCCGTTTGACTACAATACGATGCAATGCAATACAATTCTATTTTCTTGTAAATTTTGACGTTCAAAAGTGTATATTCGAAATAAATGATTTATGTGCCTATTTGAAATAAATTCTTTGACATTGACTGAACTGTGAGTATTTTATTTTCTAATTAAGTGGGTACGTTCGGCACACCCAACCCTACTAGGTATAAACGATACATGATTTTATTTTGTAAGAAGGTTTGTACAAACACTTTTACACGTCAATCATATTTTAAAAACTATGTAGATGAGGTCGTATAAAACAATCTAGCTATTTCTTCACAACTACCTGAACTACTGGAGTGTCGGTTGTGCCGACCAACATGAGATAAGTCTGCATGTAACCCATAGAATCTATGGGTTACATGTAGATATTCAAGCTTAAATATCTGATATAAGAAATAATTTGATATTCAATATTTTTATATTTCTATGATGTAACCAATTTCTATTGTTGTGTTTATGTATTTCATGTATTCTTCTTATTATATTATTTAAAAACAAAATATGAAAAAAAAAAAATATAATTATATAATGATTGTAATTTATTTGAAATAAATTAATTGAATTGAATAACTGTCTTTGGTTGAAGCTAGAATTATCTGCCAATTTAAACAGTAATGGAATCAAAGATGAGCATGGGAACGGTAAATGAAGAAAATAAGCAACTAGAAGAAATCATAACATGAGCACATACTTGAGCATAATAACAACATGACTATTACACCGAAGTACCAATTGACATGCGTCTAAGTACGCTCATTACTATTAAACAGAGCTTATTATATGATTTAAGTTAATGTTACTTAAGTGTCCCCATGGGCTAAGTAAGGTGTGGTAAGTACTGGACATAGTCGTGAAGTTGTATGGTCAACTGGGGGTCTACTACGAAGTGCAAAGTGCGAATGATCGGATAGGACCGACATATGGCGGAATCGAATATTATTGAAAAATGCGAACAAAGTTCGGATCGGCTCAGTTGGGTCGGGACCATAGTCAATATTCGAAAGAGTGTAGGAGTGTAGGATCGGGACCGACCGAACCAAATAGTAACTTCGTAGCAGGAAACGGCCGAACATTCGGCCGATACCACTTCGGAGTAAACCCCCTGACTTGGCATAGTGCGAATATCTTGCGATAAACAACTATGTCGGAGTTTCTTTTTGTTTTTGGTATATAACCTCCGTGCTTCGAAAAGCACGTTAAGCCGGTCCCGGCTGTCATTCGTGGATCTTTGACAGTCGTTACGGGTCGTCAGAAGTCCGAAAGTCTGACAACTAGTCTTACCAAGGGGTATCGTATTACCCAGTCACTGGGTTGTGAAGGTTAGATGCAGATCAGATGCAGTCGCTTCATATAAAATACTGGTAGTCGGCTGCATCTGGTTAGATTGGAAACTGACCCCAACATAGTTGAGAAAAGGCTAGGCAGATGATGATAATGATGACGTCATGCCTAATTATATTAGAAATGGAATTATCCGGAAAATAACCGGAGTTACCGACATAGCTTGCAGAGTAAACCAACTGAAGAGGCAGTGGGCTGGCCATGTTTGTCGAAGGACCGATGGCCGGAGGAGACGAGTCCTCGAGTGGAGACCGCGTATCGGTAAGCCTAGTGTTCATCAAGGAACTCAGGCTATCAACTAGATTTTACTTATAGATCATCACTTACTATACCGCCTCGTTTAAAATCCATCCGGTTGTCGCCAACGTGCCGTCAGCAAGAGGAGCCAGAGGCGCCAGCATGTATACCGCTTGCAGGAGTTGCAGGCACTAGGCTTCTTCACCGGGGAGTGGACTGATCGCTTGAAGCTCGTGGCCGGCGCGACGTATGACAGCTGCTGTCCACTATTCTGCATTATCATCGTAAAACTTAAGTACATTTGATTTAAAATCCTAACTTGAGTGACAAGTTATTTTCTGAATCGGAGCGGTGCGTTGCTGCTATAATGAGTGATGACCTTACCTGTGTCAATAAGAAGCAAATCTGAAATGAGTAATTAATCCTAATCGCTGGGTGACCTAAAGAGACGGTTCGGATGTCAAACTCCTGTAGGCGTGTTGACACAGGCGAGTCAAGTGTCGGTTAGCACTATCTTACAACACTAGCTTCCAGTGCCCACGTCATTGACTCACACAAGCGCTAATATGGTGTGAAGCACAATGGATAGTGACAATTTAGGTTTAATTAAATTAAATTGTTGTCATTTAAACCAGCTTGTGGGCTTTGCAGCCAGAGGAAGTCGATATAATCCTTATTCAATATAATATTTGGTAAGATTGAATTTATAATATTGTGTAGTTGTATGTTACGTTTATTAGCTGTCGTGCTAAATTATAATAAAGACATTCATAATAATCCTAGCCTTTCGAGCTAGTCTATACCTATATACGTAGGGTTGTCTACTGGCTGGATTTGATGCTAGTCTAGTTTTTCATAGAACGAATCGACCTCCTCAAAAGTGTTGCCTAATTGTTGGTCCTAAAGTCAAGATTATGATTATTATCAATAGGCGTTAGTTTGATAGCTTTCTACCCACATGCTTCAAACTAAGTTATGAATAGTTGTGATTGAAGGTACAAGTCACTTTTCCTGGTGAACTAGCGACCTTTCGCTCATCAGTCCGACGCCTCCACTGTTGGTCTATTACCGCAACTAAGAATAAATACTAGCTCAAAAGCTTGTAAGTGACTTCATCCGCTTGCAGCATTGTCGTCTAAAGCCCACGTCGCTGACTCAGCGTACCCAAATAAGCTATCGATGCACATTGACAATGAGTACTATCGTTCATTAGTGTATAGAATTAATTAGGTACACAAACACCTACGCACTACTCGTTCATTCACTGGCGTGGACTAGCGAGTCGAGTGACTAACACAGTGCGGCCTTGACCCTTATTTTGAACGAAGCTTTTGTGATCTATTTTTGGAATTTTAAGTTTGATTTGTGATTGAAATAAAAACGGTCAGTCTTTTTTCATAGCTAACTCTAACAGTAGGGACAGTTCAATAACATTCATTGAGTTACTTACGTTGTTGAGCAGACAGAAGCTGGAGCAGCATTTTGCAAAAGTATCTAATCTATCTGGGTTTACACGCTGGGTTTTTCGTTGTGACAATTTTGTGGGGATTTCCATTATAGGTACCTCATTTGATGACATCTTCAATATTTTGGTCAACAAAAAAGTGACTTTTTACGGAGTTTCCCACTTAATGTTCAAAGTAATTTGAGCGTAAAGTTCAACGTTATTAGTAACTATTTAGTAATCTGTGTTATTATTCCTATCATCATCATAATAATAAAAATTGAAAATGTCCTCTAGCCTCTAGCTAAACAAAATTCGCCAGAAGACGACGAAAAATTCCACAATTGTATCATTAACCCATACTTTCATACATTTCACAAGATTCTCCCACACGCGAAAACAATTTATGGCATAAATCACATAAAAGACACAGCCTAAAAAAACGCAGTCACACAATCTGTGCGACTGGTCTGCAATCAGTTGTAATTGTCTCAATCTGTGGTCAAAGCGCCTCAGGACACTATTAACATCGCAGGGAAGGCAAATAAACGGGCGCACACACTTGCCTTACTGATCGCTGCGTTTAACATTACATGGTAAATGAACGTGCTGAGTTATGTCAAGCAATTTGCACGCTGATGACGTTTTGAAGTGAAAGGGAATGCCCTGTATTTCTTTGTTGATGAGTCAGAGTTACAATTTAGTTTAAAATGTATACAAGAGTTGATCTGCGGGGTAATTGCGTAACACACTAACAGTAGACTACATTTTGTACACTTTCATTTTGACAGTTCAACAAAATTCATTGCGTTATTTATGTTGGTGAGCAGACAAAGTTTTCGAACACATGAAGCAATGGATTAGTAATATCCTTCCAAATGATTCAGATAGCGCAATTAGAGTGCTGTACAAAGTAACAGTCTTGGTTGAAGTTGAACAGTAAGTGACACGATTCAAAGTCAAAACCTAAATTCTGACTGCAGTCGTTATCGTTATTTAAAATTATTTCCAAGTTATGTCATGGCACAAACGATTATTACAGTCTCCATCCATTAACTAAAAGCACAGCAATAACTACCCAAAAATGTCACAAAAACGATAACAATCTACACCATTAATATTCTCAAACGATCGCGACGATTTCGAATCTATTGTGAACGTCGCTTTACAACCTTGAACTATGACAGGTCCCGCCAAATAGCTATGGTCACGCTATTATCACTAATGTGGGCAAAGCATGACACACTCAGACCCATTGTTGCCCAAAAATATCATCAGTACATCCTAGGAAGCATTTTTTGCTTAACAAACCGTAATTAGGCGAAGCAAGGACACGATTGTCGAAAACTGACGAAGATACCCGAAGTGCTATAAGGAGGTAATCGTTGCATAATAAAAAATGATTGTGATCTGAGTGATTTGAATAATAGAGGATTTAACAGTAAGGTATTAAAGTTCGATATAGGCTGTTAAGCGGCTGATTAATCAAGAGGCTATTATGTTGTTTTTGGGGATCTCTAGCTATTGGCAAAAGCCATCCGTCTGCCCTTTTGTATCACACTTCTAGAGACCACAACTTACTGCCTGCAGTGCCATTCTGTAAAAATCTCACCGTGAAAACTTAGGTGAAGTGAGAGCTGTCAATAGTGTCAATCCCTAGCGTCAGGTGGAATGACAGCTATTCCAAGCTCACTTTACGTAAGTTTTCACTGTGATATTTTTACAGAATGGATCGACTGTGATTGGAGTAAACAAAACAGACTACTATTTATTACTATTTATTTGTTTGCTCAGTAAGCTGAGTGTGGTGTGCCCCCAGCTAGATGGAACAATGACCTTAAAGTGGCTGGGACAGAATGGATGCGGAAGACGGAGGGTGTTGTGGCGCAGCCTGGGAAAGGTATATGTCCAGCAGTGGACTGCGATAGGCTGAGTTGATTTATTGACAGTAAACTGGGGTTCCTCTTACGACTTGAAGACTGCAGGTCACTTATCTCTCTCAGAAAGTCGCTACGTTTCTAAAGTTCGTTTTTTAATCCGAGATACTTATCTGACATTTAAGACTTTTGTGTTTGCGTTTTTTTAGTATAGAAATTTGACATTACTCCTGTCAAATTAGTGCCTGGGTTTAAAAAACGAACTATATGTTGTTTTTCCACTAAACATTTCGAAAGTTGCTTCCATCTACGGAACCTCTGGTGTTTTAGGCGCAAATGACCAGTATTGTAACGGATTCTCTAATTTTATTAGGTAGTCTTTCTCATATTATTATTTCTATATCCGCTTTTGCTAATTATTAATGGTATTTCTCAAGCGAAGTGATACTAAAGACTGATACGGAAATTGTAACGTTATCTTATCTATTTAAATTAATTAATTATTGGCTGGCCTTATTCGCAGTTGACATTTTATGCAAATAAATTTATGAGGTAAATAAATTGTTGGCATTTCGTAGTGTATTTCAAATATATTGTGTGAATTAATGATATATTGTTATGTATTGAAGTTTTTGTGTTAATTAAAATAAACTTACGGCTTGGAAAATTATTTGACTGAGGTAGGTACCCATTTGAGAGTTCAGTTCCCACTGCAGGGTAAAACATAATCAGAATATAATGTTCCCACTGCTGGGACACCGGCCTCCTCTCGGTGTGAGGGAGTGGGTCGTAATCCACCACGCGGGTCCAGTGCGGGTTGGTAGAAGAGTGGGAAAATCACTGGGACACAAACGGCTTATAATAACGGCTATAATGACTTATTTGTATGGTGTACAATAAAGAATATTCTATTCTATTATATAATAATAACAACATAAGGTACCCACCAAAGACTGATATCTACAAAAAGGAACCGCTTTTCTTCCCATTTTCCAAAGACTTTTCAGGAGTAGTAAGTAGTGTATCCGGATACTCTTCACACTTAGCGGGTAATCCATGATGAATGGGGATTATCCATCAAGATCGTTCAATACAGAGAAGTATGAAGACATTCAGGACTTGAAATGAAGTTAGATATTTTTGCGTTCATACCCACCGTCCGTCGTTACGGGTCGTCAGAAGCCCGAAAGTCTGAGAACCAGTCTTACCAAGGGGTATCGTATTACCCAGTAGTAACTAGCTTGTGGAGGTCAGATAGGCAGTCGCTCCATGTAAAACACTGGTACTCAGCTGCATCCGGTTAGACTAGAAGCCAACCCCAACATAGTTGGGAAATGGCTAGGCACATGATGATGACTTGATCCATCCACCCTAACTAAGGTTCCACCAAACAGATCGGATCCAAGTCCTCCAATACTTTTAAATAAACCCGTTAAACACAACACAAATCCAAATCTCAAAAACGATAACCAGAGCAATTAATAACAAACACATTTAATAACAAATGTTGTAACTCACAAACTATATCGTGGGATTTGTCCCGCGACAATCTCCCATGAAACATTGCATCAGGTTGAATTTGCTCATAAAATTTTAGCACTCCGCCCACGAGACGTCCGAGTGTATTAATAAATGATATCTAATTTATTGCTAGGCTTCAGAGGTAATGCGACTGTCTGATGTAGACGGATGATGAAAGGAAATCGGTGCCAAGCGTGGACGCATCGATTGCAAGGCGTTTGCAGCTGTAGTGTGTCTGTGTACTTTAAGTTTACGCAAGCAGCAGGATTCTGTAGAAATAGGTGCAATAAAGGTCCTGTTACTCTTAAGGGGATGTAAGCAGGGTAGACAGCACGAAGAAAATTGATGAATTTTTTTTAGGCTCACTTTCCGTGTTTCACCTAATATAACGTCGCGCATGTTCTCCAGAGGTGACCAGTAGGAGGAGGTAGGTGGAGGTGGTGAGGTGAGGTGGTGAGGTGGAGTCGAGAGGTGAGGAGGTGGTGAGGTATCATCTGCCTAGCCTTTTCCCAGCTTTTGTTGGGGTCGGCTTCCAGTCTAACCGGATGCAGCCGAATACCAGTATTTTACATGGAGCGACTGCCTATCTGACCTCCACAAACCAGTTACTCGGTAATAAGATACCCTTTGACGAGACGAGACGTTGTGAGACTGGTTGTCAGACTTTGGGCTTCTGACCACCCATAACGACTATCAAAGATCCAAGAATGACAGCTGGGACCAACGGCTTAACGTGCTTTCCGAGGCACGCAGGGGTCTCAGTATGTAAAGATGGTCACCCATCCGCGGACCGAACGCGGCAATCGCAACTTAACCTGATCGATCGACCCGTGCGGCCTATAGTATCTAAACTTAAATTTCGCCAGTTATGTTTAAGTCCCACGTAATAGGGTGCGGGACTATTGCCATCAATCGGGCACAGATCCTACTGAGAAATACCTGATGGAAAAACACAATAACACTTTGTCCGACCTGGGATACGACCTAGGACCTCATGCTGAAAACTAGCGCTTGCGACGACTAGACCAACAAAGCCGTCTCTCCTTATTAGATATGTCTTCTGTATGAGTTTGCACTGTAGCTCTTGCTGATCATTAGGCTGGGGCCCTTTTTGCGAAAACAGTTAGAACAAACATATTAAATTGATTTTATTTTTCTTAAAAACCTCTTCCTTCGTGAGAGTTTTTCTTGACCTATCATGGACGAGCTTACAGATACAAATCTAGGCCATACGTATCCCATTCAAAAACTTATAAATTGATGATGACTTTACGAGTTAGCGTTATTGGACCCGTTAAGGTTTCCGTACACAGGTGCGACATGATTCTAGTAGAACGATTTCTCTGAAAACTTCATGACAATGGTTCTAACAGAATTGCTTCGCACCGTCACGTCTGCCTGTCTGCGGTAGTCTTTATTCTTCGAGTAATGTTCTAGTACGGCCCAGATTAGAAGCATTCCGACATTCGTCATTTCAATTCTTTCATATACCGGTTTACCGAATCTATTTGGGATAAGCAGTACCTATACCTAAAATTAATTAATTATCCTCCAAGTTAGAGAACCCCATTAAATCTAGAACTTAATTATCACAAGTATATATAGTGTTTAA
The DNA here is from genome assembly GCA_911387795.2 of Apamea monoglypha. Classification (NCBI taxonomy): domain Eukaryota; kingdom Metazoa; phylum Arthropoda; class Insecta; order Lepidoptera; family Noctuidae; genus Apamea; species Apamea monoglypha. Next base: position 13,490,362 of record OU426930.1, on the reverse strand, counting down.
TTAAAACCAACTGTAGAACATTGTAAAATAAGTAATTAATTTAAAGTCCAATCTTTCTAGACTTTTAAAATGCAATAAATAACTTTTTTTTTAGTGACTATTGATTTGACAGAATCCTTTTATACTTTTCCGAATAAGTCAATTAAAAATAATTAATTGGCCAGATAAGCATCGTTACACGAAAGATCATAGTAATCTCGTTTTAATAATGCCCGGGTTACACGAGGCTAGATTTAGTTCAAAGCTTGTACAGCAAACTGGAACCTCGGTATACTATCCTGGATTGGCACCTACTACTGTTGTTTACATAATGTCAGATAATTTTAAGCAGTACAACACGCATTACTTTGTGTAAATAATTTCATCACCGTTGATTTCAAAACGGTGACGAAACCGGCATGTCCTAGAACCAAAATTCGAAGACATGTGACATCTACCAACCCCCACTAGGCCCGCGTGGCAGACCATTCCCTCTCTAAGACAGGAGGCCTGTGTCTCAACGGTGGAAACATTATATGCTGATTATGCTGCAGTACAACAAGTGCCTCGGAAAGCACGTTAAGCCGTTGGTCCTGCGCCTGATCTCTCTCCGGTCGTGTCCGTCTGGTAGGGTCCGCCGTCCCATCGGACTATGAGAGTGATGGAAGAGTGAGTGCATCTGTGTCTGCGCACACACGCCTGCGCAATAATATCTCCTGCGTAGATGGCTAGTCTCCGCTGAGATTGGCTGCCATGGTCGAAATTCGGTCTGGAGGACTATATTCTAGCCTAGAAATTAACTTAGTTTTGTATAAGCGAAGCCAGAGTTACTAGTTTAATAAAACTAGCTTACTATTCCGGCTTGAGGAACTAGCCTCGTGTATCTCGGGCATATGACTGGGACTTCGTGAGTTTACGTAGGTAATCGTGTAGTTCCGGCTGCGAATCGTTTTTCCCACGAATGACGTCAGAGGTGACGGGTTAGGAGTTCATACCTATTCGTAAGATGACCGGTAGGAGATGTAAATGTGACTGTAGTCATGTTTCCAGTGATTGTAGGAAAAGATGTGGTCATCTACAGATGTAGATGATCACAACCAAGCCGATGTCACATGCCATACACAGATGTGTATGGTATGTGACATCGGCTTGGTCAACGCAATGGTGATGATGTAATATTATTTTTTCCATTCTTCCAGAAAATATTTATATAGGTAATCTTTAGCTTGACTCATTTTTTACCTAAGCTTCATAAATACCTGTCATCATTTTTACCAAATTTGCCATTACCGGTATTATAATGTTGTAATTGTAATTTAAAACAACGCTTTTTTTTAGGTTGACGATAGTCTGCGCTATTTTTAACGGATACGCGTGCGTCAGGTGGAGGTGAAACAACCCGCCCTTAGGGCCTCCGGTTTTTTGATACGTAGTTAAACTCAACCAATTGTTAAAAATAGTAACTAATGGTTAAATTTTTTCAAAATGTGTTTTCTTATCAATTTTTTGTTTATGTTATGATATAATAATATCATTGCTAATGGTCAAATAATTACTATTAATTTTAAAAAATAACCATTATATAAACTAACAATTGTACAAAAACACATTTTGGCAATATTTAACCATTAGTTACTGTTTTTAACAATTGGTTGAGTTTAACTACGGGTCAAAAAACCGGCCCTTAGACATGTTCGGTCAACTGTTAGTAGATATAAACATACAATACACGGATTCTTATTATAACACCAATTAAATTGTTAGCATTCCTCAAAATAACACTTGCGATAGAGGGGCCGCTTAGTTTGGGGACCGTCGTAAAGATTCAAATGATGATCGCTAACAGTTACTGACCGATGTTAAATGAATTAAGGGAATAATTAAAGAAAGAAAGAAAGAAACAATATTTATTGCGTCTCGTACAGGAAGATCATAAAAACATAACTGTAACATTGGTTCAATAAATTTATTATCATTATTTTTGACTTTGACATATCTCGGGACCCTGGGGTCTCAGACCTTTGGAAGGCGTGCCAGGGGCCGGAGCCAACTCGTAGAGGCCCCTTAGACAATTTTAAATGATGAGGAGGCACCAACAGACGATTATCCTTGTATGCACTATGCAAGTGCACCCAAGGACAACTATTATTAATTAAGCTCAGTGATTCCCAATGACTCACTCCGGGTTCAAATCGTACAGCACACAGCCAAGATAAAATATCAACAGTGCTGTTTGTAAACAACAGTGTGTTAATTTATTCTTTGAATATTGATTATCCTGTGGCAGTAATAGGCTAAACGTGCTAGTGTCGCGAACATTTATCTTTGTCGCAGCTATCAGTCGCAGAAATAGTGACGTATCAGTTATCGATTTATTAATGTTCGAAATTATCGATGAATATTTATTGTCTCCTAATTGGTTTTGTAGTAATTGTTTGAGTCAAAGTCATCAGTAATTTAATACAGAGATATGGGTGCGTTTTTTGTTGTGAGCCCATATTCGCTATAATATTTTTGTTAGAAAAACCGTTTAAGTTCTCTCTTTTATACACTGTGCTTTTTAGTGTAATATTTCTGTGTAAAAACATTACTTAACGACTTGAAATGCCAGCGCTTAAAATGAGCCTAAACTCATCTACAATCTCCTTTCGCATGCAAATTGACATCTTAAGACCAGCAACTAGTAATTAGTGCACATAATTATTCGTCCATTAAATTGCTCGATATTTCTATGCCGAAACCACGTTTCAAAACCTGTCTCGTCCCTTATTTCGACACCTACCTTCACCTTATGTTGTGTCCTCCGCTCGGTAATCGACTTAATATGACAAATTCGTAATGCTGCGCGTAGATTGGGTGCGGCCGTGAGAATTTCGGCTTTCGGCCTTACTTTGGCCTCTAACGGTGTTTGCGAACATTAATTTCTTAGCTTTTGACACGAACGTTGACTGAACGAACGATTATCACTTGTTATTATAGATTGTTTGCTGTTAGGCTTAAGTCATAGGAGCCGGTTTGATGGGAAATGGAGTGTGTAGTGACGGCCTTTGCACTGTGAATGTAATTTTTGGTAGTCAATAAGTTGTGTAAAAGTATCGTTCGAAATTCATCAACAAGCTAATTAATTTGTATCAAAATTGTGCTTCTAAACGAGTTACTTGCGTCTTATCGGTGATGGAAGTCTTCATGATGGATATTCCTCATTAGTCACATCATCGTCTTACCCAAAAAGTATGATATCATGACTAAAATATTTATTACTTTGACACACACTTACCTAAGGAAAATAAAATAAATACCTAATAACTTTATTTTCAATTTTTATTTTTCTTTCTTTTTCTTTAAAAAAAAAGTATATAAATATACTAGGAATTGTAAAATTGAAAGTTTAATACTATGAGACTATTATTTTCTCCACTGGCACACAAGCTAAGATTATACTTGTGTTATGGGCTCTCTCTATTAATACATTTTCCAATTCTTATGAACTAGATCAGAGTTACATTAGGTACAACCAGAAAATAAATTTATTAAAATTAAGAAACAAAAAAAAAAACTTTTAAATAAAAAAATGTATAGCCTCTCTCTAGTGTCAATTTGTAAGTGCATTTGTCATGTGTCTATTGCAAAAAGTCTATACAAGTTTAAACTCATTTATAAATCCAGTTACTCGCACTAGCTACGATGCCGTAACAACAATACAATAATACATCACTATATCAAAATAAAAAACAACATATACAAGCAATAAAATTAGTAAATACACAGTACACGCAGTATATTACCTCCTTGGGCCACAGAGTAAAAAAATCAGCCTCCCACGGTCGTTACAAGTGTTTTATCTTAGTGCTAATTGCACAGGTTAACTTTTTGTCCAATTTGCGACGTTACATTCAACACATTGAGGAAATCAATTTGCCATAATGGGATCCAATTGTTCAATTGATTTATTAGAAAAAACAAAACTTAAAAATTCGATTGTAGGAACTGAAATTTTCCTAAGGTCAGATGCATCATGATTTGCTTGTAAAGTGTTACTGTATAATGTGTATAATCGTGGTGTTGCCAAATGTCAAATATCATGAGATTAGTGATGGTCATCGGTGAGCGGGAATCGATTGGAGTTTTGTTTTTAATCGATTATGTAATGCGTGCTGGTTAGAGGACCACGCGAATACGTGTGAGGTAATTGTCGAGTTATGATATCATAATCATTATGTCTGATACCGTGGATATCGACTTGTGGGGGTCAAATTTTTATTTTTAATAAATATAAAGTTTTTTTTTTGCAAATGAATTTCCGTGAACCGGTGCATTGGAAAATCACACAGTACACAGGGTAGGTAGTACAAAACATGGAAAAATTATCATAAATCTATTCAAAAACTGCCTTGGTTGGTTGCATGTATATGTTGTTTTTTAAATAGGAAACACCGAACTCATCTAGTTTAAAAAAATATATATTATGATTGGCGTGTAAAAGTGTTTGTACAAACATACCTATGGAAATAATACAAAAACTGCCTTGGTTCATGAAAAACGATAAATTATTCGATGAGTTCGGTGTTTCCTATTTCAACACTCTGGAAAGAAAGGCCGAAACAACCTCAGAGGTCATAGTCTTTTTAAAGTCTAGACATAATTTTGGTCAGATCATTGTTTCTAACTATTAATTAATCCATTTAATTAGTCATTATCGAATCGAAAGGACAAGAAAAAAACATTTGACGACACTAAAACAAAAACCTATCACCAAAAAGAATAACAATGCAAGTCAGATTTGAAAATGTAATTTAATCAAAGCAAGCTTACCTACCAAAAAGTTCAAACATTCGGGTCCCGTTCAAATATTTCGTCAAAAGATATTCGTGGCTGTGTGTCAAAGCATACTTGATCCGCTTCGGTAGATAAATGTTAACGTTAGATCGGACAAAAGGGGAAAAAGGAACAAATCCATGGGAAGTCCTGGCAAATATTTGAAAAGTTCGCGAGATCCAAACGCCACCTGCGGTCAGGCTTATTGTCCACTTCACTGTATGTTTTAAGAGTTGTTAATCCCACCTAAAGGAGAAAAAAAAGATAATTATGTAAGCACAGACAATCATTTTAAACGTTTAAAGGCATTTTGATTTGAAGTACTGAGCATAGTTAATACTTTTTATTATGAAATAAATAAATTAACAATTTTTTATTGGTACATTTAGACTAACTAACGAATCAAAACATAAAATCGTGCCTGTTTTTTTGCCGAAAGGTTAACGGAGACTAACTTAATACTCCTAAACTAAGCCAAGATCCTATGTTTCAGGAGCCATTATTTGTGCAGATATAAATCTTTTACATCTCTTTAGTAATTTTTTTTCAGGATAGTAAAATCGTAGAATTGGGCTTACATAAAAGATTTTCCGCATCTTTGCCGCAAATGGCCTTGTTCAACTAAAAATAAACACAACACACATCATCATTCATCATTCATCATCATCATTTCAGCCGATAGACGTCCACTGCTGGACATAGGCCTCCCCCAAGTGTCGCCACATTGACCGGTCCCGTGCGACTCGCATCCAGCGGATTCCCGCAACCTTCACCAGGTCATCGGTCCACCTAGTGGGAGGCCTTCCAACGCAACGTCTTCCGGTTCGCGGTCGCCACTCCAGAACTTTTCGGCCCCATCGGCCATCCGCACACATAGCAGCACACACAGCACACATATAGGTAGCAAATTCTTTATCAACAGCTCTATACACATTCCTAGTCCAAGAATTTCCACACACCCTTATTTTATTTTGCGACTCGACTCAATACGTTCTCTATTTTGGGTCCTTCGCCTAAAGTGTTTGCTCTTTTCCCTTCGTGGCTCGTGGCTCCTAAGGGTTGGTGAGAAGAATACCGAGTAGCCCTTTAGCCTCGAGTGTCGAATGGCCGTTTCTTTTGGCTATTTTATTACATGTCGTGACCGAATTGTAATTGTGTTAGCCGTACGTGGACATGTTAAGGGGAGGATATTTATTTATTCGGGTTATTGTTGTGGTAAGGGTTATTTTTCGTTTGTTGGTAGGTGAGGTGTTGTATTTGTTTGTTGAACCAAAGTTTTGTTATGAGAGTCCCTGCTCGTATATAATAAAAGTCCAAAATGTAATTAGTAAATGTCCAAAAATGGTTTCAATATGAGAATTTAATTTCTGGTGATTCGTAAGCTTTTTTATTGTCTCAATAAGTGTGCAAATTTTTTTTCACTTCAGTAGCTCAAACATGTAGGTTTTGCTGCGTGAAATCAGTGAGCAAAATGCGATTTTGCTCACTGAGTGAGACAAAGTAACTTTTTAATTTTTTTTTCAGAAAGCCGCAAATATATATTATTCAGCCTTGGGTTAATCATACAATTCGAAACATTCACACTCTATCTCTTTCCCTCCATTAGAAAGAGAGAGAGACAGAGACCAGCCCTTTCGAAGTTCGGATTTTGAATTCGACCTCAAAGACAAACACGTTCGGAATTTCGTACTAACTAAAGAAATTTTGCAAAAAGAAAATTATGTCTTTTAATGTAATTTATTGAATTTTTAACTTATTGTTGTATTTAAACGAAAATAAGTATTTACTGCAAATAAAACTGACATTTAACTTGTAAATATTTATTTGTAGTTTCAATAAATGTTAGGTAGGTACGTAATATATTTTGAATAATAAAATATCATGGGTGCTATTTCCGAACACGCCTTAATTTAAATAAAAGAGCGGGAATAAAATTTGTAGAATTGCAGTAATTTTACTTTTAACTATTAAAATGTTCCATTTTATAGAATTGGTATCTAGCTACAATGTTAATTATTTTGATTCACAGTAAATAGTTATTTCAATCTATTCCTGTTTATTATTTTATCTCCTAAAGTGTTCTCGCTGCTGAAGTGAAAAGTTATGTGTGTTACACGAGAGCAAAGTTTTTTTGCATCTCGTGCCTTTGAATCCCTCGCCACACTCAGGATTCAACTTTAGAATCACTCGCTACGCTCGTGATTCAATCGTTGAATCCTTCGCTTGCTCAGGATTCAAAATCAGCACTCGCAGCAAAAAACTACTTTGCTCTCTTGTTGCACAAATAACTATTACAGGCTTGGGACATAAATGAAATATCAAATTTATTTTTTGATAATCAGATTGTACAAGAATAGATTGGACTGTGACTCCAAACTAGACATTTGCATGTATCATGGGGGTCGAAAATAAAAAATTAAAACTATAAACTCATTAGGTATAAAGCTTTAAACAGTAAGTACCTAAGCCTAAAAAATATATTAAGCCCATTCTGGATCCTATCGGGCACAGTTTAGTCGGAAAGAAGATGAAAAGATCATAAAATCAGTCGAGAAATCGTTAGTAAAAACAATTGGGGCGACCATATTTTAGCGTCACAAACGTATATTGTGACCACTCCATAAGAGATTTTACCGGAAAACAATTGATTGTTTATTGTAAAATAACATGACATACTACCATACCCATCTTTTACAACGATGCTGTATCGTAAGGTGTGAAAACACGTTTCTCAATAAAAAATTGACACATTAGTAATATTAATATTAAAATGTTTATGATAAATGTTTCTATTATGCTTGCTATCTTATTATTAAGTCTTTGTATGGAAACTAGTTTTATGACAAAACTACATTGAAAACTTGACACTGTCATTTGTTTTACGTGTTTTGTTATTTTTATTATTTATTTATTTTCTGTTTGATTATAACTTTCACTGAATATTAAAATAATATTATCATATTATTATTAAGTGTCAATTGGTTTCTTAGCATCTTATGCTTTCTTTGTTAGCAATATCATCATCTGCGGAGCCTTTTCCCAACTATGTTGGGGTCGGCTTCCAGTCTAACCGGATGCAGCTGAATACCAGTAGGCAAATAGCAATATCATTAGCATAAATTATATAATTTTGTCGCCAATACGAAGACGAGAAATTTTAAGAAGCTTTCAACAAAACTTTCGTTCAAGATGTTAAAGTTTTGTCCATCACACAGCTTTTTTAAATAAAGTATGATAAATAGTTCATATAGATAAATATATAGAATTTTTTTTGTATTATGAGCAGTGGTGACTTAGAGGGAATGGCCGCGACTTACTAGTTCTAGGTCGGACGTTCGAACCCAAACACTCACTTCACATTGTGTAAATTATTTCATTACAACTGCTCTCAAAACGGTGAAAGAAAACATCGTTAGGAAACCGGCATGTCCTAGAACCAAAAATTCGAATACATGTGACATCAACCAACCCGCACTGGACCTGCGTGGGCCCACTCCCTCTCGAAAAGAGGAGGCCTGTGTCCCAGCAGTGGGAACATTATAGGCTGATTATTATGCTATTTAAATATAAACGTAATAAACGTTTGTTGTAATATTTGTTAAACATTTATTGTTGAATATTTATTAAACTTAATTATTTAAAACTAGCCCACCGTGAATCTGTCCTGTTCAATAACGAGCACAATTTCTCCGTCATAATATTCATATGATACCACGTAAAGTTACAGTTAATTACGCCTAGACTATCAGCACAAAGTGATCTCTCTTGGAGACCATTTTGACCCGCCTCGGGCGTCGTTTCCTTGCCTATGACTAAGCTTATGGCCATAGATTATCATGCAGACGGTAGATAGAATTTACTTTATTATGTACACCATTAAAATAACAGACATTATTATTACGGACACGTGTTATTTATTTTAGAAACAGGGTAGATTGATTAGACAATTAAAAATTAATGGCGGAAGGTACAGAGTAAAGGTGCAAAAAATATAGGTGTAAAACGGTTTTTAGAAATTATTTATTTATTTCCCTTCTTACAATTACTATTACAGGTTACCCCAATGCGATAAATGCGGCTATACTAACTTAAATAATCTATCTATATCAAAGTATAAACAATGCATTCCTTGTGAAATTACTCAGAGAACAACAGAATAAGTCCGTCTCAGTCTCAGTCGTAGTGTTGCTGCAAATTCAACCTGAAAAGTCTTCTATAAACCGTTAAACAATTTCTACAGGAAACCGTTTGCATATAACCGCTCAACGATTTCACGATTACATTCACTGTCGTTTCAAGTCTACATTTCTTATGAACAATCGCTGGTCCATAAAAGTTAAAGTTAGATAGATAAGAAAACTTATACAAAAAGGTTTTTAGTAGAAACTAAAACCTTTTATAAACCTTTTATAAAAACTTCAAGAACATTGGTGTAGCTGATATCGAATTGTACGTATTCCATGAAATGAAAATATCAAAATTTAGGTGTTACAACTAATCTCTTAATCCCTTTTACCTCATTTCTCAAAACCGTTATCCTCATACACATTTCCGACAATCGCCCCTTAGGCACAAAATGTGGTAAAACTATTAATCTATGCAACTCCTACGCAGCTCTCCAAGCTAAGGGCTTTAGCTTCGCAGCCGTGTCTAATTCCGAAGACAATGCCAGCATTTAGATATTGTTAAATATCATAATGTAGCGCAATTTGGCTAAATAATGTGCTATGGTTGGGTTTGCTCGGTTTGGTATAAGTAGGCGTTAGATGTAACCATATAAGTGGTGGTATATAACTACTATAATTATATAATATGTAACTTTAGTATTAAGTATTATTTAACGTCAAACATACGTGGGAATTCCTCAGTATGTGGGAATATCACAAAGGATAGGCTCTCTACTTCCTTTTTTTAGCGTGTCAATGGCATTCGGTGACGCAGCCATTAGGTCCTCTCGTGTGCGGTGACAGGGCATACGGTGCAAGATGGGAGATGAGCCATTGTCTGTGGAGAGACGCCGCATATACTCCGGAGGTCAGAGCCTTTCAAGACTCTCTACTGGTGGGTGTCATAACAATTAACTAAGATGTGGCGAGTCTTTTTTCTATTAAATATTTGGTAGGTTTGTGATGATTGTAGAACTGTATTCTACGGTATAACAGATCCCTCTGAAACTACTGAAAGATTTCTGTGGGATATGTTACTAAGTGTTCATATATAGTGCGACACGCGTCATTGGTAGAAGCTGTGTCGGTCAGAGGCGACTGCAGCCGTCGACAACGTGTCGCTCGTGTGTTTGACTACGGTGCTCAAATACACGAGCGGTACGTAGACGGCTGCAGTCGCCGAAGCGTCGACGGCTGCATTTGCGTCTGCCGTTGATGCGTTTCGTTCGTGTGCATGAGCACTTAAAGGTGAAAATTTTGGAATCAGTTAGTAGGAAGTTTTATTAATTATTTATTATCCTTAATGAATTACACACAACTTCTTATTCCGTGACACAGCATACAATCAATAATTCTACTTATCCAATCTATTCTTAGAACACTCGTAGACCGGAAAAATATTATCTAACAATAAGAAAAAATCTTAATTGCTATCTTTCGTGTCAGATGGACGTGCGAAATCGAATCGTGCGCAGTGCTCGCGCATGCGCGGTGCACACGCGATCGTCACGCCGATGTGACAAAATGGCGTAGCCTACATGTGTTGACAGCTTCATGTTTTTCCGGTTCGTGTTTCCGCAAATTGAACTTTAGAATGTGTTACAACGGTAATTAATTGATTTGATTTGATTCATTGACAGTTTTGGTTAGGATGGTACCCATATAAATTGAACTGTAGCGTCTTTCATCAGAATCGATCGAATTCGGCGAATCATGATGATCGATTAATGGCAATGATAGAATAGAATAGAATATAATACTCTTTATTGTACACCATACAAATTTTAAAATATAAATATACAAAATTTTTACAAAGGGTGACACAATGGGCGGTCTTATCGCTAAGAGCGATCTTTTAAAGACAACCTTTGGATGGATTAAAATGATGATAATTAGATACCATAATATAGGTATCTATTTATAACCTATATTATGATATATATGTATGTGTGTCTTACCAGGGGGTATCTTATTACCCAGTAACTGGGTTGTGGAGGTCAGGTAGGCAGTCGCTCCATGTAAAATACTTGTATTCAGCTGCATCCGGTTAGACTGGAAGCCGGCCCAAGCATGGTTGGGAAAAAGGCTAGGCAGGTGATGATGATAATTATGGTATATATGTCATCTATATTATTTAGGTGCAGTTTCGAACTTAATTGAGCTTAGATTGAGGTATTGGTCGCCTGATATGTCGTGAATATTTGACGGCACGGTTAGCGCAGTGGTTAAGCCATTGACTGCTGCGCTGCGTGTTGCGGTTTCGATTCCCGCACGGAACAAATATTTGTATGACCTACAAGTACTTTATCCGGGTCTGGCTGTTTGTGTATGTGAGTTTAAATGTTTGTAAATGCACCCACGATACAGGAGAAATTCCTAGTGTGGGGCAAAGGTAAAAAAAAAAAGAAAAATATTGCCAAATGAGCCTTTGTTGTACAAGATTCAAACATACACTGAATTCTCCTGATATCGGTCGAATTCAGATAGATAAATCATCAAAACAGATGTGTAGATGAATCCTGTGTTTAATTGATAACATATGCACAATCAGCCTATATCGTTCTCACTGCTGGGATACAGGCAACCTCCCTGTGAGAGGGAATGGGCTGTAATCCACCACGCAGGCCCAGTGCGGGTTGTTACATGTTACATGTCTTCGAAATTTTGGTTCTAGGAAAAATATAACATTGTATTACCTGCACCACTTCGCCCAACAATACTTCCACAAAACGAACCACGAACTACTAACAAACTAAAGTATCAACGGTACCCCTACGTGATAAAGTCTCACTGCTCTATCACGTCTCTACAAAATGTCTTCCCTTCAAAATGGTAATAAGAACAATTTGCCACTACTTGCTGCGCGATAAATAATTAAACGTCGTGATGCAACGCTTAGCTTGACATTATAAAAACGACCTAATGTTATGGCTGACTTAGAAAGGTCGCTCGGATATAAACACGGTTTTGTTAAAGCTTTTAAAATATTTGGATTTAAATGGCGCAAAAAGTGTCATTGAGATTTTGCTCACGGATACCAGTGCAACTTTAGTTTATGACTTTTAACGCTTTTAAAGGAAATTTCCGGCTGATCGACACTTCACGTGACCAGAGGGCTGGGTCGTTCTTTGGCCAAAGAATTAGCATTGCCATTCAACGTGGCAATGCTGCCAGTCTTCTGGGCACGTTTCCGGATGACAGCGATGCGGACGAGTACTTCGACGCCGAAGTGTCCTATTGTTTTTGTATTTATTTATATGTATAGTTAGTTAAACTTTCAATAAGATGTGGGTCATGTTTGTTATTTTACTGAAAACTTATATGGAGATGTTCTATGTCATCATCACCATCTGCCTAGCCTTTTCCCAACTATGTTGGGGTCGGCTTCCAGTCTAACCGGATGCAGCTGAATACCAGTATTTTACATGGAGCGACTGCCTATCTGACCTACACAATCCAATTACTGGGTGATACGATACCCCTTGGTAAGACTGGTTGTCAGACTTTCGGGCTACTGACGACCCATAACGACTGTCAAAGATCCACGAATGACAGCCGGGACCAACGGCTTAACGTGCTTTCCGAGGCACGGAGGGGTCTTGTGATATGTGAAGATGGTCACCCATCCACGGACCAACCGCGGCAAGCATAGCTAGCGTAGCTGGAGATGTTCTATGTAATATCAATTATTTGTGGCTGGTGTTTCAAATATTAAACTTAGTTAAATTTAAATTTTCTTATTGCTGAACTTTGTCCAACACAGGATTTTTTTCAGTGAAACAACATCGGCCTCGTCACAAGACCGACTGCTGAGCATCAGGTTCAGTGTTCGATTTCCAGGTTGGGAAAAGTGACCTCATAAGCGGCCCGCGGGACTTAAATATAACTGGTGAAACGTGGTCGTACTACTCGTATAGGTACACCTCTGTCGACCTCTTCAGTGAAAACAGGCGTGATGTTATACCTATGTTTACAACATCTACCTGCATCTAGTCTCTTTTCCCCGTTCACATAAATTTCATTAAATTGGGAACCATTGCCCCTCTGCTATATTGGCATACCCTAACGAAAATGGTAAGCGTCTGTCTTACCAAGGGATATTGTATTACCCAGTAACTGGGTTGTGGAGTCAGATTCAGAAAATATTGATTTAAATTAAAAAAAAATACTCACGATGCTCGTTGAGCCCAAAATAAATTATCCTTTTACATAGGAACGTGCCTACCCACAACATAAACCGTGTGTGCGATAGAATATCGCCTACCCTTTCAGGACTAACGGTACCACACTGTACTGAATGGAAAGCCACTACGTCAGTGGGAATGGCCGCTTTTAATCTGTACTTAAGAATCTAAGTACACCATTATTGTAATACAAAACAATAATTCCCTTCAGAGCGCATGACATTAAGAAATTATTAGGTTGCGCCGCATCCGCGTAAGGGTCTCAGCTCGGGGCTTTTAGGCTGGTTGCAGGTCTGCTGTTAAAATGCTGAGGTTATCAATTGTTGGTACTTGAGTATGATTGGATTTTTATTGTGTTTATTTCAGTTATCATGCCCATTTAAAAAATAACTTATTTAAAGGAATTCCTGACGATGACCCGTTATCTGTTCAACCTTCAATATTCATGCGAGCTGTGAAAGTGTTAAGAAAAATCAATAACATGCGAAGTATGTACCTACATTATGAGAATCTCAAATGATAGCCAATATTACCTTATTAAGTTCTATTCAACGCGTTTTGTAGAGTCAGCCTCGCTACTCTGGTGATCAGCTTGTCTTTTCGTACCATCATTCTTGTACAAGGTGGACCGACGACCTTGTGAAGGCCGCTGGAACTCATTGGATGCGAGAAGCACAAAACCAGTCGAAGTGGATGTGCTTGGGGGAGGCCTGTCCAGCAGTGGACGTCTTTCAGCTGAATTGATGATGATAATTCTGGTACAGTGGTGTGGTGCCCACAATATTACAACATATCTTCGCTAAGCGTTCGTTCCTGTCCTAGTATTTCAATGTACACTATTTGCATTGACTTCTATATTAATAATTAAAATCATAGGTACAGACGCCAGCAGGTCAAGCTACCCGAAACTGTCAAATTTTCCCAATCAACCTTGAACCATAATGCTTTAGCGATAAAGTTGAAAATCTATTAAAGAAATTTGACAGTTTCAGGTAGCTTGACCTGCTGGCGTCTGTACATGTGCAATTCTGCATGAAACGGTTAAAAACCGCGCCTTCCTCCTCAGCAAACGCAACCTATGCAGCCAGCCTAATCCCACAGTTCCTAGCTAGACAGGAGACGTATAAGCCCATCTGAACGTGGGCGCAGGCCGCGGGCGAACTGTTCTAGCATTTCACTTGCCTTCAAATGCATACGAGGGCTTTTTAGTGGATCGCCGAAGGTAATTAATACGTTGGAAATAGGAAATGAATTATACGGTGGAGTTTCTATAATAAAGTTTTAGTTGTAGGTGTTAAAAAGGAGAGGAATTGAGTTTATTTATCAACACTGAAAGTAATTTAGATAGAAGTCAAAAAAGTGTTTAAATTTATTAAAAGTTGGTGATATCTAGAGTTTACCCACCTACTAAACCACCTACATACATGGACCCTAATTCACTATAACCATTTAATGATTTCTTACTTCGAAACCACACTGAACTTAGAAAGTTAAACACCTACTAGATAAAAGTTTTCAGTAGATCTTTATTTAATAGAATATAATTATTAAGGTTGACTTATTAAAAGAACTACGTATAACTACTCTGCCTAGTATTAAACTTTGTTCTTGGAAAAAAAGCATAACCACAGCGGGTCCTGGCAATTTGTCCTTCGCAACACATTCAATTACCCATTGTAGCAAAATTTAGTATCTTCGTATCTTCTTAGTTCTTCTTGTTAGTATCTTCTGCATCCAGCAATGCACTGCGACAGACTGAGTTGATTGACAGGAAGTCGCTTCATGTAAAATACTGGTATTCAGCTGAATCCGGTTAGTGAGGGGCTTGTGGCTAAGTAATAACCGCCGCACGGGTCGATCGATCAGGTTAAGCTACGCTTGCCGCGGTTGGTCCGTGGATGGGTGACCATCTTCACATATCAAGACCCCTCCGTGCCTCGGAAAGGGCGTTAAGCCGTTGGTCCTGCTGCTTTTCGTGGATCTATCTTTCGTGGAGTCGTTACGGGTCGTCAGTAGCCCGAAAGTCTGACAACCAGTCTTTCCAAGGGGTATCGTATTACCCAGTAACTGGGCTGTGGAGGTCAGATAGACAGTCGCTCCATTTAAAATACTGGTATTCAGCTGCATCCGGTTAGACTGGAAGCCGACCCCAACATAGTTGGGAAAAGGCTAGGCAGATGATGATGAGCTGAATCCGGTTAGACTGGAAGCCGATCCTAACATAGATAAGAAGAGGCTGGACAGATGATGATTTAAACATATCAGGCTTCAACCCACAAACTCCACCTAGTTCCTTAAAGGGTTTAGGTAACCATAACCCTCCAGGCTAACACGATACTTGTACTTACCTACATAAACCTGCAAACTATGAAACATTCCTCGACTAGATGAGCTAAAAAATCTGAATACCATCCACAGCCATTGTGCGAAGGCCTTGAAAGGACTCCTGTAGTATACAATATGATCCCTGAGAAAGATCGCGTCGATTACAAATACATTAATAGCTGTGGGCGTGGCCATATTGTTATTTAAAAGCTGGTGAACCATTAAGTACTTGTATCGGTTGTAATCGTCACGACGCGTTTGTTCTAGCGGCATTGTTAGGTTACGTTACGTCGTGGGTTGGTTGCGAAATATTTAGGAGTAAATATGATGGTATTTAGGAACGTAACATTTCTTTATATTCGTTTGACAATGACGAAGACTAGGATCTACGCAGTAAGCATGAAGTCCGTAGAAGTTACCGGCGATTCGTACTCCATATCGCTTATGGATATAAGATTAGTTCAGGGTACGAACTAATCATGAATCATGACAGGATTTGACAGTTGTATCTACTCCCGATGGGAATTCGCCCGGCCGGAAATTTTTATTTGTCACTTGTTTTGACGGATCTACCTTCAGACGGGCCCGTATCTTTGTTGACGGTCCTAGAGAGTAGACCCCTGATTAAAGTAAAGGTAACGATTGCTTCGGCATTTCTTCTCAGGGATCAGTCAGCTAGGAAATACCGCCGCCAAATTATTGACCGCAAACTGAAAATGTGACGTGTAAAATTGTCTCGAAAGATTTACTTGCAGAAATAACCATAATTTCATTTGTTTTTATTTCATTTTATATTTTTCTTTAAATCTAAAGGCCAATTCTCGTAAATAAAAACGTTCAAAATCTAGTCGCAGTCTCATCTCGGCGGCCAACAAATGTCAAAAACTTGTCAAAATGTAGGGAAATTAGAGGTATTTTTGACAGATTGAGACTGAGATCAGACTGTGAACGTTCTTAAAATTACGAGAATTGCCCCTCTAGTAACCGTTGTAAAGAAAATGCAAAGTATGCCTAAAATAATTCAGCCCTACCTTAACACTGTCTTATTACTTTTTCGTATCCAATTTATAATACTAACCTGCAGTAAGTAAAACGCAATCCATTGGCACAGATCCTACTATTGAGTCGTTAAATTCTTTGTCTTTCTATTGCTTCACGAAACAGAATTCATAAATGGCACCATAGAAATTTCTTATATCTATGAATTGCACCTTCGCAAAAACGCAAAATCCCGATTAAATTTTCGTTACGTCACACAAAAACGTAACCTAAATGTGTTTATTAACCTACAGTTTAACAACAATAGTTTCTATGTATAAAGTAGCTTTTAATATTTTATTCATAGACTCTATTAACTAATTGTTGGAGGTCGATCATTGGTTGATTATTCTTGTCTTTTCTTTGACTTGTTGCAGTTTCGAAATTTGCATCAACAATAGTATCCAATAATGCCTATGTAATAGAATTTTTACATTAAGATATTTATCTGGGATGTTTAAATTCGATGGATGTGACCTATGCTTAATTTTACATTGAGTGAGTTTAATGCGTATTTTGTTTTATGGATTTATGGCCTGCCTTTTTTAAATATATAGGTAATAGGTTTTAATATTTTATTATTTATATTTTTGATAGATTCTATTATATTTTGTGAATGTGAGGACGTTGTAGACTGTAGACTGGTAGATCATTTTCTATTTTATTCAGTACCTGGTACTTGTCGATAGGCCTACACTGTCCTCCCATATCCATTACCACTTTTATTTGAAAATATCTATTTTTAAGAGAGTATCCGTGGAGTTTCTTGCCGGCTCTTCTCCATAGGAAACGACCAATTGCAACCGTACACCTAGCTTCTGACGTTTCGTAAGTGCCCATGTTGGTTTATGTGAAATAAAATATTTAGATATTGTTTTTTTTTAGTTCTTTCTTTTTTCCAACGAATAATAAAATTAACAACCACAATACTTTATATTATATTGATTTTGATTTTTTTTAAAGAAATGATCAAAATGACTGTCACTTGTCAGTATACTCACTCTTTGGAGCGGAAATTGTCAATCATGATATTTATCAAACTGATGTGATATGATTAGGGACCTTTTAAAACTCTTGTTAGTAAGATATTCTTGGTTTTTAACTTCAAAACAATACAAGATGGCAGAGACATGGACGCACAACCAGAAGGCCAATTCCCGTAATTAAAAACCTTTAATCAACATAATCAATGTGAAAACCTTGTCAAAAATGTAGGGAAATTAGAATTATTTTTGACAGATTGAGACTGAGACCAGACTGTGAACTTTCTTAAAATTACGAGAATTGACCCACTGATACCTGATACCATGTACCGGATTCAGTACATGATTCTGCACCCTGAAATTTTTTGTCGGTTATTAAAACAAAAATTAGCTGTTCCATGATTATATATTGATCGCGTAGGTTTTGTACTTTTCTATGAAACAGCGAATTTATTTTTTGTAACCGACGAAATTTTTTTACAATGGGTTGTCTAGAATCATGTGCTGAGTCCATGGTTAAAGTTTGCGCGTCGATGATGCCATGCTGTATAATTCGCCAATATCACGCTCAGTTACACCAACAAAGTAAGTAAGGCCAATGACATTAACGTGAACCATTAACTAGACCCTATTTTCCCACCATTTATAAAGAAATTCGATGCACAAGTAAGTGTCTTGCCAAGTAGATGGTGTATAAACGAAAGGGTCGGACTGTCTATCAAGCAGTTGTAATTGCCTTTCTGGGGCGTACGGCGAATTCTCGATGTCATGCCATATGTCCTTCAAGGGGGGACGGACTTGGGAAGACCGATTTTGGATTGTAATTAATAGAGAATAAGGAAAACATCGTGAGGAAACCGGCATTTCCTAGAAACAAAAAATAAAATCGAAGACATGTGACGTAGTATCACTGAGCACTGAGCACGCGTGGTGATTACGGCCCACTTTCTTTCACCAAGAAAAGGCCTGTGTCCCAGCAGTGGTTAAATTATAGACTGATTATGCTAGAGAAGGAGTGTTTGCCTCACAGAGGAACGAAAGAGTCACAGAAATTTTCCTTGTGGGTGATATAAAGAGACAGATGATCCATATTGGCCCCAGCATCTTTACATGTGTGTATAAAAACCCACAAACTCATTGTTTTATGTTGAAGAAAACACGCGAATATTGCGACTATAAGGCTGGTAAGCGTAAGGAACCCAATCTTTATTCACAAAAAGGCTTTATGAATTATATTATCAGGACGAAAATAATTTCTATATTAACCGATCATTTAAAAATAAACCATTCGTCACCTTCCTCCACATAATCTAACCTAACCATAACTATGTAGATTGAACAAAACAAAAATAATCATGACTCCATTTCTCTTCCATCTAATTTCAATCAAAACAATTCAGATCCAAAAGCAGACATAAATATTTTGACAAACGTACCTTCCCGCACAATAACAACGCGAATTTTAATTCCCACGAAACTAATTCAGACTAAAGCCACAATTTTCCGAGAAACACGGGAATAGATCTTATAAATTGTGCCATATAACACCTGAGGAAAACAGGGAAGTGATTTGAAGGAAAACAGTTGTTTTCGTCACGTAGGGAAGAAAGATGGCGTCATTTATTTAGTAATACGTCATCGTAATCCGGCCCTGGCTTGTCGCCCCATCACTTAGTGAAGGACATGCTCGCGTTTCTTTGTAGGGGAAAGGTTGGGGCCTAGGTACTGGCGATTTGTGAAGAAAGTGTGTGGAATTATTGAATAATTGATTGATTTAATGGTTCAGGAGTTGTTTGAGGAATAATTAATCAAATAGGGTTATTAGAGCGATTCGTTATAGTTGGTGCTGTAGTCGACCGCATTGTTAATGCAAGACATTACAATTTAATACACACGAAAAACGTTTCTTGTATAAAAATTGAAGTTTGTATTTTTTTAACGAAAAGTTAGTGTAGACATAACGTAGCTTATTTATATGTCTAGTCTAGCTAATATTGCTTCTAAGTACTTACCTAAAAGCAATATTAGAAAAGGCTCCTTTGGCTATGATTAAGTAGGGATAATAAGAGAGAAAAAAATCAAAGATGTTATTTTTTTTTTGTATAGCCTATTCTGTCCCACTGCTGGACAAGGCCTTCCCCAAGTCCTTCCAGACCAGACATAACGTAGCTTATGTTATATGTCTAGTCTAGCTAATATTGCTTCTAAGTAAGTACTACTTTTCTAATGTTGCTTTTAGGTAAGTACCTAAAAGCAATATTAGAAAAGGCTCCTTTGGCTATGATTATGTAGGGATAATAAGTGAGAAAAAAATCAAAGATGTAATTTTTTTTTGTATAGCTTATACTGTCGCACTGCTGGACAAGGCCTTCCCCAAGTCCTTCCAGGAACTCTTTTCTCACGCCACCTCGAGCCAGCACTCGCGGTTCACGTCCAGGTTGCCACCGCTTACTGGGAAAAAATCAGAGATAAATAAAAAAAACCCGTATCCTCCCCGCTACCTCACCCACCCCACCCAACTAGGTACTTGATACCTGAGTACCTGCACGGACGACATCAAACGCGCAAGCTTTTCCTCATGTTTTTCTGGATGTATCGCCGTTTGTGCCAAACTGGGCGGAAGTACCGCCCGACAGGTTAATTTGCTGAAGATCCTTCAGGGATTTGGGTTGAGAGTCCACCGTTTAGGCCTTTTTGTAATGCATGACTTTTTTTTAGGACACAATCGTTTCTTATTATGCGCAGCATTCATTTAATAGCCAATCAATAAAATTGCCACGGTCAGTTGACCTGTAATTCAGCTGGAATTTATCGTTTTGCACGATAGTGGTTTGGAATGAAAGAATAAATGAATGAAGAATGAAAGATTAGCCCACCTAAATTGATAAGTACAACTAAAAAATATTAAGCTAACTAAGTCTAAGCTAAGTTAAAGCTCAACTATCATATATGTACTTGTCTCTGTCACTTGAGTTGTCTGGCGCTTGAGTATCATCAGATTCAAAATATTTGTGTTGTAACTTCCTATTTGTGTTGTTTACAAAGCCAATGATAAATGATTTTATTTTGTAAGTAGGTTTGTACAAACACTTTTATACATCAATATAATAATTTGATATTAATCAAGTTTCTTTTAAAGCTCGCATCTATAATAAAAGCTGGTTATAACTAACGTTGTTTATTTGGAAGTAACAGACTCGATTGTAAAAGCTGTATTTACGAAAATATGTGACTGAGGGATCTTAATACGGAATCTTAAAATATTATTATTTTCTGGTATCGTATCCATTTTTCACCATAAAGTATAATACTAATGAAAGGTGAAAATAATGAGGCAACATAAAATAGGCTGCACTAATCTGATCTTCAATTCATTTCAGCGGTTTTTTTAACCCCGTTGCGATGATGTAAGTAATGTCAAAACAAGACATTTTGAATGTGTTGATTCACCTTTAGCACAACCTAAGCCATGATATAGTCCACAATAGCACACGTTGCTTAAAAGTACCACTAGTAAGTCCTTTTCACTCACACATGTACAAGTCTTAAAAAGATCACAAGGAACGTATTTCACTAACGTGACACCAAAACATTCGTCCCCATCTCTCACAAGTTCTTAACGAACTTAAGACACAATTACAGACAGCTACATGTATACCTTCAGTCCAGGCTAGGGCAGGGGAGACAGCGATGTGACAGGAATGCATTCCGGGCATGCTCCGGGCGGCCGGGATTTCTCGGGACAGTCCGCTTTATTGTGTTGCTTGGTTTAGTGGCGCCTTCTGTGATTTCTTGTGGCTATATAGGAAACTAAAAGATTGTTAATAAAAATAAAGTCATAGCCAGACAGACGCAATAGGAAAAAAAATCAGTGATGCTTACTCAGAACTAATATTCGTACATTTTACTATTTAAATTTTATAGGTGATTCATCGTGTCATTTATATGCATAATCTATAAAGTTTACACTAATCCATATTTGTTTTAGTAATTTAGTGAGTCCAACATGTGACCTACAATAAATCATCTATAATTAATGTTCTTCAAATCAATAAAAACTTTTGTGAAAAAACGGCTAAGAGATCGCTCTAAATCAAAGAAACAATTCAGAACCAATATTTATAGAAACAACACTATTACCACTTATAAACACAAACAAAACAACAGTTCACGCAAGTATGATAAAAATAACAAAAGACATTAAAACAATATCTAATCAAAACAAAACAAGTGAAATAACATTTGACCTACAATCTACAACTTCACAATTGATTCCCAACTGTTATCTAAAGAGACCGAATTCAAGTTGTCCAGGGCACCCTATAGGCGCCTGTCCCACCGCCGAGGAAGCGACAAGCTATCAACTATTTTCTCATACAAGAAACGTACAATATCATCATCATACTTTTCCCAACTATGTTGTGGTCGGCTTCCAGTTTAACCGGATGCAGCTGAGTACCAGTATTTTACATGGAGCGACTGCCAATCTGACCTCCACAACCCAGTTACTAGGTAATACGAAACTAAATGGTAAAACTGGTTGTCAGACTTTCGGGCTTCTAAAGACCCATAACGATTGTCAAAGATCCACGAATGACAGCCGGGACCAATGGCTTAACGTGCTTTCCGAGGCACTGAGGGGTCTCGGTATGTAAAGATGGTCACACATCCACGGACCAACCGCGGCAAGCGTAGCTTAATCTGATCTGTCGACCTTGCGGCTGTTATATTACTTAGCCACAAGCCCCTCCGAAGAAACCTACAATATTCACGCACGTGTTTCATGTTACGTACGTCCGTTACGTTACCTTTTGCGTGTACGTATGCTGAGTACCTCTTTGTCACAGTCACGACGTACAGCTGTCGACTATTTCTGCTTTGTGGTCGTGATTATAGATCTATATTATTTATATTTATTATTATATTGTTAGTTATCTTTTTGTATGTACGTGTTTCTGTGACATTTAAACCAATTTTTCTTTTCTTTTCTTTACAATAGATGTTGGTCCTGTGTCAGTAAAAGAGATACGTAAATATAATATTAATAGTCGATCGCTGACTGTTCATACTGCCGGCGAGAACTCTTTCTCCACTAGCTTGTCGCGGCGACAGAAGCTATCAAAGAAAATACTCGTTCAGAGACGCTTGCTTGGCTGGCAAAAAAATACGCTCAGAGAGTCTCGCTTGGTACGTACGCATACCAGCAAGTGACTGGGCAGTATTATACTCATCGCACTCGCCCACTCGCTCATAGCCCAGCGACAAAACTATACATTCGCAGCTTGTCAACTCGGTTCCAGGTGCTAGCTCTACTCGCTTCTCGCTAATCGTCGGCGATGGGACAGGTGCCTTAAGGAAGCCAGGGGAAACAGGGGTGGTCAGGGGAGGGAATTAGTGGCGCTTCATTGGATCGCAATTAAAAGAGGAAAGTCTACGGATGTGATATGGAGTTTCGGACTACGGGTGAAAGAACTTGGACTAATTCTTGATGACGCCAATCGATTTGGGGCAAAGTTTTAGTGGCGTGTTTTGATGTCGTGTCATGTCGTTTATACTTACTGACAATGAAATGGAAACGTTTATTGGTTGCTATTATATTGACAGGGATAGGTTAAGATTTACTTAAATTAGAAGGTAAATCGATGATAATAATAATTGGTTGTTTGGTTCGGGATCGCACAAGAAAATACTACCTAAGGCCAATTCCCGTAATTATAAACGTTCAAAATCTAGTCTCAATCTCATCTCAGCTACAATCAATGTCAAAAACTTGTCTAAAATGTAGGAAAAGTAGAGGTATTTTTGACAGATTCAGGTCAAACTGTGAACGTTCTTAATATTACGAGAATTGCCCCTCAGGAAAGATGGCACAATATAAGCTAGTTAAAATAAGGTAAATCTAAGTTTGCTGGATTTCAATTTGCTTTACACTGGAAAGTTTTATCAAAGAGATCATTAAACTACTGAACTTCTCAGAATTAACTGCCGAGAGAGAGCAAGGAAAGGTGTAGACTGTAAGTTTCCCAATTATTTCACCAATCCCCCTTGAGCATACACTAAGATTTGCTTTCATGAAACTTAACATCTACATAATGAGGTTGCAGTAGAAGTAGAAAAGATATAAAATGACGCTATACATTTAATGCTGCATTCAAATGAGTGTCCAGAGGGTCTAGACCAAGTGACTACTATCAGTGATAAAGATGATGAAAAGTAAAAAATGTATTGGATTGACTTATCTTGAAAGTCATCGTACAGAAATACTAAAGGCTTTGAAGCCAATTTCTTGTCTAGGCCACCAGCACAGCACCCTAATTGCGTAATACACTATCAATCACCATCTGAATAATTATTAAGGATATTGATAATCCATTGCTTCATATTTACGAAAAATTTGTGTGCTCATCAAATTAAATAATGAAATGAATGTTGATGAAATGTCAAAATGAAACACATTGCTACTGATAGTGTGTTACGCAATTCCCCCGCAGGCAATGAAGGGGAAGCTACGTACTAAAAATTAAATACCACCATGCTCATATTATTATGACTCACATCCAAAACAGAAATCAATAACCTGTACAAATTCACACATAAAATCACCAAACATGGCAATTTTTATCTCACATTAGCAGCCCCAATTACATGTCGTAGTTCTAGAAAAAATAACAGCAATAAAACTGAAGCCACCATCGTGTAAGGTCCTAATAACGTATTCAAACAACATAATCCAGAGCCGAGTAATGATAGCAATCTGTTGGCTATAAATCCTTAATAGCCTATCGCTTGTCCACCGCACTTGTGGGTGATGCAGCGCTAGGTGAGGCTATGAGGTGGGACGATGGTGAAACGGTTTATTTGCGAGATCTCTTTAGATATCTTTGTTGGTGATATTTGAAGGTGTTCATAATATGGTTTTTAAATTTATAATTAGTTAGTTGTGACTACTGGGATGACAACTAATAGAGAAGTATGGAACAAGGAGATATACCGCCGACTTTAAATAAATTGGGATAAAGGTATGAGAATGATGATGAATTAGTAAGTTAGTTTTCCATTTATAACTAATACTGAACTAGTATAAGTACTAACAGTTCAGCCGTCGAGAGGATGCATTCTTGACACCTGTCAGTTTCATACAAACAAATACGTGGTTGGGAATTTGATCTTTATTAGATACTACAATTGTCGCACTAGCACTGTGTAATACTACTTTCTGAACTTACTTACTTAAGGATTCATTTAGTTAAATTATGAACTTATCTAAAACTGAAATCGCTTAATGAATGATAATATTATAATTGTTGCAAGTCATAATTCATTTTATTCTAGATTTTGTCCACTTTAAATAACGATCATCAAAGTCCACCATTGACGTCAGGTTTTCTGTATTGAATGACGTCCATTATAATTTAATTATATAAAATTATAGGTATATTCTAGCAATTAACTCTACCCAATATTTAGATGGTTGCCTATCTTATTTGGACTACATATTACACAAAACGTGTAGCCAACTTTACTCATCACTTTAATAATATCTTAACAAACATTTGGAGGCCTTACTTAATTTACTAAGGCACCACAATATAGCCTGGGTAATCAAGCTGGTTAATAAGCCTCTAAGGTTGACCTTCGAGATGCCCTAACTTTATTTTTTTCAGTAAACCTTTATTGTTCCAGTGCTGGGTAGACTAGCCCCCATATATTTCCAATGTTTTTGTGCTGTGCCTTCCAATCGGTTAGAAAAGAATCCAAATAGTCATTCCAGCGTTTCTTCAGCCTACCTCGGTGACGACGCCCGTCTAAAAACGATTTTACGATTTATCGCACAACTATCGTTCCAGTGCATCGCCCCTCGCGTAGGCCGTAGCCCGCAGGCTTCGCCGTCGATACGCGACTGAACTTTCACCACCCGTCCGCGCCTCCAGATACCTGCAGATTTATACCTCAAATACTTCTAAGGTAAAGAGGTTGGACTGATAAGAATGTCTCTTGGTGGTAAAGATTTTAGAAATGTGTTAATAGGATTTTTTATCTGGGTGTTGTTAAGTTTTCTCCTTAAAGATGTTATTTTTTGTGTTTTTCGTGTTTGTCAAATCGTTTAGAAAAGTAGTTTTTTTGACTAAACCAGCCTGAAAACAGATCGGAATTTAAATAGTTTTTGAAACTATTAAAAGATTATCGTCATTAATCCTTAGCATTAATCGTGTCAATACCAAAAGTCTCGGAATAAGTTTCATAACCCAAACTTAGTTTTTCTGCAAACAGATTTTCAAAACAACTTCCAATAACTTTTAGAAATTATAATGTTTTTTTCCGGTTGAAAACTCAAAGTTTATTTTTTACTACTATTAGCTGTAAAAAAGGTATTACCACAAAACTCAACACGAAAAGCCACCCAAGTACTACAGAAAATCCAAAGGTCAACCACCACAAATCCATAACCACCAGCAAAGCAACATAACCCCCCCATTAAACTCAATAATAATGTCGTATTCCCAACATAATCGTGCATTACATCACATGCTCGACCCGGCACCGAACTGCACCCACCCAGTGACAAGCCGCGCCGCCGGCAGCTGGGTACAATGGCAATTGTTCTCTCATTGATCATTAGATAGTGGTTGCACTCCTCCTGCTAAATCGTACGTTATTATTTATGCTGCTTCAAGCCTAACGACCTGCGCTTGCGCATTCAATGGAGGGGGTATCGCTTGTTGAGTATATAATTTTGCTGTGTATGGTTTTATGTGGCTGTTGCTATGTGTTGTGAGTTTGTATATTGCTGTGTTGGAGTTCAAATGAAATATGACGATGTTGGAACTCACATAAAATCGTTTTTTTGAATGAAATGTACCACAATAGTGGTACCCAGGATAAAACAATGTCCGCCAAAATTAAGAAATATTGCTGATTTAAGAATATTGAAACGAAGGGACATTTTTTGTGGATTGTTTTGTGATTTCTTAGATCAAAAAACTGAAGTAACAAAATTAAATGTACAGGTTGATGAACCTGAAAAGTGCATGACGAAACCCTTTGTTTATGTCCATAGATCCATCAAAATTTTGCTGTCATCCATTCTGGTCTGTCTACGAAGAGACAAGTTGAACAGGATGTGAACACAGACGATAGTTACCTACGTTGTATTTAAACTGACCACACATAATCACATATAATTTGTTGTCAATCGAACGAGCGACGATCGAGCGACGATCTTTGACATTGAATCAAAAATCCATCGGTAAAAAGACTAACGAAAAAAAAGACCAACAAAAATAATTTGACAAAAAATAAGTCACGACGTAAAATCATTCGTTGTTCTGTGATTACGCCTGATTACTAGTCTCCGATAATGGTATCGAGCAGCCATTCTATCTAGGACTATATCGTCCCTCCGTAGTTAGGTTGTAAGGGGAGGTAGTGTAGTTTGATTGGGGGTCTTCGAAAACTGGTTATTGAAAAGGTTACCGGGCAAAACATATGTCTGACAAGCATTGACGGTGGTACAAAAGACTACCTTGTAAGTCAGAGGCGTCACGAGAAATCACGTTCAATGATGATTGTGTGTAATTAGAGGCGCAAATTAAATAAATTAAAATATAGATTTTTTGGTAGCGTGTTGTGTCGAGGAATGTCAATGTCGCAACTGATGTCAGTTCTTTAAATATGATGATTGATCCATGTTTGTTTGCGTATGTTAATTTATTGGTTGTTAATTGATTATTTAACAGAAATTTGTATTTTTGTTTATTTTAAAAAGTTCTTTATGAATACCATCTAAACCAAATTTAAAATGCGCCTCCACATCAAAACATTGAAAGTATTCGAATAGACAAAACACCTTTAAATCCTCTACCATTTTCGATCAGCGCGTCACCATTAAAGTTTCCTTAATAACCTTGTAGTGCTTCAACGGAGGTGTACAATTAAAAACATCGAATCAAAACGCCGCTAATTACCAAAAAAAACAATAAAGTTCGGAAGACATTAGACGATTGGCTTCGATATAGTGAAATTGACATTATGTCGATCAAAGGCGGCATTCGTTTTCAATAAGGCAGATTGACTAATAATGAACGTGGCTCGTAATCGGGACCGATCTGTCGTGAGAACTTCAAACCGTTAACTAAGACTTTTACAACTATAGAATGGGGCTTCGAAGTTGGCGAGAATAAGGAACACGACGAAAACAAAATCAAATTAGAATATCACTTTAAACTAGATGATAAAGAAAGGATTCCAAGAAAAAATAAAGAAAGACAGCGAAATGCCTGAATGATGCTGCTGAAGTACCACATGTTACAGAAAAATATATAGCTACATACAATTAAAAATCGGTTTATATAGTACCTAGTCTTCTGTTTTTATCAAACCAAACTTTACTAAAGCTTCCTTCTGTATCCAGCCTAAGTGCAGTAGATATACCTAAAAGAATACGATACAGATCGGAGGTCAAGTGTTAATTCAAGCGATGGAGTCACACTTCGATCTTGTTATCCGATATTTGATCGCAATTTTTTTTATCTCAGTATTCAGACAATAATTTCATGACAAATCCGTACATGACATCACCGAAAGCAATATCAGCGTGCATACAATTATTTTATATAGTATCAATTTAGGTATGACTATTCATATTTTTAAACTGAAGACCAGTTTCTTTAATGATACCGGTAGTTTCTGCACAGTTGATGTTAGTTATATGAGACATACGGAGCTTTTTAATGGCACCCCTTGTCTGGAGAAACTTCTGCTCTTGGTACTACATGGTATTCCTCTTTGTTGTTATCGGGCAGTACTGTTAGTGGCATATGTGAAGCGTCATTAGGTATTTCTCTATATTATTCCGTAACTCGTGTCACACAATGTGATCCAAGTCCACGGAAACACGCTCCCGCTTTGCTATCATCTCGTTCACCGGCCCAACATCTAACAGCGACTTTTACAACAGATACACTCAAAAGAAATCCACCTATTTTGAATTCGTCACGCAATTTGTCAATCAATTTGCCGTCACCGCTCCATAGATCGTCCAAACTCCATTATATGTCAATTTATATACATAAAAAATAACTCTTTGCGTTCGCCGCTCGCATATTAATTCCTATAAAATTAATTGCGATGACAAATCCATTAATTTAAATTGCCCACAACTGGTTCCGTCATCAGATAAGTTGGTTCGTTTACAATTTTTATAGTGTTGCTTTTAACATTTGATCTTTAAGTGTTGAGATGATGAGCATGGATGCAGTTTTTGTCATTGTGTCTTCGCTGTTTGATTGATTTTATCTTAATGTGGGAGTTTTAACATTAGTAGCATTAATACTGTTTATTTCGTTTTTACTTTCATACAGAAGCGATCTTGTTTGTGCTTCATCATCATCATCATTTCAGCCGAAAGACGTCCATTGCTGGACATAGGCGTCCCCCAAGTACCTCCACTTCGACTGGTTCTGTGATTCTGAATGTAAATTTTGCTGCATTTTCCTGTGTTACAAATTGTACATTCAGAAAGTTTTTTGCGATATTCATACCGACCGGCGATAAAAAAACGTTTATCAAATTATAATCTCCGTGAACCAATCTGAACAAATTATAATTTTATGACATGTTCAATTTTATTTTCCTAGAAGGTAATTTTGGACCAGATTTTTTGATTTGATTACTGAAACCTATATCCATTAGCAATATATATCACTATGCCAATTTAAA
Organism: Apamea monoglypha; assembly: GCA_911387795.2. Classification (NCBI taxonomy): domain Eukaryota; kingdom Metazoa; phylum Arthropoda; class Insecta; order Lepidoptera; family Noctuidae; genus Apamea; species Apamea monoglypha. Next base: position 13,461,154 of record OU426930.1, on the reverse strand, counting down.
GTTAATAGCTTTATTCATTTCAAAGTAACTGAGTGCTACAAATAGATGAATAAAAATGTATCATCCTTTGAGTTTAATTTCTGTCTGAATACTATTAAAGGCAATTGTAAATGAGAAGAAGAGCGACTGTTTTGTCTCTTTTCAGTATCCAATTGCATATCTTTTTTAGATCCAATAGATAAAACCAAATAGTTTTCTTTTAGTATAGCTGTTAAAAGCTCGCTATTTTCTGTACGATTTCGTAAATATCAATAACAATGACATTATATACCAAATGCTATATTTTTACGAGCACAACATGACAAGATCTTCATCTGTTACGACTATTGTGATAGACATCACGTGTTTTACTGTTATTTTAGCCATCAACCTCAATAGAAATACCGTCACCTTCACAAAAATAATTATTTTCTAATAAAATATTTATATATCCATCGATATATCTCCTAACTACTCGATTTGTCCCTCTAACGATGATCCGAATCGAAACGCTTGCAATTAAGTAGCATTGAGTCGATACTTATCGCTTTTACGTATCGATAAAATTGTGTGTGGATAAAGGTTTTATTGGTGGTCATAATTACTATACATACTATTACCATTTTAGTTAAAAACGTTTGAGTTGTTAGTTTGAATAAAATTTTTAGAAAGTGCCAACACTTGTTTTTTTAGTTCGCGTACTGTGCAGTTTTTCTTAATAGATCAGTAATGAAGAGTTATAGGTGAATAAAATATCATCGATCGTTTAGATAGAAGGCAAAATACTAAGATGTCTTTTTGTGGTGAAGCTATTATTTTTTATGATTCTCCCGAAATATCGACAACGGTCGTGATATTCTAAAAGTTTATTTTGAGAAATTGCGGTGACCGTTTATTCAATTATTTATTTTATTGTATTTGAATTTCGCTATTCCATTTTTCTGCATTGGTCAGACGAAGCGACTTTACGTCAAGGAAATTCCGTCTAGACATCTCTACTACATTAAGAAAAGTCTAATCGATTTAAGCAATAAATATTTACTACTTCTAAATAAGTGGGGCTCGTGGCTAAATGACACAACCGAAGCACGGGCCGATCGAAGGTTAAGCTACGCTTGCTGCGGTCGGTTGGTGGATGGGTGACCTATTACATATGGAGACCCCTCCATGCCTCGGAAAGAATAGGTACTAAGCCGTTGATCCCGGCTGTCATTCGTAGATCTTTGACAGTGGTTACGGGTTGTCTGAAGCTCGAAAGTCTGACAACCAGTCTTACCAAGGGGTATCGTGTTACCCAGTAACGGGATTGTGGAGGTCAGATAGGCAATCGCTCCATGTAAAATACTGATATTCAGTTGCATCCGGTTAGACTAGAAGCCGGCTCCAACATAGCTGAAAAAAGGCTACGCAGATTGATTTTATAATAAAATAAGTATCAGTGATTCTCGTTTACTATACTTTTAATAAGTTTAGCGATCTATTTTAGTCAGAGACATCAGAGTTAGTTTATTTAGATAATAGTTTAGATTTATAAATCCTACTAAAATAATTCATCTTGCGCCACCAAGAGTTAGAGGTAAACCTAGAGTTAAACTTTTAAATATTAAACCCACCGATGGAGAGTCAAGTCGCTAAACTCTGGGTTAGTGTTTTTAATGTCAAAATAAATTGATGTTATGAGGTACCGCAGGTAACTTATTTTGTATTTTATATTGTTCGAAGTTGGTACTATATCAGCAGACAATATATTCATGAACTCATATAAAAATAAATCCTAGTAATATTATAAATGCGAAAGTTTGTAAGGATGGATAGATGGATGAATGGATGTTAGTTACTCTTTCACGCAAAAACTACTGAACAGATTTGGATGAAATTGGCACAAAGATAGTTTATAACCAGAATTACCACTTAAGATACCTTTTAACTCGATATTCCAACGAAATCGGAACTTATGAGGGTGAACCCGCAGGGCAAAGCTAGTACAAACCACCCATCTCTCCACTAGTCCAATGCTTACTCTAGGATGCATATCCGGTAGGCTCTTAAATCCTACCCTTGCCTACGGGCACGTCTTCCCTACAATTACCGCGCCCCCGGTCTATTCCTTGATATGCAATGGTCGCTGTAGCACCATGAACATGAGGCTACAGGAGCTAGTGCGAATCTTGGGGTTCATTCGATTAATCTAGTCTGGTTTAACCACGCTGGGATCGGTGCAATTCATATTCATATTTATATTCATTATCTTGGGGGCTTGTGGCTAAGTAATAACAGCCGCACGGATCGATCGATCAGGTTAAGCTACGCTTGCCGCGGTTGGTCCGTGGATGGGTGACCATCTTCACATACCAAGACCCCTCCGTGCCTCGGAAAGCACGTTAAGCCGTTGGCCCCGGCTGTCATTCGTGGATCTTTGACAGTCGTTACTGGTCGTCAGTAGCCCGAAAGTCTGACAACCAGTCTTACCAAGGGGTATCGTATTACCCAGTAACTGGGTTGTGGAGGTCAGATAGGCAGTCGCTCCATGTAAAATACTGGTATCCAGTTGCATCCGGTTAGACTGGAAGCCGACCCCAACATAGTTGGGAAAAGGCTAGGCAGGTGATGATTCATATTCATTATCTGACGTCTCGTGTTCAAACTTCTAGTATGGCGATAGGCATAATTACCAATGACAGCGTGTGTAGAAAATGAGTAGAACCATTTTAGGCCATTGTGCCATCAAAACATGTTTTTCTAATAAATTTTAAAAATTAGAAATCGTGTTGTGCAATCTACATACATGTCATGCGTCTATTAACTATGGTGTTTATAAAACCAATTTGTAGAAAGTTCGTCTACTTGACAAACAACTCAATATTAATTGAAGTTATTCATTTCATTCGTAATTCGTGATGGACTCACATACGTTAATATTATTCGTATTTATTTATAGGTACAAGTTAATAGGAAAGTATGAAGCAATATCTTTCACTTACATTTTCGATGCTTTTCTTTCGAACCTTAAGGTAAACTGGGACAGAATGACTTAAAACATTAAGTCCGCTGTGTGTAGGTACTGTTAGCATCGGGGGGATGTTACTGTACCATCATCTACTTAGCCTTTTCCCAACTATGTTGGGGTCGGCTTCCAGTCTAACCGGATACCAGTATTTTAGATGGAGCGACTGCCTATCTGACCTCCACAACCCAGTTACTGGGTAATACGATACCCCTTGGTAAGACTGGTTGTCAGACTTTCGGGCTACTGACGACCCGTAACGACTGTTATTGTACCAGCACCCTAAATGTGTAACACAGTATCAATCACAATCGCAATTATTTTGAAGGATATTGCTAATCCTTTGCTTCGTGTGTTCGAAAACATTGTCCGTTTAATAACGTAAATAATGCAATGAATGTTGTTGAACTGTCAAAATGAAACCCATTGCTACTGTGTTACGCAATTACCCCGCAGGATTAAATAATAAAAGACTATTTACTTTTATATAGCGTAATTAATAAGATTTTTAAATTAATAAATTTTTTTATATCTTTGTCCCTTGGCTTGTCAGCGAAATCTGACGCCTCGCGGATGTTGCATTAAGGACCAAATAGGCTATAATCTCTACAGTATACCACCGCTGTGAGTACATATGACATTGGTACATGAAGACAGTACAAGTAAATAAAATGACTCCCAATGACTTTCTATAAATATCCCTTTCTTTAAATATAACTAGCTGACCGGACAAACGTTGTCCTGTTTCCTAGAACTTGATTTCAGCACCACCTACGTCCAATTGTGAATCTAAAACATCAAGCACACACAAAAAAATTATCAAAATCGGTCCAGCCGTTTAGCAGGAGTTGAGTGACAAACACACGTACAGAAGAATTATATATATACAGATACTAAAATTGTTCTTTATAAGTTAACTTTAGATACCGCTGGTTACGTCATAAAATGTCATTTTGTTAAGTAACCTAACTTAACTAAAACTATAAACAAAGTATCCATTGTGTTTTCGAGAGTTAGGTTTGATATTAACCATCAACGAAAAATTCGAAGACATGTGACATCCAACAACCCGCACTATGCCCACTCCCTCTCAGGAAGAGGAGGCCTGTGTCCCAGCAGTGGGAACATTATAGGCTGGTGTGGTTGAGGTTTGATATTCGACATAGATTTATAAGAATTTAATTCCGTTCGGATTTGGCTTCAGTACTTGTTAGAATATTATGGAATGTTATATCGATATCTCAATGCACTATTGTGATTTGAAATGATCAGTTATCATGGTGGTTATTATAGTTATCCTTGGCTCCAAGTTATTTTATTGTATTTCGATTGTAATGTTTGGAATTTCTGTCACTTTTGACAAAAAACTGAACCGTCACTACGGTTCAAAGTATCTAATGCAGGCTTTACACAGGTAACTATAACCGTACGATTTTCGGCGCACTGACTTCTAAGTGGCAGTTTGCCTAGGCCGCAGGTGGCTAAAATCGCAAGTTCCAAAGTAGAGTACGTTTTGACTTTTGTCGTGCGGCGACAGGTCGCATGCGGCGGGTAACTAAAATCGGCCGTGAGAATGCTCAGTCGCAGGTGATCGCCCGCCGCATGAAGGTCGACATTTTGATGCAAAATTACCAAGCCACCTGCGATTTTTATCGACCTGTGTAGGTAAATGGGGTGGCGATTCGGTTTGTGAGGTGATTTGGTAAGCAACCAGCCGCACGAAGAAATTCAACCTAGTGTAAATACACTAGGTTGAATTTCGGGGATTTTGAATTTAGTCCCATTTAAATGAAAGGAAACAGTCATTTTATGACGTGCTAGTAACATACAGCGATCACGAAGTCGACTATACAAATAATCTTTTTGCTTCATAATACAAGAAAAGTTTTAAACCGCAACCATGAATTCAGCACACGATTCTAGACCACCTAGCGTAGAAAATGTTCGTCGGTAATCCAAGAAAAAAACAGGTTTTTCATAGAAAAGTGCAATAACTACGCGGTCAAAATTTATGAGATCAATTGTTGTATTAATAACCGACAAAAAGTTTAAATGCAAGGTTCAGAATCATGTACTATTTTTTTGGTTACAGTTTTCGCCCTGGTTAAATTATTTTTCTGTACAGCTACACAGACTTTGTAAGTGGATCGGTTATCACAAACACTATCCCCAGTCAGTTTTGCCAATTCTATTCAATAAAGGTTAAAGGCATTGCTTTCTTTTCAACGTCACGTAATCCATCAGCCTCACTTGAAGTATTCCGAATTTAGGACACTATCTACTCTTTTGTCTTATAAATTATTTAAATAGAGAACAATGTGTAGTCAGATGCGCCTTTTGTTTACTTGTAGGAGCTATTGTCGGAAGCACTTACCGTAAAATTACCCATCTAACCACCACGTACACTATGTAGTATATTATGTACCAAGCCTATTGTCTCTTGCAACGAGTCCGCATTGCGCATATTCCATTGGACGACTCCGTTCTGTCAATTACATGAAGCGACAAATTCATATACCGTAACATCCTCGGCTTATATGCCACAGCATACATCATATTCGACTATGAATATGTAGTGCCTCAATTTTTGTGATTGGCTTTTGTTCTTTTGTAATTACTCTGTGGTAAGGCTGGGTGTTCCGACAAAGTTTCAATTGCGTGTTCTAGGATCAATTTCGAAATTGTGTCATCTTTATTCTGCTGTTCTTTAGCTTCAGTTTCGTGTTTACTGTTGTTTTGTGAACGGTAGATGTAAGTTGGTGAGTTAGTAAGTGTCAGTAGTCACGGTTAGGCGGTTGCATGTTGCTTCACCGAGGTTGCTAAAGCTGTCGTAGATAATGTGCTGTGTTGATGATTACACTGATATGTGTGTGTAACGGACTATCTTTACGTGCACTGAGTCCGTATTGAGCGATATTTCTTTTATTCAGTTCGCTGTATCATCTATGTATTATGTTGGTAGTGCGTAAATTGCAATTAAGAAGATTTGTTGAATTATATTTTCGTTGATTGGGATTGTAATGTGTATCTAACTCGGGTGTGTTTAAATTATGTTGTGTGTGTTATTTGAGTTTATTAGCCAACTTAGTTGAGAAATTATTATTTTCTTGTATGTTTTTCTCGTCATCGGATAACTTATTGCCTTTACGAGTAGTTTAGATAATTACGATGATGGGTTTGCTCCTTTTATTTTAATTTACGAAAATATATTATCAAAGTCTTTTTTTTTATTTATATGTGAACAAATCTTTAATTACTTTATTCTGATTTCAGCACCAGCAAGATCAGAAATCGATCAGCCATATCGTGAGAGAATTTTAACATTTAGACATATTAAAACCAAGTCTAAACAAAAGAAGGAGCTAGAAAACGAAGACTCATTTCTAAAATGGTCCAAATTCACAACAATCAGACACATTCCTCAAACTTAAAATGGAAGACATGGAGTAATAATCTCAATAAAACAAAGGAAAGTATATTTTGTCAAAAAAGTGGAGTTGTCTCGCTTTAGGGCGCTTGAAGCGTGTTATTATGCAGATCCGACACCGTCGCCTGTGGGGACCGGCGACTTAGAGTACCAGGCTTACATGGGGCACAAGGACAATGGGAAAGATAGTAAAGAATATGATGAAAATCGTGAATTACTGCTGGAAAAGAAACGAAAAATAAAAGACTTGGATAATATTGAGGATTATATGATTAGTGAAACTAGTGAACTGTAGGGGGAAACGGACAGCAAAGAAAAGAAATTACTGTGATAGATCTGAGGAATAAGGAACAATGTTTAGAGGATAGTTTGGTTCAAAAACCAATTTAAATAAACTCAAGGGACATCGAAGGAAAAACTATAATTGATTGATGATTAATGGCAATTGGTACAGGCAGTTCAATAAATAAAAATAACATTGGAAATGTAAATCGAATAGTAAAATGTTGGTGAACCTATTTCAGCAACATTCGTTCTCAGGGTAGTACACCTATCATCAATATCCAGGAAATATAAATTAACAAACGCAAAGAAATAGATAAATATGCAAATAATGCAAGAAACACTTGTTAAAAGGGTGCAGAAAACATTACCAGGAAAGCACTTGCTTATAAAATGGACATTAATGTTCTGAATGCATTAAGAACGGCCCAGTAACGCCACCTGTCAACTCAGACATTAACTATCCACGTAGCCAGCGAATGTCTAGCCTTTGAAATAATTTATAACCGACATTTTGATCGCCTGCCTTGACAAGACATTCAGTCAATATACAATGGACAAGAACTTAAATATTTTAACTTAATTGACGTGTCTACTTGACTACTTAAATAGACTAGCATTTTGAAATAAAGATAAACTACCAATAAGGAACTTATATCGCTCGTGAGGTATGGAAATCAGTTAATAATACCTCTGTCACATCAGAATAAAATCACTTCCTTATAATCTCAAACAAGGCACAAGGTCTTTTCGAGTGTGGTCAAAATCGGAACTAGCGCCGCCATCTTGTTTTTTCAATACAATTTCTGTGAAAATTTTACAAATGTGTACCAACAACGCCCCTGTCAATATCATTCAGGCCCTAAAAGATCGTTGTAGCCCTATAGTCAAATATAAAACATTTGAACATTTAAAACCATTCCAAATTCCTTTTTTGTTTTCTTAAAAAACCGCGCCATGTAATCCCTACCAAAATTTCATCCATGGGCGGTGACGGAATGTCAAAAATTCTGCTCGAAATGTGACCATGGCTGATGTTATTCGCGTCTGATGGACGCCCGGGGACATCAAGCCTTCGTTTTAGTTCGCAGAAATATTTTTTGCATACATTATTATGAAGGTGATTCATCAGTCTCTAAGATAGTTTTTAGTCATTATTTCACTGATTGTTGGTCATTTTCTTAGATTGATTCAATTTCTATGAATGGGTACTGAAGTAAAGGTTTGTTTATCCGAGTTGTAGTATTGATTCTAAGGATTGTGGTTAATTTTCTTTCCTTTATTTTCCTGCATGTAAATTTATATTATGTTGACACTTTTCCTTATCTACATTCTTCGAATGAACATCATGATTCATGCAAGAACCTATGTTGTCACTCTTGTGCTGAGCTGTCTTGTGTTACTTCTGGTAATTATGGAGGCAGCAGCAAGCACCGTTGTTCCACTGGTAACAATCATACAGCAATCACTAATCCGCTACCCAACGGTTATCACTAGATCCAGCACAGTGGACATTTACAACCCATAATTACAGAAAAAAACAGTACAAGCACCTCTCAAATATATTCACGGAGACGTCGGAAAACTTTTCAACTCTAATCTCTCTATCAATCTTAGTTGTTAAGCAACGTATAATAAAAGTGGTCATCATAATTCGAAATCTTACAGCGGAGCGAGTTGACCGCTACCACCACTGTGTGTGACCGTTCCACACTGCGCACATCTGAATAATTCATATGCTACCTACGTAATTAAATGTCTTGCCAAGTAAGAAATAACGACACCTTCCTGTAGGATTTCTTAATATATGATTTACTATTACGTGATAGTTGAAAGAGTGGTTAGGAACTTACGGATGAAGAAATAAATGATACGTTTGATGAAAAAAGTGGTGCAAAAAGTGGCTGTAATGGCTGTAAAGGGTGCAGTTACTGGTGCTGTGTTTCCGCGAAAAGGTTGTTTTGCATTAAAACAATACAGCTTTTACTTGATACATAATAACGCGTGTTCTATATTTATTGTTTGTGTAGAGTGCCAGTTTTTCTGTTGTAAACGGTTGTCGTTGGGCATAATTAAATACATTAATTTGTTAATACAATATCAACCTGTAATAACCAAGGGATTCATCATGGATTGAGTTAGTTACCAACACAAATTGGGAAGAAAATTTTGTTCAATATCGAACCTTGTTGCTCACAAAATTATGATTGATAGTAGTAGTTTAAGTCCCATGTAATAGGGGGCGAGCCTATCGCCATCAACCACAAATCTAGATTCCGGGCTGCTAAGAGTGCTGAGAACTTCGTGATGTAAAAAAATCAATAACGCTTTGGCCTACCCGGGAATTCATTTTGATGTAGGTACTCAGGTGTTATTAAGGACTAAAATAGCTGGATTTCATGGGAGTAGGTCTTTGCCCAGCTGTGGGATGATGTAGGCAGACAGTAATCAGAAAATACTCAAAAATATGATTATAAAAACCATCTAATTATCCATTACTTGCACGTGTAAACGTACTTCATGAAAACAAAGTTAAGGAATGAACTCACTGCATCGGTAAAAAATACGACCTATCATTATGAATATGAACTGAGTTGAAACTACTGATTTTATATAATTATGATGAAAAACACTATAATTGCATTAAGTGCATTTGAAATACACTGCATTAAGTTAAATGTCAAGTGCAATATGGTATTTCCTTTGTTATTTTTCTGCTTTTTGCCGTTTGTAAATTTATTTATTTATTTTTTACTCATTTTATTTCGCACTTTTTTATATATTTTTTTCCGGATGGGAAATCATCAAATGACCCCTCCCGCTCTGGGTGGAGCGGAAGGGAGTGTCAGACTCTTACTGACTAAAACCCACCCATGTTCCTTCCTTTGCCCTTTATGTTCCGGGGTAGCGGTAACCCTTTCGGACAATCCCGCTGACCCGGCAGGCTTCGGCCCTAACGGGCCCCTCAGATTATGCTGACAACTCTTTGAGGCGCGGGTGGAACACTTACGCGCCGTCCGGCACGGGCCTGGTCCTGAACGGACGGCGGTTATTTTGCACTTTAGAATGACATAATCTAACATAACATCACGCCTGTATTCCCTGAAGGGTCAGGCAGAGATGCACCTGTAGTACACATATATTTCGCCAGTTATGTTAAGTCCTATGTAACAGGGGGCGAGCCTATTGAAATCAACAGGCACAAATCCAGACTCTGGGCTGCTACTGAGTTTCCGATAGGAACACCCAACAACACCTTGCCCGGCCTGGGAATCAAACCCAGGACCTCATGCTTAACAGTAGCGCTTGCGACTAGTAGACATATTGTTATGATATGAAACTTTTGTAGTGACGATAAATAGACTTGTACTAAGAGAAAGAAAAGTTGAGATGAGGTTAGGTGTTGGTGGTGAGAAATTTTTAGACTTACCTTTTGTCCTGTATGTCACTACAGGGATCTATCAGAATATCACAGTCAGGTATATTTGTATGACACATACTGAGCTGGACTCCCATTTGGTGCAACCTTAGACCCAAACCGCACTTTGGGTGTTCTTTATTTGAATTTAGTGTCATTTTTTTTTTTTTTTCATGTATTTTGGCACCTTGATTTTCATCGTATATGACTTAGTTATAATTTAAATGTACTTTTGTGTGATATGCTTTTGTTTACACTAAATACATTATTTATTTAGCCTGTATCATCCCACTACTGGGCTAACGGTTCTCCCTAATGACTTCCAGTGCTAGCGATCCAGGGCTAAGGAGGACCACTGGTCGTTTGTTTTGTCCAGCTCGTCCCGCCATCTTCTACGGGGTTAATCAATCTAACTTTCTCAAAAAAAAAAACACTTATTATAACGTATATTTCCTGTCACTAATCATTTTATCACCGTCCGTATAACGCAAAGAAAGGAACGTTTTTGCGAACACACTCGACTGTGACGTCACGTTTTTGCACTAATCTACGACGTTACACTTCAGTTGGTAACAACCTTAGGAACAAGCACAGGCGCATAAAAACCTGTTACATATTTATTTCAGCTTACTGGAACGTTGTATAATGTTTTTAGATTTGTTTAACGAGTAGTATTGTTTTTATATCAAAAGCTCGTGTAATGTCAAAAACATTTTGTTTTTTATAATATCAGTTAATATAAGTTCTAACAGAAAATATGTTTAACAGAATAAATAAAACATAGACGGTGACTAAAAACAAGCAGAAAAACTAAAACAGAAATACCATACCTTTATAAAACAATTAAAATCAAGTAAACGCTTTAAATAAGTTTGATAGATTATCCAAAACTACCATAATGGTAGATTTTGTACGAAATAGCCCCCTAAATCACTGATGCTCTAATTAATGGTCGAAATTTAAAGGAATACTTATAATTACAGCAGATTCCTGGATTACGGTTGGCTCTGTAATCTTTTGCAATTTTCTCTTAATCGGTTGAGTTTAAAGTGACCAGCTTATATAGACCTCGCGTCACTTTACTATTCCTTAGCAAAACTGGTCAAAATGTTCAGGGTCTCGTGGTTTATGAGGTTCTTTTCAAATTGGTTGTTTTAAATGGTACCCCGAGACATTTGGACTTATGTGATAATGCTAGGGCAAGATGGTAGAAATTTGATAATTCGCGGTTAGGGAAACGATCGTTTTAATAATAAGTTGGGACGAATTGTTAGTGAATTATCCTGCGGAACAGAGAATGAGTGGAGTGGAAGAACTTTTCTTCCATCCATATATTTTTTTTGTTTCGTATGTTTTATTTATTTATGGGATGACTTACACATTTTTTGGACCTTTCTTATTTTTTTTTCTTTTCTTCATTTGCAGTTTATGGATGTTTTAAATACTTTTGAACGCGAAGAAACTTTATTACTTTGTATCTTTCAACACTGCAACTTTACCTTAGTGTATGTAAATAAATAGGTATAATAAAGTTACAATAGCATGTACTAATTATTGTAAGACATAATTGCTAACGATGAGGACACTTCAAGTTAACGACTTACTGAAAATTGGTCTTAATTACACACAATTTAAATGCTAATTCTGTTACATCAAAGTCATTCACATTGCTGATTTGTCTGTAAAATACTTAGGTATTTGTTCAGACTTAGCTTTTATACCTAGCAATTATGTCTCTACTTGACTTTGGGGGATTAATCAGATACCTAAATAAACAAATTAATACAAAAAATTACTTGCATGGCCGTCACAAAGATTGCCCGCCAAATCCACAGCTCAGCGATTGCACTTCTTATTTCAAATTCAATAAGAAAAAACGAGCGCAAAAATAAGAATTAATTTTACATTTCACCAAAAATTATGTTCAAACTGACCTCGGCGCGTCTCCTCGGTTTTTATGGGTTAACAGCACCCAAGACAACCATTTATCATGGACCCGTCAAAATCTAATTGTGCCGCCTGGCTAACCACCATTGTGACCGTAATTACGCCCTTTATTTTTTTACACAAAGAACTAAATCGACTTTAAAGTTTTTTTTGTTCCACCATCATTGAGAGACGCAATTTGGTCGATATTCCAAATATTCCACTGTGATATTTCATAGTGACCGTCATTTTTATGATGATCCGCCAAATTCGATGATTGGATATTTTTTTGGTGATTAAAGAAAAAATGTTGATCGTCTGAGATGAAACGATCGCGAGATGATTAGTATTTTTTTTGTAAATCTATGCATTGGGGACACTTTCTATCCGTTGCGCGTACGCCACATTCTGTTAAAATTGTGTGCCCATCACTAATTGCTTGGGTCGTCGTCAGTCTTCAGTACAACTTGAGTTTGGAAAACTTTGGTGGAAATTGTCGTTTTCGTGTAGGTAACGGAGTAAGTAAAATAATAAGTGAAATTCAAAAGTATTTCGTGTTCGTATTTCCGTTATCGGCACAGAAACATTAATAAAGAATTATCACGTTTTTTCTCTATGTATGCTGCTGGATATTAAAAAAAAAATGTACTAATCTGTAAAAAAAAAAAACTATAAGTGGGAGGAGTCATAGGACGATCGGTACCTATGTCAGTCATTAATTAAAAAAAATCTTTTTCTGCTATTCTGTGGTTACATACATATCTTAAGGCATAATTATCATTAAACTGTTATCGGAAAAAAAATGCCACGAGCGAAATATCGGATCAAACTTTAAATATATTAAACATTATTAACTTTGAAGATGAGAATGTAAAAAAAAACACAATCAGTTGGGGGTTGGCCTGTAAAAAATCGACTCCCGCGCACGATTCGTTAACAAAGCATTATAGTTCACGATTTCGTAGATAAATTGGTAGCCATTTTATAAAATTACATGGTTTTAATAAAAGTAAGCAAGATAGGCGTTTCTCATATAGTATTTTTATTAAGGGGGTGTGCTTGCAACTGAGGGAGGCGTTAAGGGTAGCTATTAGTGTACTCTACCGAAATTGGTATTAAGAAGCTTACATGGGAAAGAGTAGATATTAATGCCTTTTTCCTCTTTGGGAGTTATAATTTACAACCGAGACAAGATATCATAGACTCAGCTGTATATAAATGAGTCCTCGAACAAAAATTATTGAAATTTATTTTGATATGGTTATATTGGTATAACCAGCCTATAACGCTCACACTGCTGGGACACAGGCCTCCTCTCGATGAGAGGGATTGGGCCATAATCCACCACGCAGGCCTAGTTTGGGTTGGTAGATGTCACATGACTTCGAATTTTTGGTTCTAGGATATGCCGGTTTCCTTACGATGTTTTCCTTCGCCGTTTTAGAGAGCGGTGGTGATGAAATAAATAACATACAGTAAAGCACCTGCCTGGGTTCGAACCCACAAAGTACAACCCGTCACTGAGCTAGCACTGCTCTTTATATACTTAGGGTTTTTTTTTTTTTTTCTGGTGGGTAATCATCAAATTACCCCTCCCGCTCTGGGTGGAACGGAAGGGAGTGTCAGACTCTTACTGACTAAAACCCACCCATGTTCCTTCCTTCGCCCTTTATGTTCCGGGGTAGCGGTAACCCTTTCGGACAATCCCGCTGAATATACTTAGGGTTAGGTGACATTTCAATTTTTATAAAATTTCTTTATTATTTTTTAATAAAACTCGATCATGTAATTTATATTACTAGATATCCAAGTAGGCACATATTTGAAGTATATTTTTTACTATATTTACGTATCTTTAGTTGAGCATCGATATAAAATATTTAGGGACAAATTAAATAGTTTCTCACACACGTAAATACATCTTATATCGTCCAGTCCCCTAAATTCAGTACCCTATAAAAACTGATGAGAATCCCATTCCTCTGCCGTGTTCCTTCAGACTGCAGCTATCAATCACTCCGTGTGGGATGACTCTAATTATAGGGATTAAGGGCACTACGTAGTACCAGGTAATGGTACCAAGCCGCCCCATAATAGAACCGAAACGCGGGACAAAAATTGAGCTTTAATCAAACTTGTTATTCGTCGTGTTATTAATAGTTTTTGAAAGAAAAAAAAAGAGGGAATTAAAATAAAACATTATGGACTGGTTGTTGTTGAATAAGTTTGTTAGGTTTTATTTTTTATTTATTAATATCCTAACTCAACTGTTAGGTAGGCGTCGTAACATTTTGACTTAATTATTTTTTCCTAATTATTTATTGAATCTCTGTAATGTCAAAAACAGTGTAAATTGATGGCGTTATTCCAATGTGCCCGTCGCCTATCGTGTATCTCACCACCTCGGACTGAAGTAAATCTTCTTCCATCCCGTAATCCTAGTTCTATTTGGGGTCAGGTCTTCTTGTACAGCGGCGCCAGGACCTACCCTGGGTTGTAATAGCGATTAGGTTCTGCGCTATCATCTTCCTCCCAATCTGGACCACCATATGGCAGGGGTCTTCCTCTTCCCAGGCGTTCGTAGGGATATTCAGGATTATTTTTACTGAGAAACTATCATCTCTTCTCGTTACGTGGCCACCATCTAAGCCTGCTTTCTATTAGTTTGTCCGTTGTTGTGGCTGCTCTGAAATATCCCGGAATAAATATTAAAATGAAACGAAGGAGCTCATTCTATTCATTGTGCACAATAATAATTTCTGATGAATCCAGTCTATTATAGTGACGTTTTCATCCAAAATATTGTAATTTGTTAATAAAAAATACAATGTAAAAGCGAACACAATATATCACATAATAAAAACCTAATCGATCTCAATCCACTAAAGTACGAAAAATTAAACCCCATTGGTTAAAACTAAATGAATTAGAACAAAAAACGTATTACATGCATTTAACGCAAAGAAAAAAAACCACAAAATCGGAGGCACACGAGGGCTTTTATTTTTCGGTCACTATATTTAGGGAACGCACCTTGAAGGGGGTTAGTTAATTAAACATGATGCGCCTGCGCCACGGATCTAAATGTTAGGCAGCCATTACACCAGGGGTTCTCAAGTTTAGGTGGTACAATATGGCGTTAAAATCATTTCGAGTAAGAATTTTTGGTATCTTTTTGAATCATTTAATTTATCGTTAATTTAGACACACAGTTCCTAAAATAGTTACAAAAAGGCGTTAGTAGGGTTATTAGTAGTACGCACAGAAATAAAAAGGTGTTAGTAATTTATTTTAAACAAAAAAAATATGAAAATCAATAACGTGACGATAGAGAAGTTATGCTAAAAGAATTGTTGTTAGATTAACCCCACTTAAAAATATACACCTACTTAAAAATTATAAGTTATTTGTAAAAAGATCACTGCAATTAGTTATAGTCGCTCACATTCAGAATTAAAAAAGAGAGACAAAATTTTGCAAGTAGGTAACAAATTGAAGGTATAATATTTATTATCAAAGACATGCATCGAACTTTGAATACCCCAGAGCCACAATTATTAATTGGGCGTAAACCCCGCGAGATTGGGCTCGCCTCCTGATACAGATTCGACTTTAATTCTGTTGATTACTCGTTTTCAATGGGAACTCTTTTGTTTCGGTCAAAGATACAGTCGAGGAGAAAGCTAATTGAGAGTAACGAATCTTTTAGTTCTTTTTAATCTCAAAATCCAAAGCTCAACGATGGACTCACAAATATTAAATTAATTTATTCCATAATACCTGCTACGAAACCACAGGAACATTAAAACGCAACACAATCTATTGTCAAAACCAATGTCATAAATAAGGGCTAAAATTAAACAACAAACTAAAAAGCAAGCCGTCCACCGCGTCCACAGTCCTGTCAATAATCATTATGAGGAGCCAAAAATAATGATGACAAAACACAGCCGACGACACGCGTAGTTAAACGAAAGCTTTCATATTCCCCAACAAAAATAGAAGGCAAATTGACAGATGACAAATAAGACCGTTAACACCACGACCACGGAACCGAAAACCAATGACACGTGACCCATAGATCAACTTACAAACACTCCCAATCATTCCACTGAAAAAGGAACCGAGAGAGATGGGGAAGATCACAGTAAACTGGTCGACGATAGTAAATATTTCTACCGGGGCTAAATGTGATAAAATACATCAAGACATTGTCGTTAGAACAAGATAGATGGCCACACAAAGTCGGTAACACTTTCCTTTGAACAACGAGATTAGAACAGACGTACATAAACTGTTGTCGGAATTAAGGCCTGTTGTTCAATTGAATAGGACAGCAAATGAATGAAATCAAAGAGATATAAAATATAAACAAATGTGATACAGCCCTGAGGCTATCAGAAGCAATGTCATAGTGTAGACGTTTTAAAAGATGTTGCGCAATTTGAGACAGTCGCAAATGAGATGAGATTAATGAATCTCCAATGCTGAATGACTTTTGAATGAGGAAGGTTTTTTATTGTTTTTATTTATTTTGTCTTTAAGTCTCGCAGAATGTGATTATGAATACTAGATTCGTCTATTTGAATAAATGAAATATGAATATGCACTAATGAACTTAATTTTTTTAACAGGTATAATAGTCTCTAATAACAATACGAGGAAAAGCAGTCAACGATAATGACATAAAAAAATACACTCTCGAATTTCGCAGCACAAAAATTTCGCGCCAACTACCGAACACTTTTATTTAATCCTGTACAGAGTACAATTGGAATGGACTCTCGGAATGTAAAAGCAACAACGATTGAGACAAAGGGCGTAAAGGTCGACCCTTCAGAGTGCATGGGTGTGGCGAACTTAAATTTTCGCATTGACAGCCGAAACGGCCCTCAGGGACTGAGAGACGTGCTTTTAGTGCCTTTATTCGTTATGGTTAATGCGGCAACTAGTTTACGAGCTGTACTGTTATTTGTGACCTCTAAGGGTACGGTAGCTGCCTCCACTAACGGCTTTTGTGCTATGAGGAAAGGTACTTCGAGATTTTCTGCAGGTATTGTTTAATTGATTGTGTTTGTAGCTAGGAGGTGTATTTAATTCATTCTTATTTTATTTAGGGCTGAGTTTTCCAACGCCAGATAATTTTATCCGAGGAATAATTTTGAATGTTTGACAATTCTTCCATACAAAAACTGTCAGACGTCAATTTTATTCCACGAATAAAAATTATCGGTCGATAGAAAAATCAGCCCTTACAGTAATAGAGTGTAAAGATTTTAGCTACTCTTGTACTGAGTGGCAGAGACATCGACGCGCAAATTTTAACCATGAATTCAGTGCATCATTCTTGCATAGTAATTTTTGGATCAGTATTTTTATTTTAAATAACCGACGAATATTTTCCAGGCCCCTGGGTTGAGAATCGTGTAGGTACTGAATCCATGGTTACACTTTGCGCGTCAATGTTCCTGTCAGTAAAAACGTCTGACGTAATCATGATAATAGTCCAGAAATTCTTAATGGCATTCCACATACAAAATATTGATATTTTAAATGAGACTTCTTATTCTTTGTACAGAGATTTATTTGTTTGTAAATCGACTCATTACACCTCATCATTCTTGAATCTCAAGTTTACAAAATATTGACCAACCCAAATTAATCTTAGTCTTACAGACCCAAATCTATCTCAACACCCATTTAGTTGATATTAATATCATCTATTGTCATGTCCCGAACTTTATTCAAAGCATCAACGTTTGTCACGTCAACGAAGGAATGGGTTTGGCCATCAATCAATGCGGTACGAAAATTAGGCTTATTGTTCCATTGGCGCTCCCTTACAAAATGAGATCCCTTTGAGTCGTCAACCTTCGATGGATGATGTTTTGACAGATATTTTCGGTTCACGGGTCATTTAGTCATTGTTCGTCAACGTTTGAAGTTGTGTCGTAATGTGTTATCTGATCTTAAATTTTCGTCTCGTCTTGAAAGAATGGAGGAGATTATGTGGCTATTATGTTTTATGTAGCTATTGTCGTAAGGTAAATGGCAACTGATATACAGACCGTTGTGGCCAAAGGTCGTCTGTACTCATCATTTGCCAAACCTTTTCCCAACTAGGTTGGGGTCGGTTTCCAGTCTAACCGGATGAAGCTGAATACAAATATTTTACATGGAGCGACTGCCTATCTGACCTCCACAACCCAGTTACTGGGTAATACGATACCCCTTAGTAAGACTGTTGGGCGACGACCCGTAATGACTGTCAAAGATCTACGAATGACAGCCGGGACCAACGGCTTAACGTGCTTTCCGCGGCACGGAGGGGTCTTGGTATGTGGAGATGGTCACCCATCCACGGACCCACCGCGGCAAGCGTAGCTTAACCTGATCGATCGACCCGTGCAGCTGGCATTACTTAGCCACAAGCCCCTGAACTGAAGTACAGGCTGTTATGGCCAAAGGTCGTCTGTACTGTCAGAAGATAATCCTTGCCTTGGTCCAAACAAACCACACAGACGTAAAAATATCGCGGCAGGATTTTATCGCACACTGGATTTTCAACTCTCAGTGTTCAACTGAGCATTGAGAATCCAACAGAGCGAATCACGGCGCGTCAAAAAAACACACAGTTGGATTTTCAACTCTCGCCGCTAAGGAGTGAGTTGAAAATCCAGTGTGTGAAAAAAAATTGCCGCCAGAAAAAATCGCCCCTGGGCTTAAGCTTATTCTTTCAGGTGATTGTTATGGCTTGGGTTTTATACTCGATTAGCTATGACTAAAGCTTTTAGCAATGATGTATTTGGCATCACAATTGTTGGTACAGGCGCCAGCACATCAAGCTACCCGAAACTGTCAAATTTTCCCAATAACTTTGAACCTAATGCTTTAGCGATAAAGTTGAAAATCTATTAAATAAATTTGACAGATTGTAGTACCTTGATATCCTGGCGACTGTGATGAAATGAGACAAAAAAAAAATGCTTTCGCTTTGAAATAATCATGCATTAAAAATAAAAAAATAAACTATCAAAACAAAGTAGTAAATCAAGATGAATACTACGAAATAAAAAATTTGTATACTCCTCAATAACACAAGATACGACACCTGCCATTAATCGTGTCGAGCTAAGCAATATCGACGGGTTCATTATGACTAGTGTCTTACGGAGGGTGGCAGGGATGTCCGTTTGGGGTTATCGAGACACCAATATAGTGATTATGATAGTGGTAAGATGGTATGGACTTTATCCATACTATTGTTGGTAGTATTTTTGGATACACTATTATTATCACCTCGGCAAGTGAACGACATTCTGTCTGAGTATAAAAGTTCTGGCATCATTTTTAGGTTTTGGATTTTCTATATAACAGAATATAGTAACTAAATGACTGATTAAAACATTTCATTTTTGTTTGTGGTGGCTTTTGGGTGACATCTCTGAGTGTTGAAATCTGTGACTACACCCCACCTGTAAAAGCAAATGTAAGTGACTACCTCATCATCTGCTCAGCCTTTTCCCAACTATGTTGGGATCGGCTTCCAGTCTAACCGGATGTAGCTGAGTATCAGTATTTTACATGGAGCGACTGCCTATCTGATCTCCACAACCCAGTTACTGGGTAGTAGGAAGTAAGACTGGTTGTCAGACTTTCGGGCTACTGACGACCCGTAGCGACTTTCAAAGATCCACGAGTGACAGCCGGCACCAACGGCTTAACGTGCTTTCCGAGGCACGGAGCGGTCTTGGTATATGAAGATAGGCACTAATAGTGATCGATCGACCCGTGCGGCTGTTATTACTTAGCCACAAGCCCCTTTGTAAGTGACTACATCTAGTAAATAAATATTTTTGTCGTTTTCATTTCATGATCAATCAAAAAGTTTGTTTATAAAGGTAAATTTTTATTAGACATAATGAAGCTAGCTGACAGAAAAAATAATGGAAATAAGAACACTTCACCCAACCAGTTTCAAGCCAACACAAAAACTGTCCCTTAGGCAGAACGACAACATAGCTCCATAAAAAAAAAAAAAAACAAAAGAAAACTCCACACACATGACCTAACACTTATAATTACAACCGCTCAAGATTAACAAAAAGGAACATATATCAAAAGTCTTCATATCAGTCTTTTCCTATGATTTACTGGACCAATTTGGGCCCCAAAGCCTTGGTGGACATCAAGTTATCTGATCAAACATGCCGTAAATAATACGCGGACTGTATTTATCATGGCACCGCCAAATATAAGTAATAGAACGATTTATTGCCACGAAAATGATAGTGCCTGAAGGTATTTTCGTTGATAGAGGCTTTGTTTGGTTAATTTTCTGTGGTGGATAAAACTTAATGTCGATCTTGGAACAAAAATAGTTGTCGCTTCTCAGAAGTTTTAGGTCGAGGTGCAGGGTACAAAAAAAAAGGCATGGAATTAGCCTGTTGTTCTTCCTGCTGAGACACAGGCCTCCTCTTTCTATAAGGGTCATCCACCACGCGGGCCCATTGTGACATGTCTTTGAATTTTGGTTCTAGGGTATGCCGGTTTCCTCACGATGTTTTCCTTCACTGTTTTGAGAGCAGTGGTGATGATGATAATATTCAGGTATTTTTTTTTATAACTATTTAAAATCACAAATATTCGTAACCGTATTCGGGTGTGGTAAAACGTGTGCCTCTCATTGATAAAAAAGTTTTCTTATTTTTATTACATAACTGCGCCCCGCGGTTTCACCCGCATAAGTTTCGATTTCGTGGGAACATCGGGATAAAAAGTATCCTATATGTTAATCCTGGTTATAAACCATCTGTGTGGAAAATTTCATCCAAATCGGTTTAGTAGTTTTTGCGTGAAAGAGTAACAAACATCCATCCATCCATCCATACAAACTTTCCCGTTTAAAATATTAAGTAGGATTTAATCACAAAAATCCAATGTTACTGAAAAAAACTCACTCAATAGACATTATCTACAGAAAATAATTCGTACTGAAGTACGAATTAATTTTCCAGCACCAAGAATGGCCAAAAGAACAAATTTCACTGATACAATTACCACTGTTCAATTTAAATAAGCATCTTACATAAGAAACACGTGACAATCAATCCAAGGTAACACTGTAGCAACCAGCAGCTTCTATTACAATAATTGATTAACACAAAGTCCTCTCAAACGATTACTAGATGAAGAATAGCCCGTCTTTGTAAAACAAATTGCTCAGCCAGAGAAATAGAAACTAAATTAATGGTAATCGTTTAGCGATTACAACGTAACATGAGCATATAATGCTCACGACCTTTCACACTGGAGCTGACCTCAGGTTTTACATAGACAAATTTCATCAGACTGAAAAAAGATGGTGACCGATGATGGGACATGGTTCAAGACTGTGTTGGTTCTAGGACAAATAAAACTATGACAATGTTTCAGAATGTGTGCAGCCAGACTCCTGTTGGTCTGTTCTGTAAACATCTTACTGTGAACAATTACGTGGAGTGAGCTTGAAGGTCTCCCACAAGATGGGGCGATGACCTGGTGAAATGGTCACAGAATAGATCAGCTGGTGTAGATGAAGATAGTCAACTTCTCACTCTCCTAATGAACTTGTACACCACATTCATATACAGGGTGGCAGGGTCATCGACGCGCAACCGCTTACCATGGATTCAGTACATGATTCTGGACCCTCCTGTGTTGAAATTTTTCGTCGGCTTTTTCTTAAATTTTACGTATTTTTCTGCAATTTTTTTACTGTAAACTGTATAAAATCATAATTTCTATCCAACCCAATGAGATTTTTAATTAAAAATAGTAAATTCACTTGTTTCACTTAAAACAGCAATGTAAATAAAACTCGAAAGGGCAGCGCGCGGTTTTGCGGTAGGTAGCGCGCGCGCGCGCGCGCCATCCCGGAGAGTTTTGATCGCGTTGTTTGCAATATATTGCGCACTCAAAAATGCCAATTTTTTTAACCGGTCCTTTCCGAGATGAATGACTTTCGTAATTTTATTTATGGCATCAGGTGTAACCTTTTCACGACGTTTGCGCGTCGATGTCCCTGCCACCCTGTAATATTTCGAATCCTGAAATTGACCAAGGTAATGTGGTCGCTTTACCACTAGGTACGATTCATACTTTATGGCGGTCGGAACACGAGCCGCAGTATCAAATTCACCTGTCAGCGGGGGTGAGGGGTGAGGTACTGCGCAACGAGTAATTCACTACAGAGCCCCCATAAAGTTAGAATCGGACTGTACTCCAAGATGGGTGACATTGGAAAGTTCATAATGTGTCATCAACGAATACATAACTTAAAAGTATTATCGTCTTGCCCGGAGCTAGGTCTGCGACATTCGGTGATAAATGACACATGCAAATCATTACAGGTTTCGAGAAACGATGCGAGACTCATCGATGGCTTTAAAGCCGTGTAACAGTTTTAAGTTGTTTCGTGAATGTTCAAGTAGGTACTGTTTTCACATGATAAATATGTGCACATAGAATTTTATGAGCATTTATCAATTGGCTAAAAATCCTCTAGTTCTGGAGCTAAATTAAAATAAAAAAAATTCAAAAGTCATTTTTCCAAATTAGGCTGAGAATCAACACTTTTTGAACGTCAAAATTAGAAATGACAGTCCCCGCCCTTCACCACTTCCTACTGCTTTCGCTGGGAAGAAGAAGTGGCGCAACAAACTCCCCAGTGGCACAGCTGTCTGTTCAGTTAGAAAATACTTGATTATATACAATACTAGGTATGTAAAGTAGGTAGCTAAAAATTACAATTAGGCTTCCAGCTATCACAGCTCCAATAATCGAAATAACACAGCAAAATACTATGAAGTTGATATTCATAACCATTTTATACACGTGACCACTTAAAATCTCTCAAATACCTAAGAAAAAGATAAATTAAAATTAGCAAGATATTTCGCACAACCTATGGAATTTAACATAATAAACAATTTACGACGCAAATATGACCACTCTAAACCACTCAAAGGTCGTTCCCACCATGTGACAAAGAAAAACTTAACCGACGTTAAAAATGACCTGCGACAGGAAAGACGATCGAGCGATTACATTAGCATTAAAACGGTCACACAATTACTTTGTGATTAGTGTGTCGCCGACAACTGAATTCATTAGTTCAGCTCACCTGATTTTATTTAATTAAAACGTAAGAACGGTGGGTGGTTTAACTGTAGGTTAAGTTGAGGTTAAATGGGGTTTTGTGGTTTAGAAGTGAAGAGTAGTCGTTTTTTGCTGTTTTTGTTTTTAAGTAACTAAGTGATTTTGGGTTTGTCTTTTGGGTGACTTTTATTGATAGGTTCGTTTCCTGGTAAATTAAATTATTAGAATTTTTTGCAGTGAATATTATTTATGTTGACCTTTCCTTATGAATAGTAATGTACAATGTGTATTATATAGTAAACTGCAGAAAGATGGATAAATAAAAATGAAAACCAATATATTTAGCTAAGTACGAGTATCATGTGCTGCATTCTCTTAATCACGTTAACCATCATCATCTGCCTAGCATTTTCCAAACTACGTTGGGGTCGGCTTCCAGTTTAACCGGATGCAGCTGAATACCACTATTTCACATGGAGCGAATGCCTATCTGACCTCCACAACCCAGTTACTAGGTAATACGATACCCCTTGGTAAGACTGTTTGTCAGACTTACGGGACGACCCGTAACGGCTGTCAAAGATCTACGAATGACAGCCGGGACCAACGACTTAACATGCTTTCCGAGGTACGGAGAAGCGGTTGGTCCGCGGATAGGTGACCATCTTCACATATAAGTGAAGATGGTCACCTATCCGCGGACCAACCGCGGCAAGCGTAGCTTAGCCTGATCGATCGATCCGTGCCGCTGTTATTACTTAGCCACAAGCCCCTCATAATATAATCACGGTAACCGATGCCATGAATGTGCTGTAATGCTGTCGTCACCAAACGAATGTACACCTCAACAATTGCGCGCTATCTGACACTATTACATACACGGAATCTTCAGCAAGCCTCACCATTTCACCACACCAATCTACCTTTTAATTAACATTTACTACTCGGTGCAACCCACCTTAGCGATAAGAAGTAAAAACGCACAAGTGAAATGTCTCGACGCGGGCGCAGCGGAGCGTTGTGAGAACCTTGTCGCCGGTCACTATATGTTAATGTATATAATTGGACCCTACTAACTGGGCAAGTGCATTTCTTATTTTTTACTTTTGTATTGAAAAGTGGAAAAAAGAAAGACCGAGTCATTGTCCTGTACACACATAAGATCGAGTTTTTTGCGGAAAAACCTGAAAAACTGTGAACGATAATTTTAATGTGACAAAATTGTTAGAGGTCTACGGTTTCAAATTATTGTGTCTCATGGTATTCAAATCAAGTCGAGAGAAGAAAGAGAAAAGAGATTTGACAGTCGAGTCAAGTCAAGTCGTGGAATTTGACTACCACAAAAAACAATAATTTCACAAAGAAAATCAATCTACGAGTTCCAAGGAACTTAATAGAAATCTTAAATTTATTCACTGAAAAACATCGCATAGACACAAAAGTGCCATAAGAGTTATATAACGAAAGTGAGCACTAAGAAAGGTTTTCTGAAAATTCATCGCCTGAAGTGATTAAATAGGGTGTGAAGGTTTATATGGAAGTACGGCATTTTTACCGATGGATAATCCCATCGGATACAGGGCTTGTCTTGCTTCCTGCTATCCTACTAATCCTCCTAAACGCGAAAGTTTGTGAGGATGGATGTATGGATGTGATGATGACACGCAAAAACTACTACACAGATTTGGATGAAAGGGAATTGCTCAGTTTGTTAGGGCAATTTGGCTTAACGTGAACATTAAGTATAATATTTAATGACTACGGTTTTTAATAGTTTATGCCTAAAAGAAATGAATTATAGTAATAAGGTTACGGGAAAGTGTAAAAATGGTTCATATTTAGCATGTCTTATGCTAAAACTTGTCGCTGAAAAAGTTACAATTATGAGTATTTATTTTCCAAAATAAATCATTTGCCTTTATAATAATGATATTCTCTTACTTTGAATGCAGTAGTTACAT
Organism: Apamea monoglypha; assembly: GCA_911387795.2. NCBI lineage: Eukaryota > Metazoa > Arthropoda > Insecta > Lepidoptera > Noctuidae > Apamea > Apamea monoglypha. The sequence goes on along the minus strand of OU426930.1, from coordinate 13,436,018 downwards.
ATCCTGAGGTCATTTATGGAAAAAATAAAACTAATATTTTTTGTTTTCAACATTCACAATACACGGAGGCAAAGCGAATGTTTTCGTTGTCTAGATTTGTCATTATTGACAGTTAGTGTTGCCAGGTAATAAAAAAAAAATCGATTTGACAACAATCGAACTAATATTATAATCGGATGTAAAATGATTTGATGGCCAAAAACGATGAGTGTTTAGTTTGTTTTTAATGTAATTAAAGGAAACTAAATATAAACCTTTTGAAAAATCACTTAATTACAGATTTTCAAGAAAATACATACTTTTTACTCAGATTTAGAAATCGATTATTTTCTTTAATAAAAGATTGAAATCACAATTGTTATTAATGTGGCAACACAGAATCAGCCTCCAACCATAAAATGGCGACGCTTTTTGAACTCAATCAGCTTAAATACTTATTAAACGACTTGTTTTTACATTAACTTTCCTGCAACGAGAATCAAAAAAATATTCATTTTAGTTTTAATTATATTTTTTCGTAAAAATACTTTTTACAGAACAACTTGTCCACGTTAAGCCAAGAATGAGCAATTCCCTTTGGCACACAGATAGTTTATAATCAGGATTAACACATATAATACTTTTTATCCCGATATTTTTACGGGATCAACCCTTATGCGGGTGAAACCGCGGGCCGCTGCTAGTATTAAATACATTTTGTGAATGTTCACTTCAATATGACTTCCTTGGTCATATATATTTGTATATATACTTCCTTTAACAAGTCTATAGAGCTATGAGGAACAGGGTGTAAAGTTCACTCATCCTCCATAGAAAAGGGAGGATCCTCCGACCAGACGGGTGTTGTGTCTGGCGGGCAACTGCGCAACGATTGATGTTGGGAAATTGTATATATGCTAATTGCGCGGTAAACTCTGCTTGCGAGGTGCAGGATTTGCGTGACGTCAGTATGACGCGTTGTTCGCATGTGGCGTTGTAGATACCGCTACAAGTCTGAACAAGAATTGTAAAAGGAGGAAGGCCTATACTTACAGCAGTGGGTGGGACGAGGCTGTCAATGATGATGATGATGGAAGATTTAAGGACCAAACCATTTAATTCTCTTAAAAGCTACATAGTAATTAGACGGCAACTCATTATTGATCTAGTATTAAAGGCGGCACAGTGAACGCACTACAATGTAAGGTAACATTACAAATTTACGATGTAACTCGTAAGCGGGTTCACTGCTGTGAAGATAAAACATCGAAATAAACTAGAGAGAAAATTAGTTTTCAATATTAATGTGGGATTTCATCATTATTTAATTTTAAAGTCTATTTTTAGTTTCATACTTCGGTTAGGTTCAAAGGAACTTTATTCTCAAGGAAAATATAACATTTCACTTACTTGAGAACTACTAATCATAATTTAAATTTACAAAAAGTTCGACATCACAAGTTACAGCCTAATCAACATTCCCGAAACCTGACCCACCCAACGCATTTATTTCTCTTCTGAGTAATGTTTATTTATTCTTTGTTGCTATATCCCAAATAATGGGGTTTTAAATGTCATAAATGTATGGTTCAACAGTCGATAAGCACTACTTAACTTTAAGTAACGTTTAAGAAAGGCCGCTAAGCGACAAAGATCTTTAAAAAATAAAGGGGCGTATGTTTATTGATTTTTTTTTTATTTAGTATATTCAAAATAAACATTAATAATTTAACAATAAACCTAACAAATATACTACTACTACTATATGCTTGGGAGGGTAATACGAACAGCTACATACCGCATGTATTATTAGATTTTAGGGATTTTGAACATAGGTTATTTTACGTTAGTTCTTTTAATTTTAGATATTGCAATACGTACCCTTGTTTAACTGTTTTACATAACAGAGCTGTTTTGTAAAACAACTTGCAGTTTTGTAAAACAGCGGATTCTACAATCCATCTACGACATGTGCACCAAGCTTAACATTGAGCTCTCGGCATTTTTTTCACATTCAAGTGAGGCTTAGTGACTGTCGTCAGTTTTATGTCGGTATCTAGTAACACTAATTATTTAGTCGCTCGCTTTACGATGTAAAAACCCGAAGCCAGAAGTTTTTAGGGCTGACTTGAGCTATTAAATGAGTAAAATAGTTTGGCGGTGTCCTTAAAAGCTGATTCATTTTAATTCTAGTGTTTGTACCTAAAGTGAAAATTACTAAGAAGTTAAGTGTTTTAAAATACTTAACTATGTACAGTAAATAATAGGGGTAAAGTACCCAAAGTACCAGAGAGAAATCTTGGTCATGATACATGTTCAAAGCTATCGGTTAACGTACTGTAGAATATAAAATTTAAAAGGTGTAGGTGTATAGAAAATGTAGTATTTACCATTTCTAAATTTCAATCTGTAATTTATATGGTGTACCTACGTTATAAGGAGTATTCTATCTATATCTAACGATGCACATGAAACTAAGCATGTTTTCATCCATTTTGGTTGAATAATCATCGATGTTTTGTCACTAAACTGTCTAGCAAAGATACGTTTATTGAATATTATAAATAACTAACTACAGTTACAGTACAAGAAGCAAATGTTCAATGATGTCTCAGTGATCAATACGCTGAAAACCGGGAGCGATCACCGCATGGTAAGAGGCACATTGAACATCAATATCAAGCTTGAAAGGTCTCGACTGATGAAGTCTACGCTCCGTCCAGCACAGATCCGGATCCATAACCCCGAGAGCTTTCAGCTTGAACTCCAGAACCGTTTCGAGTGCCTAGGAAGCTCAGTGGACGAATACAACGATGGGTTCGTGGAAGCTGTCCATACGACCGGGTCTAAGTTCTTTAAGGCACGTCGTACAGATCAGAACAAGAGGCTCTCCGATCACACTCTCAAGCTCATGAAGGAGCGGCGTGAGATGATCCTGCAGTCTCCAGACGAGGCGTGGAAATACCAGCTCAATAGACGGATCTCTAAATCCTTGAAGAGCGACCTCCGCCGCTTTAATACCGAGCGTATAAAAGACGCGATCGAGCGGAACAAAGGCTCCAAGGTATTTGCAAGAGATCTGGCTATTGGGCAGAGCCAGCTCACGAAACTGAAGACCGACGATGGTAGGATCTTATCCGCCAAACCGGAGCTTCTGAGGGAGATCGAGAGCTTCTATGGACAGTTGTACACGTCAACCAGTAAACCCGTTGTAGATCTAGCAAACGACCCAAGAGCTAGACTGACCCGACACTATACCGAAGACATCCCGGACTTCAGCCTGTACGAGATTAGGATGGCTCTGAAACAGCTCAAGAACAACAAAGCACCAGGTGATGACGGAATTACGGCCGAACTCCTGAAGGCGGGTGGAAAACCAGTACTTGAGGCCCTTCAGAAGCTGTTTAATTCCGTCATACTCGAGGGGAAAACGCCACAGGCATGGTGCAGGGGTGTGGTGGTACTCTTCTTCAAGAAGGGCGACAATGCCCGGTTGAAGAATTATAGGCCCATCTCACTTCTAAGCCATGTCTACAAGTTGTTTTCAAGAGTCATCACGAATCGTCTCGCGCGCAGGTTTGACGATTTTCAGCCTCCCGAACAAGCCGGTTTCCGAAAAGGCTTTAGCACCGTGGACCACATACATACGCTGCGGCAAGTTATACAGAAGACCGAAGAGTATAACCTGCCACTCTGTTTAGCGTTTGTGGACTACGAGAAAGCCTTCGATTCGATCGAGACCTGGGCTGTACTGCAGTCTCTCCAACGGTGCCAAATCGACTATCGGTACATCGAGGTGTTGAAGTGTTTGTACAAAAACGCCACCATGTCAGTCCGACTTCAGGACCAAGCTTCCGAACCTATCCTTCTGCAGCGAGGGGTGAGACAGGGAGACGTCATATCTCCGAAACTGTTCACCGCTGCACTAGAGGATGTCTTCAAGGTTCTGGACTGGAGAGGGCTAGGCATCAACATCAATGGCGAGTACATCACTCACCTTCGGTTTGCCGACGATATAGTGGTCATGGCTGAGACCATGGAGGACCTCAGTATAATGCTCGATGACCTCAGCAGAGCTTCCGGAAGAGTGGGTCTTAAAATGAACATGGACAAAACCAAGATCATGCTGAATGCCCATGTCACACCCACTCCTATCAAGATCGGAGACTCAACACTCGAAGTTGTAGACGATTATGTGTACCTGGGACAAACGGTCCAGTTAGGTAGGTCTAACTTCGAGAAAGAGGTCAATCGACGAATCCAACTCGGCTGGGCGGCGTTCGGGAGGCTGCGCGGTATCTTTTCGTCCAACTTACCACAGTGTCTCAAGACGAAAGTCACCAGTGTGTGTTGCCAGTGATCACATACGGGACTGAAACGTGGTCGCTCACAATGGGCCTCATCAGAAGGCTTAAAGTCACTCAAAGGGCAATGGAGAGGGCTATGCTCGGAGTTTCCTTGCGTGATCGAATCAGAAATGAGGACATCCGCAAGAGAACCAAGGTTACCGACGTAGCCCGAAGAATTGCCAAACTTAAGTGGCAGTGGGCAGGGCACATTGCTCGCAGAACGGATGGCCGATGGGGCCGAAAAGTTCTGGAGTGGCGACCGCGAACCGGAAGACGTTGCGTTGGAAGGCCTCCCACTAGGTGGACCGATGACCTGGTGAAGGTTGCGGGAATCCGCTGGATGCGAGTCGCACGGGACCGGTCAATGTGGCGACACTTGGGGGAGGCCTATGTCCAGCAGTGGACGTCTATCGGCTGAAATGATGAACTACAGTACCACCAAATATTTGACCTCTGTACCCCAAGACATGTAACTGCTTGTACCCTAAATTACCTAAAATGAATCAACTGTCATGCTTAGTTAGATACCTACTTCTTCAAGAGATATCCCACTAATAAATCACCAACCGGTGCAGCCTAGTTAAGCAAGTCTTGTTCTAAAAGATAAGTTTCTAGTGAAAACATATTTAGAGTATGTTACATCACAAGCGTAGTCATAAGAAAGTTATTAGTTCGCCAATGTGTTGATAAAAGTACACGTACAGTAAGGATCGTAGCAGGTGGCGTTTCGTAGCTTCTGCCTACAGGAAGAAGCCATGATTGCTGACGTATCAGCAAGTACTATGGCCAAAATCTATATCTGACCAGCGTAAGGACTATTTCTGCTTGCAGCGCATATTATTAGTCGACCTAAAGAGGATCCTCTTTTGTTTTTTCTTACGGACACAGCTGTGGTCATCATGTGCACGGGATTTTGTTTTCAAAATGGTCAGATACAGGTTTTGGCGATAGTACCTATAACATAACCTACAAATGTTTCCAAGTAAATAATCAATCATAATCAAACATGTTAATTTATCGATAATTAACGAATGTTGTCGGCATTTATGTCCGGCAAAGGGAAAATAAATTAATAATGTTACTGATGAAGTTATTATTAAAACTGGTTAGGTTTAGTTAAGGCTGTGATTGAGTGACATGCCGCCAGTACTGTCGGTGTCATAAAACAGTTTATTAGACTTAATCTGAGGCGTTTAATAGGAGGAAGATGACCAAAGATGTGTTGAAAAGGGTGGATGAGGCCTTTGCAAAAGAGCTAAGAAAGCTGGTAGAAACAATTAAAAACGATATGGTGAAATTCTTGATAAATTCAGCATAATCTACTTATATGAAAAACTTGACATCAATACTAAATTTTTCCCAAATCTGTTTACCTTATATTTTAACCGTACCGTGAGTTTTGTGATATCGTCACGTATATACTAGACGATACTATAACAATACAACATAGTTAACACAAAGATTTTCTTATGATATCTTTGTTTGAATGATTAACTACAAATGTATATAGGTTGTGTGTGTAGTGGACGGTTGTATAATTCATTATAAACCAGATCATCGGGAATATACAACTAAATTTAAATCTACATGCTTTAATTCCTGGAAGCAACATTTTTTCAATATGTCTCTGGATAAAGGCATTTGGTACAAAAGCCATCTCGTGTTCCCTGGTTCGAGGATACTAAATTAGATAGAAATTACGTTAAATTGATATTAAGACTCCGTTCTGGGCACTATCCTTCGGCAAAGTTTGCATTTCTTATGAAAAAGGCTGATTCTCCTAATTGCACAGTTTGCAATCAAATCGCTCGAAACGGAGTAGAACGCGAGTTGTTCGTGAAGGATTTTAAAATAAATAAATTGGATGTAGGCATAATCCAATCCATCTTATCTGTACCATCTTCGGAGATTATTAAAAAGTTGTGCCATTTAATTGTGGTCCTCCATGCATAACTCTAATTAATTAACCATTAAGAATATTATAAACTAATACTGCTTATGTAAGCCAATCAATGTAAAAGGGTACGATGGGGCTGACATTTCTTTGATAAAAGCCCCCAAACAAAATAAGATTAAAAAAAAAAAAATTACCTAGGTTATTAGTACAAAATCACAAAAAAAATATACAAGATGGCAGGGAAATTGCCGGACAACCTGTTACCAATGATTCAGTACATGACCCTGACACTTTTCGTAAGTAAAAAAAAAAAATGCTGACAGCTGATTTCAATTTCGATAATCGATAAAAAATTCTACGGGTCTAGAGTCATGTGCTGAATTAATTATTTCAGTTTGCGCGACTATGTCCCTACCACCCTATAAACAAAATATCTGCTTCGATGGTAACAAAGCAATTTATTACAGGGTTAGTTTTCAAAGACCAGCCTAAGGGTGTGGTACAGACCATCAGACTGAACAATTTTCTCCATGGGACCAACATCGTAATCGCGAATAAAAATTCAGCCGTTCCATACGTTTACGTCAAGTAGGTATTCAAGTTTTCTATGGAACATTTGATAAATTTTTCGCGATTACGATATTGGTCTCATGGAGAAAGTTGTTCCGCTTGATGGTCTGTACCACACCCTGAAATTTGGCTGGTCTTTGAAAATAAACCCTGTATACGGAACACTGTACGAAAACTAAAGTACGCAACACACCTAATAAAAGTAACAAAAATATCGTGCATCGTACATTTAACCCTAAAACGTCGTGGCGTGACCGATGTTAGGTAACTTCCCTGGTTTCCTTCCGCGCCACCGGTGTTATGGACCGAGCCCGTCCTTCCTTGTTGCGAAAATGCATGACCCTATTTACGGATAGTTATCGCGAGTTGTTCATATTTTGTCATTAATTTATGGCGAAAGATTGGGTTTTCGTGTTTGTAAAGGTATTTTGGTTTTCTTGTTTAGTAGGTAAATAATTAGGATGACGGGTGTTATGTTTGATTATATGTGAAATTTCTACATGTGTAATTCATATGGTGTACTTACCTTGTGTGGGTTTGGGTTTTGACTACGTTGTAGGTGTATATTTTGTCTTTTTTTATTTGTAATGTGCGTTTTGTTTGTACAGAATAAATATTTTTTCTTTCTTTCTTTCTACGTATTAAAACGTTTCTTTTCCATACGTTTTAGGGTTTAGTGTAGAGAAAGACACTTATTGTTATTGCTCACTGGTTCTACTTTTCTTTAACACAGAAATACACGTGTTTTGAGGCCTTTTTTAGTCCTATTGAATTATCAAGATAACGCCATACTTACATAGCGCAACACATAAAACATTATTTTACATTTCAAAGCATAATATAAGTTTTTAAACAATGAATGTAAGTACTTTTATAATTTAAAATGTGTCATGAAAGAGTAGAATCACCTAAAAGTCGTCACAGAGATATTTAAAATTTTAATTAGAATTATACGAAAATTATTTAAAATTTTAATAAGTAAGTACAGATGCCAGCTTATCAAGCTACCCGAAACTGTCAAATTTTCCCAATCAAATTTGAACCTAAATGCTTTAGCGATAAAGTTGAAATCTATTAAAGAAATTTGACATATTGTTGTAGCTTGATGTGCTGACGTATGTACGTAAAAAAAAAAACAAGAATTAAAGTTGACAGTAATTAAACTAACTAGCTGACGTACATTGTCACAGTCGGTGATTCTGTTAGTTAAATTAATAATTCTTCTGAGTATATGATTATTATCTAGCTAGGGAGATGCCCGGGCATTAGAACAATCCGTTTCCTTTAGTTGACATTAATGGTGACTTGCGTGGGAAGATCTCTTGCTGATACTGACAATCTGTTTGCATATTTCTTTTATTACTCTACTAACAATAAAAATGTGATGTAATTGACCTAAAAGATGACTGAATGACAAAAGAAATTAATAATATATTTTGTCATTTAAGCCTAAAGACGTCCCCTGCTGGACATATGTAGGTCTCACCAAAAGATCGTCACAACGACTTGCATCTTAATCGCGTAACACCCTTTCAATCACAATCCGAGGATTATCAAGGAAATTACTAATCCAATCCTTCTTAGGTTTGTAAAATTCGTCTGTTCAGTTACCTAAATAACGCAATGAACGTAGCTAAACTGTCAAAATGAAAGACATTGTCATCAATTGTCATTTTACGCGTGGTACGCAGTTACACCACGATCTAGCACAGACGTCAAACGAACGAATGATAATACTGTTTTTAAATGCTGTTTTTTTTTTGAGGACGCAAATAAACCCACGCCTTCTTCCTAAGGGGGTAGGCAGAAACTACAGAACGCCACCTACTACATACTCCTTTTGCCTCATTTATGTTCATATCGTCGCCCAGCAGTGAAAACCACGTAAGTGTTTATAACAAAATTTTACAGGAGAAAGAAAAAACTGTCTACTGAAAAAAATGTATGAGTGGGGAAGATATTACCTCGAAAGTTTGCTAGAGTAATCTGTGCTTACCGAGTTTATAAATCCAAAGAACAAATATTTTTTTTTTTTGAGGAAATGAGACATCCGAGGTTTTCACTGCTGGGCGACGATATTTATGTTCATGCACGCCGGGGGCGAGTACTACAAACCTGATCTTTCTTTTACCTAAGGATACCGTAAAAAAAAAAAAACAAATATTGAAGTTGTTTTTTACCGCACCATCTCACCAACCTTACGCATTCATTCTTCACTAGCTGCGTCCCGTGGTTTCACGCGCATAAGTTTCGATCCCGTGGGAATATCGGTATAAAATGTATTCTATGTGTTATTCTGACGTTAAAAGCTATATTACTGTAAAGTTTCATAAAAATATGTTACTGTAAAGTTTCATAAAAATCCGTTCTGTAGTTTTTGCGTGAAAGAGTAACAAACATCCGTCCGTCCATCCATACAAACTTTCGCGTTTATTATATTAGTAGGATTTCCTGAACTATACCCACTTATTTATGCCATCTTCAAACAAAGAAAGAAACAATAACCCACAACGTTTCAAAAAACCCCATTGAAAAGTGCATAAAAACCAGTGCACAAGAGACATTGCTTTATTCTTGCCGTCAAACAAACGGTGATAGGATCCGCGGTGTACCACCTATCACTTTTTCTATTACCCTGGTACGCCAGTGTGATGGACATCGGAAGGGGTAGAATGGACCTGTGACCAAAAGTTGGGTTGAAAATAATCAAGTTGCAGTGAGAGGGTTACAGAAGTACATCCATATTATTTAGATAAATATTATTTAATTATTTATGGAAATAATTTTATGTATGTTTAATTATTTATGGAAATAATACCATCGTTGTGGAACAAAATATGGAATAAAAACCTTCTGGGTTGCATCTTGCATCAACTCTAGGACCGAAGGCTAGTGTGGATTACCTTGTCCCAGTATGATTTGTTGCATGAGAAAGTAATTATTACCACAATCCAGCCGTCGAGAGAATAAGGTCCTGACACCTGTCAGTGCGACAATTCTAGTAGCTAATAAAAATCAAATTTGCAAAACACGCATTGGTTTTTATGAAACTGACAGGTGTCAAGAGTGCATTCTCTCGTCGGCCGCACTATAGTTAGTTAGGGAAAGTGCAAACTGGATGGAGCAAATGTTGAAGGAGGCTGGTATAAACTATCATTATCCATACTCATATTAAGAATGCGAAAGTAACTGAAAAAAAATCCACTGATACTACCGTTATAAAATTGGACAGATGTAGCCTGAGACCTGGATAAGGAAATCGGCTACTTTAATCCTGGATATTTGTATAAAAAATATGTAATACGAAATATACGCAAATGAATTGCGACAGCTAGTGTTATAACATTTTTATACTTTTACATTTAATCAACAATCAACTCAGCCTATCGCAGTCTACTGCTGGACATAGGCCTCTCCCAGGCTGCGTCACGACAGCTTGTCCTCCGTCTTTCGCATCCAGTCTGTCCCAGCCCTTTAACATTATTGAGTCGAATTTTACAATCTCGGTCCACCAAAAATTAAAAACAAAAAATTATAGTCTCAATATAATCCCCACGTCTTCCCTGTCCACGGCCATCAACAGCGCAGTACAGTTGCGCAAGAGTCGCGGTGACCACAGACCGAAACATATACATATTTATGAGGTGACTTTAATACACAATTTCTATGTATTATCTTTTAGTAATGCAGGAAGTAGGAGTGAAGATGTTAACGGTAGGTGAGTAGCTGCTTCTGATTTGGTGATATCGTTTAATTGGACTGATTATAATCTTGGCGGTGTGAGAGAGATACTGAAAAAAGTAGGTGTGAAAGATATGAAGACATTCTATGCACAACAAGGCGTAAAAGTCAAGAATAGAATAGAATACTCTTTATTATGTACACCATAATATATGAATTACAGACATAAATATATAAATTTTACAAAGCCTGACACAATGGGCGATCTTATCGCTATGAGCGATCTTTTGAAGACAACCTTTGGATAGATTAAAAAGGGGAAGGAGAGACAAATACTGTAGGTACTCTGTGGTATACCACTTACAAATACAATAAATACATGTGTAAAGTATATTATACTAATCTAAATAAATATAATTACATATAATAATAAACATGAAACAGAAGCAAAGAAAATATAATGATGTTGTTGAAGGAGAGTGGAAGTGCTGTGTGTGTGTGTGGGGTGTGGTTCAAGATATGTGGGATCTAGCACAAAATTGAATTGAATAAGATTAAGGCGACAAAGCAAATCGTTTTCAAAGATTTGGTTTAGTATTGAGAAAAGTTCTACTAGAAAAGCTTTTAATTTTTGAAGGAGACTAATGGAGATGTTTACGTAATTTTACATGCTATTAAGAATTCTATCATCAGCTACTAGAACTGCAATATTATTTCTTTGACACAATAACGAATTAAACACTACTACTGACTCAGGTACTGCTAAATTAACGAATGATTACAATCTACGATCAGAAAACTCGCTTCTTAATGTTAAATCCAAAGCTCATTTGCTAGAAATATGGATGACTTAACTAATAAATTAAGAGGTTTTCCATTACGAATGCTCACTCAAATTTTGACATAACATTAAGTATTGACTACGTCACTATTTCAAAGAATCATCGTCTATTAGTTAAGAGATCGAATAGTACCGACAAAGTGTTTGATTTGACAGCTCGAGATGTACCCTCCAAAGGTAATTAATAAGCAGATACAACCACTTAAGATAAGTAAAAATATTTTCATCCCGAAACTGCACCGGATATAGATCGTATCGGCATGACAAAGCGTGGCGCCAAGAAACTTTTATCTCCACCTATACAAAATTCAACCATATCTATTCTTACTTTGAGTTCAGTGTCGCTTGCACCTCATTACACTTTACCAATATCATCACCTGTCAGACCAAAACCAACCACAAGACAAGCATCATTAAGTTCAATTTTACTCATTACTCGTTCCAATTCATTAACTTCGAGAGATTTGTCAGCAACATTGTCCTCTTTCACAACATTAGACTTTATTGTCAAAGCTTTGGGTTCATTTTCAGCTGTTGTATAATCTGAAGTGGCACAATCAGAATCTATTGATGCTTCTCTAAAAGCTTCAGCCATTACAAGTGCAGGTGGTATGACTCCTGTGTCTCCGAAAATAAATGAAACGGTCATTGTGAGATAAGATTTCTTGGTACTCTATAATGACTGATATGGTAATGCTTTGAGCGAAGGAAATTCCATTCAAGAGTGCGTATTATTAGACTGTATTAATATTGTCGAAGAATTTCAAGAGCAAATCACAGATATTTATTATCGTCTGCTGTTTCGTATAGTTTAAAATACAGACAAATATCCATTGATCTTGGGCAAGTGCAGGTGGGGGCAAATTCCTATATATCTGTTCCGAAACTTTTTTAAACAAACACAATGATAATATGTTGTGAATTGTTACTAAATAAATAAATTGAATTGAATTGAACGCCTAACAAGTGGCAATTGCTTTCTAAGCATAAGCATAATCAGCCTATAATGTTCCCACTGCTGGGACACAGGCCTCCTATTTTTGAGAGGGAGTGGACCCCACGAGGGCCAGGTGTGGGTTGGTGGATGACACATGTCTTCGAATTTTTGGTTCTAGGACATGCCTTTTTTTTCCTCACTATGTTTTCCTGTTTTCGATGTTTTCGCTTTCTAAGCATTTCATATTTCTACAACGACTTTCAACAATTGACATAGGTAAGCTTTTCGATTTCGGTAGCTTTTGTCAGTCCATTTTAGACTTTTCCATCATCGTTATTGTTGTTATAATGTCATTTTGGCCCTTAAGTCGACAAGATTTTACCAAAGCGAAGCACACACAATTAAGCAGTTTTAAACACTCTCTGATTGAATTTATATTTTCCGGCATTAAACTGTGTATATCTAAGTTTTATGTTACTAAAGTCGTAATCGTAGGTCGTAATGATGTCTAAACGCGACAAGGAAATCGTTAAGTGGAACGAAGTTATTTTTTTATTTTATTAACGTGGTTTATTAATGTGAATATAAAAAAACTACTGCCTTGTTGGTCTAGTGGTAGCAAACGTTTCTGTTGAGCATGAGGTGCTGGGTCCGATTCCCGGGTCGGGCAAAGTGTTTTTTTTTTGGTGCTATAACAGGTCTAACAGATATTTTATAGAAACTCAAGAATCTATCTTTTACCATACACTATTAATTTAACAATATTAGAAATTAAATAGAACATTATATACGATACAATTCAAATAAATTAAAAGTCTTCAGATATTATTAATATTACATTATAAATCATAAATACAGGATCAGTCACAAGAAATTTTGTCAGCAAGAAATGCGTCAATGGCATAGTAGCATTTGTCTATTAAAAAAACATTTAGGGTGCGTTTAAATTGAGTCAAGTTTAGATCTTTTGTGTCATTTGGTAGCTTATTCAAAATTTTCGGAGCCATGCAAAGTATGCTCTTGTACATAAGGGCGGTTTTTGATCTTCTTAGGCGTAATTCATGTCGGTATGTTGGTCGTATAGATCGATAACTTGATGTTATTAAGGTTTTTCATCTGGAATTTCTCAGTAGCAGCCCGGAGTTTGGATTTGATTTGTCCGGTTGATGGCAATAGGTTCGCCCCTTATTACATGTGACTAAAAACATTACTTGCGAAATGTGGGTGTACTATAGGCACGCCTCTGCCTAACCCTTCGGGGAATACAGGCGTGATGTTACGATGTTATGTAAAACAATGGAAATAGGAAGTAATGAAATTAAATGCTCCGGAATTTACTATGATAAACAAATATATGTCGGTAAATAAATACTACTGAAGTAATGGAAATTGATGATTTCTCCATTGGTATTGTTTCAATAAACACTGTAACTCATACCGCATACCAGTTTTGGTCTAAATATTTGTACGTTAAAAAAACATTTTGACTATATTAATGCGATATTAAATTTCGCGTTTTTTTGTAGTACTTTTTCGTGGTATGGTTTTTTAAATCGATATCAACAGAAGTTGCATTGTGACTATGAAACACTCAGATAACGTAACCCAAAAAGTAAGCAAAAGTAGGTGTAACATCACTAAATGTAAATGGAAGTCCAAATCCATGGAGGTTATCATGGATATTCAGAAGAAATAAAAATTTAGACGCAGTAAGTGCCAGGGCAAACTGTGTCGCTTCGTCTAGTCGCTGCGACAAGAAGCGAGAGCGTGTGAGCGGCCCCTAGCCTGTCGTTGCGACTCTGCAATTAGACGACAAGTGTGCGGACCTTTGAACTATGAAGATTGTCGGCCGCAGCCTTTTGTTGCGTCTAGTACCCGAGCTGTCGCAGTCGCATGTCGCATAGTGCGTCATGTCTAAAAGTTTTTTCAGATCTTTAACCGTTTTGTTAACGTCCCTGTTTTCGTGTCCAACCCCGCAATTACCTACGTATCCCACACAGGCCCGGGCAAAATCGGTCACATAACAATCGTCCTCCCGGTCAATCGTCTGTAATCCCGGCTTATGCGGGCTGGCCGAACTTACGCGTGTTGTACCCGATAATGGGCAGTGCCAATCATTGGCATTGCTGCCACACCGTCCTTTGTTTTTCTTAAGGGTCTGTCAATTGTTGAGGTGTCATTAGTGGTTGATAGGGGAGGTTTTTATGCTGTGTTTGAATTAGTTTGCGGGTAGGAGGAAATAATTGGTGCATTTAATGTTATGGCAGTTTGTTTGTTATAAGTTAAAATACCTGTTTCGTTTGTCACCTTGTTGTGTAGTAAAATGTGACTCGTAGTTTAAAGCTAAGATGATCTATTCAACTAAGGGCTGATTTTCAATACTCATGTAGTGGTAGGATCCTCCCTTTTCTATGGAGGAAGAGTGAACTTTACACCCTGTTCCCCATACCTCTATACTCAGATAACTTATCCGGACACATTTGAAAAATTTGAATCTAAAAGTTGTCAAACCCTGATATTTATACTAAAGATGAAAGTTATCTGACTATTGAAAAATCAACCCGAAGTCTATAGTCATAGGGCTTTGCATCAGTAATCATCTATCTAATAGATTATGACAACAGATAGAGTTCAGTTAGACAGAGCGGATAAAAAAAACATAGTGGTTAATTTCTTTGCTTTGCCATCTGCCACCATAAATGACGTCACAATAACTGATTGCTGAACCCTCAAGTTCTTCAATACCTACCTATAATGGACGGCCCACGTCTATAGGTGAGCAGTTGCTTGCTATGCACGTAAGGACTAGTCTCACAGCGGGACCTTTAATTTAAGGCAGTAAAATAGCTAATTAAAAGGCATCAAAATAATGAAATTGTCAGTGACAATACTCCATTTCATATTAATTAATAGTAGATAAGTGGCACTTACAGATATTTATCTAAAGTTAATCGTAGCGGAATGTTTGGGGAATTCTCGTTGGACAAAGAGCAAGGGCGAAAGCTCCGTTCGTCTTGTGACTTTGTGTCTGTGAAGTGAAGTGATGTAACTATGAAATTGTAGTTTTGGTGACGAAAATAAAAATCCCATGTTTTTTGTTCTTTGCTGCGAAATTTGAAGTTTGATTTGTAACTATGGTCAATAACAACATTATGTTGGAGAAATGAATAATTTTTGATTTCATTTTTTTTTTAACAATGAACGGTATTTGGTAGTAGTTTCGAGTGTATACATTAAACATTTCAGTATCGGGCTAACATGTATTTTTTTTTCTTTTTTTTTAGATAATCATACGTTTATTAAGGACCTTCTGTAAACGATGTAATTTTGTACTCTTAATTTAATTTAATTTTAAGAAAGTAATTTAACTTTAATTTAATTTACTGTAATGTAATAATTTAACAATAATGCATTGTAATATTACTATGGGTTAATACCTGAAAATAAACGACAATAATAATAATCTAAAAAAAACCCGCAGGGTTGCATGTGGCGAGCTGTTAGGCAGTATTGACCCCATGGACCCTATCCTATTGTTATGAAATAAATTACTTATGACTTATCTCCCGGGAGAAGTCTTGTTCCTCACCTCTGGCTTGCCTTTATTGGTCGGCTGGAGTGAACACTGACGAGGAACAGAGCTCCCACCTCATTCTTGCCTTTATTGGCCGGCTGGAGTGGAGATTCGCAAGAGCAAACGTGTTCGGAGGAAGGAAGTTTTTCAGTAAAATGCTGGTGTCGACCTTCGATCTTGACCGTACTTCCGGGATTGTCCTAATAGCCGTGGAATACCTCACCACTCCTCATAAGCACCTCAGGACATGTTGAAGGGGGCACGCTACAAAACTATGTGCTAGCGACCGTTTTCGGGGGCCCATTATTGAGTGTGCAAGTCACCGCCTGCCATTTCATCTGTGAATATTATAATTATCATTGGTCAGGCAGGGGACATAGACCTTCCATAGTTCAAGGTAACCGATCCACTATAGCCACACAAACCCATAGCCCAGTATATTTTGTTTCCATGTTCTGCAATAGTCCTGCACCAACCGGGCCCCGTCTTTGGGTGCACTTGCATGGTGCATACAAGGATAATCGACGGTTGGTGCCTTCTCGTCATTTAGAATTGTGTAAAGGGCCCTCTGCGAGTCGGCTTTGGCCCCGAGTACGCCTTCCAAAGGTCCGGGACTCCTGGGTCCCGAGATATGTCAAAGACAACTAAAATGAAATAAAAAATATTTTCATAAAATAATAATTTTGAGACTGTGTCCGTTACCTACATGTAGGTATGCATTGTTTTATATTTAATTGAGACTGAAAAAATGTCTTCAGAAAAAACTTTTCACGTGTACAAACGTGACTCATTAAGTGACACTAAAAACATACCTTTACGTATTTAAAAACGGTCCTTTGCAGTAAATTGTATATGATCAATGGAAGAATAAACCATAATTTCTTACATCACGTCGACAAAAACACAGCTAACTTGACTTACCCCACTTTGTGTCCCTCCTTGATCTTTTGGACCGCAATCAATGTCCACTTGAGTGGCACGTGACACGAGCCCTTATATCCAACTAATTAGATATACATAGTGTGACAGACAGACGCACATTACTGTGTTGATATATATTGTAACTATATGAAATTGTTGGTGAAATTATTATGAAGTCTGGATGATTTGTGCTAAAGATTTACAATTTGAATGACTGAAAAGGTTCAAACATATATTATATTATAATCAGCCTATAACGTTCCCACTGCTGGGACATAGGCCTCCTCTCAGTGAGAGGGAGTGGGCTGTAATCCACCACGCGGGCCCAGTACGGGTTGGTAGATGTCACATGTCTTCGATTTTTTTGGTTCTAGGACATGCCGGTTTCCTCACGATGTTTTCCTTCACCGTTTTGAGAGCAGTGGTGATGAAATAATTTACGCAAAGTAAAGTGCCTGACTGGGTTCGAACCTACAACTTGTAAGTCACGGCCGTTACCACTGGGCCACCACTGCTGAAAAGATTCATGGTCTAGTTCAATTGAGAACCTGGTCTTTATAATGAAGCTTAAAGCTCTTTTTTAAATCCAGCTTTTCTGTTTTATCACCTCATCAAAGAGGCGAACTTTTATGCCATACTTCTATGCAGCAGAAAAGAAATGAGGCTTATACCCTGCAATTGGTGTTTCCAGGCTAAAATGATGATTATGCTGTAGCGGTATCTACAACGCCACATGCGAACAACGCGTCATACTGACGTCACACAAATCCTGCATCTCGCAAGCAGAGTTTACCGCGCAATTAGCATAGATACAATTTCCCAACATCAATCGTTGGGCAATTGCCCGCCAGACACAACACCCGTCTGGTCGGAGGATTCTCCCTTTTCTATGGAGGATGAGTGAACTTTACACCCTGTTCCTCGTAAATCTAAAATGCTGTACAATTTTACTGTACTATGAAACCATTATTATCAGCCTGTGATATCCCACTGTGGGCAAAGGCCTCCCTACTTTCTTTCCACTTCTCTTTGTTGAAAGCTGCTAAGGACCAGTTCTTGTGAAGGAGTCCAGCTCATCCCGCCATCTCCATCTGGGCATGCCGCGATGTCGCTGACTATTAAGAGGGACCCATTGGGTCGTAAGCTTAGCCCATTGGTCGTCTGACATGCGGCAGATGAGTCCCGCCCAGTTCCATTTTAGCGTGGCAGCTTTCCAAGAACAAATTTAATTTTTTATATCTTCGTATAATTTTAAATTGTCATCTCACCATCGAATTTTAGTTTTAAAAAACCTCTAATTTTACGAGAATTTTCCAAATTGATTGTAAAATTTACACACCGATCAGCTGATGCTTTGCCTACTTCAGAAACAAAGATAAATAAATGTCACAAGTCTATAATACCGCCATTACCCATAAGCTTTCATCAGCCATGTCAGTCGGAACACATCACACAATAATTTTGCAATAACTTTGTCACTGATAATGTTATCACGGCATCGCTCTTATCAGTGGAGTGTCCATCGATTTATTGTCATTTAATATTGTCTGTTTATCATTATACTGTAATCACAGCACACTGGACTTGAGAACACTTGTGGTGGTTCTCACGAGTATGGGACGTGATTTTCGTGACGACCCCGACTTACGAGTCGTAGCTCGTAGGTTCGGACCCAGATAAACGCATTACTTAGTGCAAATTATTTCATAACTACTGCTCTCGAAACTGTCGAGGAAAACATCGTGAGGAAACCGCCATGTCCTAGAACCAAACATTTGAAGACATGTGATATCTACCAACTCGCAATAGGCCCGCGTGGTGGATTACAGTCCACCCCTCTCACAGAGAGAAGGCCTGTGTCCCAGCAGTGGGACATTATAGGCGGATTACACTATAAAAAAAAAAGAAAAAGAAAAAAAAAAAAAGAATAAAGAAGAAAAATAGTTGTTAAGAAACCAGTAAAATTTTTTTAATATAAATTATTAGGTATCCCCGTATTTTATACAACCACAAGCCTTTTCTGCTTCAAACGGTAAATTAACTATTAACACTTTGCCACATAAATAATATAAACTAACATTGTAGACAAACACTTCTCTCCACAATACTTTCGGAGCTTACTTTCGTTAATATCTTAAGGACGATGATTGATCAGCAGTTCGCAGAGCTACACGACAGTTAATAATCGCACCCCCTGCTCTAATCTGTACTATTGTGTTCAAGGCATGGGCGACAGCGGTATGGGTGACAGCGGAAGAGTTGAAATTAAATACTTGATGAAGGAGGCCTAATTAATATTGGAAGTTTGAAGCTTATTTGATAACACACACAACTATTATTAAACGTAATAATCAGTAGAGTTATAACTATTAACAACATAAATTGATTGAAAAAATCATCCTAATTGTGTAACACTCTATCAATCCGAATCATTTTGAAGGATATTGCTAATCCAATGCTGCATAAGTTCGAAAAATTGGGCTGCTCAGCAATGTAAATAACGCAATGAATGTTGTAAATGAAAGCCATTCCTACTGTTAGTGTGTTACGCAACTACCCCGCTGGTCAGTATGAGAAGGGGTATTTATTTTTATTTATTTTGTTGTTGTCTCATTTGTGCTGATACTTAGTTGATAGCACTGTAAGTTAGGCAACAGAACTAGAACTACGTAAAATCTTAGGTATATATTAAATAACGCTCTGAGACCATCAGTCTCTTATTCACACAATTTCTTAAAACTTGTACCAAACACTTTTCCTATCTTGAAAATGTTTACCGTTGACACCCGAGATTAATATTGTACAGATGGAAAAGCTGAGGGGAATTGAGAAGGTGACTTGAAGTTTGCTGACAATTTTTGCTTCAAAATTGTTTTCCAGAAATCTTTTTCAGATATTGCCTTGTAAAACATAAACATGAGAAGTTCAATTGTAAGTATTTGTATTATGAAATCTTTTATTCTCAAACAAGGCAATATTTACGTAATATATACGCTAACAGACTTAGGGTAGATATTTTAATCAACAGATAATTTTTATTCGTGGAATTAAATTGACGGCTGACAGATTTTATTTATTTATTTATAGTTAATTAAGACGGCACAGGTCCAATTACATTAATTATCATAGAATTATAAAAAATAGAATAAAATAGTCATTCAAATAACATACAATACAAAAATTAAATTCAAATTCAAAGATATACAATTCTTGGATAACATTACTAATATTTGTTTAAGTAAATGGTTAAATAAATTAAGTACATCATAAACTAACTTGTAACGGAAGATGAGAGTTATGGAAGGTCTGTCAAAACATCAAAATTATTCCACGAAAAGTGCCCAAAAGGCTGGCAGCATTGCTATATGTTATATAATATTGATGGCTCATAGTCAACAACAGAACGGTATTCACCTGTTAAGCTTTGCAATTCGTGTGTTGTAGACTGATGAAGTTGAGAAAAGAGGTTCAGTGAATAAAAACATGTCTTGTCCACCGAGATACCTAACATGCTATAATTGACTGACAGATAATTGACAGTGACACTACATAAAAATATACTTATTATTAAAATGTTATGACATGAAACGCATGTATAAAATTAAAGTTTACAACAAAAATTTAAAATAAGCTAATATAAGGTCATTTAAACCTTAAAATATACACACGAAAACCCTACTACTATTTTATAGTAAAAAAAATATAGAAACAACAAATTCACAAGTTATTTACTAGAAAAACTGCTGCGCATTTTTACCCAAGCCTTTCAAAACTTTATTGGCAATCAAGGACCACAATCCATGGCTCCCAAGACCAAAATGTTCTGCGTAATAGAATTACGAAGTAATCGTACTAATCTAACCTCAACGATCCATCCTGCAAGGAAGTTAAGAAATAATCATCTATGGACATGA
Organism: Apamea monoglypha; assembly: GCA_911387795.2. Taxonomy (NCBI): domain Eukaryota; kingdom Metazoa; phylum Arthropoda; class Insecta; order Lepidoptera; family Noctuidae; genus Apamea; species Apamea monoglypha. Next base: position 13,415,355 of record OU426930.1, on the reverse strand, counting down.
AAAACGAATTTCTAAATCGATGCTGCTAAATGAAAAAGTCACGATGTTGGTCAGAAAGCTGTTTTGTGCGGTTTGTTTCAATTTTGTCGGGTTTTGTGGCTAGTGGGAAGATTGAAGATGTATAGTTTTTTGAAGAGGTATGGAACGTGGAAGGATGTTAGATGTGCACAGTCAACACTGTCCTGAACATGATCAGTGTTATCATTCTTGCTAAATAATTGTTTCTTTACCATGGAATCTGTGAAATAGAAGCCCAAATAATTAGATGATGAGATGATTTTGAGATGACTTTTTTTTTTGGTGATGATTTTGAGATGTTTTTTTTTCTTTAGTAGGTATGTTGCACACTTAGCAGCCAAAACCAACACAACTATCTCTTCATCTTTCTCAGATTAGATTTTGAATATTAGTGTAGAACTGCTACAGATGCCACTCAGCATCTGTAACAGTTTTTTGTTAGCAGTAGTTTGCTCTCCAGAATAGGTAGTACTGTAATATTTCAGCTAATATTTTAGTTTTTATGTCTACCACATCTAGTACCTCTATATCGACGATAAGATCCTTTAGAAAACGGTCGTCGGTCTGACTTAGAAAATTACTTACATGCAAACCAATTCACATAAACCGCAGGTAGGGTATGGGCGGCAAATAAACAGTGGAGTCTTTTGTCCAACCGCCACCGCAAGCCGAGACAATGTCTTATGCTCCGAACATTGAAACTTGCCTGCTATAGATGTGAGTGTGACTATAGATAGGATCACGAGTCGTGATTTGATTCGAATTCACGAGTAACATTAAGAACCTTGAGGATCTAGGAAAGTCAAAGAAAGTTTGGATTTTGTTAAGTAAATTAAATGTATTGTTGATAAGAGGAATGAGGAAAATGTCGTGAGGAAAGTTTTGAGTATGAATGTCGATATGGTTAGGAAGGGGGTGACTACCGAGATGACGACTAATAGAGAAGTATGGAAGAAAAATACATGTTGTGCCGACCCCAAATAAATTGGGATAAGGGCAGGAGAATGATGATGTTGATAAGAGACCCTTGTGAAGAAAATTATTTTGACTTCATCATCAAGATCTGTGCGTCACTCATCCAGTTGTTTCCAGCAACTTTAACGATATAGATAATTATCTCTGTCGTCATTTTCACTTACCTAAAAGGATAAAGACCACTATGAATATTCCGTTAATAGTAGTAAAATGCTTTCTTGAAACCTGGGGGTCTACTCCGAAGTGGTATCGGCCGTTTCCTGCTACGAAGTTACTATTTGGTTCGGTCGGTCCCGATCCTACACTCCTACACTCTTTCGAATATTGACTATGGTCCCGACCCAACTGAGCCGATCCGAACTTTTTTCGCATTTTTCAATAATATTCGGTTCGGCCATGTGTCGGTCCGATCCGATCATTCGCACTTTACACTTCGTAGTAGGTCTACTACGAAGTGACCAGGGGGTCCCCTGGTCTTCTAGAACAAAAATCAATCTCTGTTTTAATTTGCCTGTTTCAATCTCACTGGTTCTCTTTTTAATGTTATCTATGTCTACGTATTTTATAGAGCCATATTACCGACAAAATTACCATATATTTTATGTGCATTCATTATAATTTTTTGTTAACACGTAGACCATCACCATTTTCATCTAAACGCACAATTTTCTTAAACTATCTTCACGCGGACTTGATGTGACGTGGAGGATCATTGAACTGCACTACTTGAAGTCATACTTGAACTTGATGACGCAGAAAAATGTTAAGATACCAAAAAAAAACATATCCTTTAGGTACTTCCTCATTGGCTCAAAGATTCTTGATCAAAATCTCGATGTCAATGACGAGAAAAAAAATCTTCAGAAAAGATCACCTGTTTCAATTTGGTATGTGATCCACTTCATGATGTGTCTACATTTAGAGCCATCCTAAATTACATAGCTAAGCAAAAATGAACTGTATGTAAACGAAATAAGAGCAAATGACACAAATTAAGCCAAAACAAAGATGGTTCAGACATTAGAAAGGTCGCGTGCGCAATGAACATAGAGTAAAACGAGTCGGACTCACACACGAAGGGTTCCGTATCATAGTACAATATTGAACACTGCATTGTTTTTAACACTGCACTGTTTTTGTAAAAATAAAACGCCAAAAAAAAACACGCAGTTTCTTGTATGGAGACGGTTCTTTAATTTATTATTTTATTTTATTTTTATTATTTGTTGATAAAGCGGCCATTAATAGTAGTACAGACGCCAGCAGGTCAAGCTACCCGAAACTGTCAAATTTTCCCAATCAACCTTGAACCTTAATGCTTTAGCGATGAAGTTGAAAATCTATTAAATAAATTTGACAGATTGTAGTAGCTTGATGTGCTGGCGTACATACTCTGAAAATTTCAAGTGTCTACCTAAGTGTCATGTTACGGTTCAAAAGATACAGCCCTGTGGCAGACAGATGGACGGAGCCTTAGTAATAGGGTCCCGTTGGTACCCTTCCGATACGGAACTCTAAAAATAGTGATATGACCAAGTTATGCAATGAGTCTCGTAACTCCAATTACATTGCCTAAAGCTAGATAATTTTTGGAATGACTGATCTGTCTCATCGTGCCTCTAAAGTGAGTTATTGGCCTGTATTTTTTTCTTATGAGGCAAGAATAAGATTCACACGGTCTTTTGTCTTGCGACATTTCAACATTTCGTGGATGCCGGGTAAGATAAGAAAGGGTTTTGTATTTTTAAATGCTGTATTGTTTTAAGTTGAGAATATTTTATATTCGTATTGAGCAAGAGCTATTTGTCGTAGTATTTGCATAAAGTGTTGTTACTTTGTTATATATATTTTTTTTAATGAACCGTTTGTTTTTGTGAAAGTCTTTGTTTTAATTATGGTCACATTATCCGCGAGGTGTGCAGAAGTTCTGTGTGGTTTTCGTGAAATATACTTTGTGATTGTTGATTTTTAATTTTACTGAATGTGGAACCGCCGGTGGGGACGCCTTAGAAGTAGGTACATAACAGTGACATTATTGGTGATGTTCTTCAGAAAGGTCAGAGTCAACGACATGGTGAGAGTTTCTGTGTTTGATATATGAATTACATCCATTTTACTAAATTACTCGTATTAGTAACTTTTGCCAGCGACTTTGCCCTCTTGGAGGTTGGAAATTATCCCACGGGAACGTACTACAGGGATAAAAAGTATTCTATTTATTTATTTATTTATTTTATTATTTATGAACACACAGTAAAACACATAAGGATATGACATTTAAAACATGAGTACAAAGGTACTGCTTATTTCTTAAGAAATTTCTTCCAGCAGACCTGCGAAAGGAGAAGTAAAAAAGAAATGTAGACAATAGTGTGTGAGAACAAGAAGAGAAAAATATGAGTGTGTGAAGTCTAAAACTAAAATATAAATATACCTACACATATAATGCAAAAAAAATAAATACATAAGTATACTTAAATACATAATCCAAAAATATATAAACGTCTATATATATATATATAAATATTCTATGTGATAATCCAAGTCATAAAATATCTGTGTGCGAAATTTCATACAAATCCGTTGAGGAGTTTTTGCGTGAAAGAGTAAAAAACAATCATCTATCCATCCTCACAAACTTTCGCGTTTATAATATCAGTAGGATGAAGGCTAGAAGAGTTCTCATGAAAAGTTTTTATCAAGGGCTTGATGCGACAAAGTGTAAAAGTTGGAGATGGCGTACCTACCTTCCTATATTTTATTTTTAATTTGAAGAACTTATGTATAGATGGTATATAATAAAGTACATCGTAGGTACCTAATACCTACACACAAACAAGCACGACTAAATTGATATGTAAAGTCCCCGTACAATTTGTGATATTGTCTGATAATCATAAAAAAAACCCAATGGTGTTCTTGCGAATTATGATAGCTATAAGAAATAACGTGCTAAAATTATCCACGTAGAACTTATCAGGAAAAATAATAAGTACGTCTGATTATGTAGGTACTGATTTTACGAAGACATGATAGATTTTATGTTAGTCTCGGATGACGACTACGATAAAAGAGTCGAAATCGTATGTAGCTAAAAACTACAAATAAAACAATAGAAAATCCTAAAAAAATAACATAACATAGCGCATGTATTCCTCGAAGGGTTTGGCAGAGGTGGACCCTGGACCTAAAATCAAAAAAGCGATTTAAAACAAATATTCCGAGAAACGTAATTTTACTTATAGTACACCCACATTTCACCAGTTATTATTAAGTCCCATCTAAGCCTATTGTCATCAACCGAGCACATATCCAGACTCTAGTCTGCTACTGAGATATTACAGATGAAAAAAAATTCAATAAAATTTTGCCCGACGAGGGAATCGAACCCAGGACCTCATACTCAGCAGTAGGGCTTGCCACCATTACACCAACGAGACAGTCCTTAAAAATAACACAAGGAAAACCTCAAAACAAAATAATTACATATAACGTATACAAACAAAAACTTGACTCAATGACAAATAGTGTTTAATAAGAAATCAATTTCGGTGTTCTCACGACTCCGGCGCAAGGAGACGCCTACTTGATAGATTTGATTATGTTTAGACGTGACTAATCATTATTTAACTATGTTCACGACTATGTACTGCTGGGACATGCGTATCTACTGTTTTTGTTGTGATTGCATATACTGTATTTGGCCGCGTGATTCTTGGCCAAGAAGAATCCGCTTCATTTTATTCAGGAGTCACCGGAAATTGTAGTAAAATAACACTTAAGGTAAGCTTAATGAATTGACTACAGGTAACTCATCATCATCTGCCTAGTCTTTTTCCAATTATCTTGGGGTCGGCTTCCAGTGTAACCGGAGGCAGCTGAGTACCAGTGTTTTACATGGAGCGACTGCCTATCTGACCTCCACAACCCAGTTACTGGGTAATACGAAACCCCTTGGTAAGGCTACGGTATCTTAACTTAACTATGGTAAACATTAAAGAGCAACCATTTGTAAAACTAACAACAATTATATAGGTACCAAGTGGCGTCAAGATTAACAAAAAAAAAGTGAAAACTAAATATTTGGTCTTTGAGTGGCGTCATCAAAAACATTCGTGTTAATTTTCAAATTCCTACTTTGCTTAGATCTCGAGAAAAACCTCTGTGGGCAGAAGGACAACATTTTGAGCCTAAAAAGATTCAATTTTTCCTTAAACCATAAAATGCGATTTGATCGATAAAGAAGCTGATATCGTGATCATGGATCTAGTAGAACGCAATTATTGATATACCTACTCAATTTAAAAAAAAACTTCACTAGTCAATTCCTTTTGAAATCAGTACCATTACTTGTCAATACTTAAAGCAACAGCAACCAAAATTAATGAATCTTTTAAATTCATCACTGATCAATCTATACCTTCCCACATCTCCACCGTGACACTAAGGTCACAATATCTGACTGATGAATTGTATCCGTGATGTCACAATTAGACGGGTCCAAGTCGATGCTATCGAGGACCTCAATGACCTCAGGGTCATACATATCTACATATACGAGAACCTGTCATTTTATGTATGTATCGAATTTTGTATGGGAATTAGATTGATGGGGATAAGATGTATTATGTACGGAGCTGTATGCTTATGTCAGTTGGTTTGATTGAGCAAAATATAGCTTCGTAAAAAGCTCACGGAATATTTTGAATCATGCACAAAAGCGTTTCATCAAATATGTCAGTATATTACTTGAAGTCAAGTACTTAACTTGAAAATATCTACCATGTAAAGCAAAAGTAATAAAAAAACCAACACTCTTATCAACAGCAATGGAGGGTTTATTAATGAAAACCCAAACACTCCAAGCGTTTCATCCAAAAATGCTGTTGAAGAAGCTGCAAATTGATTGATTTGATATATTTAAATTGTAATTACATTTCACTTGCTATGGATTTCTACTTGGCTGGGTTTGTGATGATTCATCTAACACGAATCTTATTTGGAACTTTGCTTCATATTTTCTTAAGCCTCCAGGATGAAGTAGCCTTTATCTAAATACATTCTAAGACAAAGCAAAGATAAATGAAAAGACATTAAGGTCCTAGCTCGAAGCAAGTTCAAATACGGAGTTCACACAAAATGTCAACGGAATCGCCCACATGTCGCCCCAGGCGATGCTTGAACACCATACCAAAATCTATGTCAAGTACAATATTAACACTTGAAACGGACCAAGAATATTTAGCCACGCCAAATTAACCTTTATCAATAAAGCCACAAGGATGTTTGCTCATATAATTGGCGGCAAATTAAATAAAGACGCAAATGATTAACAGTGAGTTTTGGAGGCATTACCTATTATGGAATTGTCACGAAATATTAATATTGCTTCGCATTCAATGTAACTGATGAGTTAATGAAGTGCTGGGCTTGATTTAATGTCGATATCTTAATTATTGATTAACGCTTGGTTAATTTCAATATATCAGTCACGCCTTAAATCCCCGAGGCTGTAAGTGAAGGCTTACACCATATAGCAGTAGCAGTTTATGGGTATCGAAGTGGAAATGAGTAACCCAATTGACATTTTGTAGGAAACAATCCACAGTAGATTTAGATAGTGATAGTGACCTATCGAAAAAGGATAGAGATAATGCTGATTCTATAGCACCTGCTTGATTTCCCACGCCTGATGCAATGACCAAACAACGCTTACTCAGAGCTAAACAATTGTAATTTTTCATTACACGTTGACTGACTCCAAGAGGTGCTGACGCATTCAGCTTGACGGTTTAGACTTCACAGAATCGTTTATCTTCAAATCATTATCTTACTTATGATCTTGAAACTTTAACACGGGCATTTGAAGGCTGAATATATACAGCTCCGAATTTTTAACTACCTATTTCAGCCAGCACTCTTACGCAATCTACATTACCTGTCACAATTCGCCATGTTAAAACATTTCGAAATCAGCAGACTAATCAGATAGATGATCTAAATACACAAACAAACGTACATTACTTTAGACTCAACTATGTCAAATGTAATTGAAAAACATGGCCGCACCAAATTTGACCCCGTCAAAACGAAATTTTCGTCAAGATTTTATCAGAAAACATGACATCTCGAATCAAACGACAAGTATTGTCTAAAAGACCTTACCGCTTGTTGGAGCCTACCACACGTGGGGATCCTTCAATTGAAATTGGACTCTAATCTGTAAAGTATTAAGTTTAAAATGTAATTACAGTGTGACAAAGGTCTTTGTGATTTCGCCGTCAGAATAGTAGCCATTATCTGAGAGAACACACGTTCGGAAATGGTAAAAAAAGGTCGAAATATGATTAATAGGGCGGCGTTGCGGGACTCGGCTCGTTCGTGTGTGATTCTTTCCATTTGACAGATTGTCTCGACTCTCTGACCCGAGCGCCCCGTTGAGACAATAATGATGTTGTCCCATCACTTTGATTGTCGATATCGATGAAAGACGTTTACTAGATTACCCATAAGATCTGCATAGATACATTGCTCTATTTGGTCACATAAAATTGTTACGCTATTTTGACAAAATATTTCTATTACTTTGCGCGGCTGCTTTTGTTACTTCTTTTTCTATTATATATTCTCTATTTCATTTCGGTTTCAGAATATTTCCTAGATAATAAACAGTGACTAAAATTAACCCTTACATAATCCTTCATCAACTGCATCACGCCATTTCATATAACACACAATCACTTCATTATCCATATGATCTCGATATCGATACTTTCTCTGATCTCGAACATCCCTAGCCACGAGGTCGACTGAGATTACTCTCAGCACGAGACTGTCCTGCGTCGGCGCTCGTTCGCGACGCTTTGACATCCCGACGTACACAACAATCATACATCATACACACTGACAAATTAACATTACACCTTATTGATTAGATGCTAAGGTTCAATTTCGTAGAGGATTTGAGGTTTTGCAACGCAAAAGACGGTTCTCAGTACGTCATACGTTGATAGACGGCCCAAACAGGTCGACGTGAGAGTACAACTTTTTTTTACATCAATTTTGAAAATGCAATATGAAGATATTGAAGGATTATTAGTCATGTTTTCGAAGATATTTATTTTTTTCGTATTCGTTTGGTTCGGGTCACAGGAAAGTGTTATAACGAACTGTCATGAGATAAATGAAGTATCAATAAAAATTTTGATGCGCAGGAGTTGGTATGTGAGTAACGGCATAGAGGATAACCATAACTACTGAGAATTGATTAACAACCTGTATTCAAGTCTTGGGCAGGTGAAATTATCTGTCATTAACATCTACATGAAAAGAATCGATACTTATTAGCAGTCTCATTTATTTGCTGTGTAAAGAAATAATGCAAATATTTTCAATAATGTTGCTCGTCATGTCATAATTATATTGCTTGTCATGACGATTGCAGGCGGAGCTAGATACAAGATCAAACATTATCAAGAATGTTCTGGGTGATTATTTTATTTTATCAAGTTTAATCACATAGAACTAATTTAATATTTAATACTACGAATAAACTTTGTGGCAAGGATGATCAAAATCATTTTATACAAAACAGAAGCAGAATGGATATAATATTTCACAATCAACATCAAAAGCGAAAGCCATAAATATGATATAATAAAAGACAGTGTTTAAAAATATGAAAAGAAAAAATGGCTATGTGTTTTTATTATAAACGATTTAAAAACATATTAAACCCAATACGAAATGAATCTCTAAAGAGAGAAACATCCGTCATATGACATCAAAACTAGAAATGATTTGAAAATGGTTTTACTATGCCATGAAAAAACTCATAAAATGTAAATGTGTTTGTGAGTAAACTTCCTATAAAACAGATTTGGGACTGACGCGCGCAGATGACAAACTTTTATATTTCTGTAACTCGATGCTGAAATAGTATGTCATTCGTAAAAATAACCTATTGCTTCTGAATCAAACGGATCAGTCAGAATACTTCAATCTATTGGAACGCAAGACTTGGGTTCGTGCGTATTTGCATGGGACTATACTAGGTCCTCTACAGTTTAGTCAACAACAAAACTTATTTTACCGGTTTTTCGTGCTCTGGATTGTAATTCTAAAGCTAACCCTTACCCCCATTAATTTCAAAGATCAATATCTCATTAATCTAACCATATCCTATCCTATTATTTACAAGGGATCATACTAGGTCCTCTTCAGTTTAGTCAACAACAAAACTGGTTGTTCGTGCTCTGTGTTTTAATTCTAAAGATAACCCTTACCCATATTAATTCCATAGACCAATATCTCATTAATCTTACCATATCATGTCCTATCGGCCACAATAAGAATAAAAATCACCGAGCTTAATTCCCACCATTATACATCAATCTCCTATCCACTTAAGCATTGCGAAATCCATCTGGAATGTGTCTCACGTACTTTGAAGAGTGGCTAATGAAGTGCGTGGTTGATGTGTGACCCACCATCGGGGTTCCTTAATGATACGATTGACAGTACAGTGGAGCGGTCGCCGTCGGCTTGCTCGATTGTTTCTTGACTGAAGACTTGGGGCTGGGAAGTGAGCGGGTGAAGGTTGGTGAGTAAAAAGTAGGTACGATAAGGAGGTTTCTTTTCAGGAACAGATATTTAAAATTCAAAGTCGCAAACATAAAATTTTGAAAGAATTTAATGTCATCGTCAAAAAATCGGTGTTTTTCAGCCGAGGAAAACGAATCCCTGAAAAAAAACAAAAAAATCACAAATGTTTGCCTGAAAACCACTAATGAAGAAAATATTGTAAAACAACTTTTTTATGTTACTGCTCTTGTAAACAAAAATAACGAACTTTCCGAGAACTGATTGAAATGCATAAAGCAGACTGTGATGCTATAATATTAAGAATCTAATGCTCGAACCACATCTTTCATTTCTTCTTCAACAAACTTCAGGGCCCCAAAAACGTGGGATACCTAAGAGAGACGTATTTAAATCCCATTGACGTCTTGTTCGTGGAACTTTGAATATAATGGCGCTTATCTGAAGGGTGTCTTTGGCATATTAAGTTTTATATTCAGCTGCCTCTATTTTCAAGGAGAATGATTCCTCCATGACTTGTGATCGACGGGTATCGGTCGGATATGTTTATTCACTGGGTTTTATGGTGATTATGCTATGAGAATGTACTACTTTTGTAGGAATGAGGATGGATGGCCACCCGGTAAGGCAATAAGAGGTTGGAAGATTGTACAATAAAGGCATTGTTGATCTGAAAGAGAAGAGTAGCAAGTCTGTAAATAGATCAGTATATAATATGTCCTAACTTATAGATGCAATAAACCTTTTGTGTACGCCTACTCTTAAAACTTTATGAAAGCTTTGATATTTAGTGACATGTTTGACAACTCCCTGCTGGAATTTGTGTTTTCTGATAACTATACCCTGGTAGTCTCAGATAACTAGGTTCTTTGCACCATCGCCTAACATCAGGACGGACAGAAGTAAAAGGAAACCTATAAAAAATGTCTTTATATTTTGGCATTAGTAAAAATGCTTCCGTCAACTTTGTTCTCATTCCCAGCCACGACAAAATTATCAAACCGAATTTCGCAACATTCATTTTATTTAGCAACAGAAACGCGACAACGGCAATAAATCACTTTGCATAATCTCTAAACTTAATGGATCTCAACCTTATCGCTACAGAATCCGGGAGACATAATTTGTCACTAGAAGATTGTATTACTTAAGTGAATGAGCAAATCATTCTACGTAACACTTGAGACGGTAGATTAGACAAGTTTACAGTGCAAGGTGCTATTTATGATGTCATTGTAGCTACTGTGCTTAATAAAGATCTTTATTTAACAGTAAAAGGTGAATTAATTAGTGATTAAAAAGATTGTCTTAATGCTAGATTAGAAAGTAAAGTGTCATTTGGTGTCAAATGGCTGTCTACATAAAATCCTTAAAAGTGAAATCTGTTTGTCCTAAAAGATTACTTTAATGACCGAAACTTTAATAATCTTGCTATACGACATTTTTCATGTAGTTAATCCTTGCATTAGGAGTGTCGTCTGCGTTGGTCAACTCTTCTAAAAACCGCAAATGTATAATGTATTAGTAACGGTATCAAAAAGAACCGCGATAATTTATATTAAAATGACGATGGTACCTATAGAAAGAATATATTTAGTGAGTCACTGTTAGTACTCGCACAAAACACTTATTTATTCCATAACAAATATTAACGGTGCATTTAAACAAAATAATAAACCACATGTCTATGATCATACGTCAAATGTATGAAAATCAGCTAAGAATAAGAGTTTTGATCGCCAGAAAAACAGTAATGACTAACGACCAAATAAATTGATCCACGGTCCGCAGTAATTTGTCAAAGCCAATCACGAAAAATCCCAAATAAAAATTTCGTTAGAACATAATAACGGGGACTTCTCTGGTTTTTTGCTCGGCATCCAATTTAAAAACTAATTACGGGTCGCGATGACTAGGCTCCCATGATCAAGGAGCACCCTACAATGCCGTCACAAAGAACATAATTTCGTCATGTTAGCGAACAGGTGACAAAAAAGTATGATTAATGGTCATACGTTGTGGTCATCACAAAAGATATGTCAGTCAAATTATACTCGTCTTTATTCACACCAGTCAACCATAGCCTAACGAATCAACATCCGAAAACATTATCACACTTAAGGATAGCTTATCTTCGAAATGAAGATTTAATTACTCTGTGCAATCCATGAATTCTTGTTTGCGTCCCGTGGACATTACCAAAAAGTATTCAACGCTATTATGTGTTAGCCGTGACCTTTATCGATCGTGATTTAAATCGAGAATCGGTCGTGACATCTAAATAACTGATGTTGAGGTCGGTTGCAATCAATGACGGAAGTGTATGTATGTATGACGGAAGGCAACCGATTAAACGTTTTCAACGATACGCAGGCACGACTCTTGATCGTTTAGGTGTTGAAGGCTGGGCAAGCTTTTCAGAAATTAGTCAGAAGGTCTTGGCTATAATGGGCATAATGGTTGGTTATTTGTGGGTACTGGTCAGATTTAATGACAAGGTTTCGTGCACTGTGATTTGGTATTCTTAGTCTAAAGTGGGTGCTGACCTGGCGGGTGCAAAGCTTTTTTTGCACGAAGTTTCTAAATTGATTGGTAAGACCTGACTCAGATTTAGGAAATAATAGTATATTTCATACAATATGGCATATGTGTGTTGTGGGTATATGTTTGTACATCTTGTTCTTTGAATTATTTTAGTAGGTACCTACAAATATAGCGACAAAGTCGTGCAGCGTCCAACGTATCTCCCCAAGTAAATTGTGAGAAACAATTACTTAAGGAAAATGTCGTCTTTATTATATCAACAGCCTTTTAATCGATAATAGCTGAGTAACCCTACACTTCTTGTAGACGTGATCTCTTTTATTTGAGGATCTATATTTTGTTTAGCATTTTTCATTCGATCTCCTAATAATATCATCTACAATAACATCATCATCGATTAGGAAATTAAGTGTCGGTTCTTCGCTTTAATCAGTCATACAAATATGTATGGATATACTGACCAAGGGCTCTTCTGGCTTACGCGTGATACCGATTAAGAGTCCTCCTGGCTTAAGTTTGATGTAACTGTACCAGACGGTACTTTTTGTAAATACTATTTAGTTACCAAGCAAACTGTGTCGCGTTTGTGGTTAAAGACTCTCAAATAAAGAGCTTTTCACGTCCGAACTTACAACTGCGTTTGATCAACAAAAAATAGGAAAACAGTTATACAGACGTATTTATACTTTTTTCCTATCGATACAATAGATTATTTTAAAATGACGTTCTTGATTTATAGCTGTTTTTAGTGTATGAGTGCCAATGTTACGTCGTCTGTTTTTCGTCTCAGTTTAAAAATATGGATATTATATCTTCGTGTTTCACTAGACTTTGCTGAAAATAGATCCTTTATGTTGAATTGTTCTATGGATAGAATTAAGTGACATGAAGGTCATTAATGTTATATTTATTATTTTATATAAAAGTGTTAGATACCTACCAGCATATATCGCACACTGTTTTGCGCATATAACTAAAATGGTCAATGTGAATAGGTGCTACTTCAGTTTTTTTTTCACATAGACTAACATGGGCACTTATGAAACGTCAGAAGCTAGGTGCACGGTTTCAATTAGTCCTATGGAGAAGAGCCGACATGAAACTCCACGGTAAAATACAATGTTACAGGGAGGACAGTCTAGGCCTGTAAACAAGTACCAGATACTTAAAAAAATAAAAAAGGTCCACAAATCTGTAGTAGAACATTGGCCTAAGGCCTAAAACGTTCTCACATTCACAAAATATAAAACAATCTATCAAAAAAAAAAGCCTAATAAAAACAAATGACACGATTTTGCCTCTAAACCCAACTATTTCTTCTACGCGTCACTGTCCTACGACTCGACTCGACTGTGTCTGTGTTCTACTGTATACGTACTAAAATCAACCAATAAATTGAGCTTGTAATTCAACTCAAACCATAAAATAACGAGACGTGATACAACAGATACTTACTTACCTACTAATCCACTAATCTTAGAAGAATTCAATCAAATCGCACGTAAACGTGATGGGAGTCGGGAGACAAGTGTGGCTAGGGCCTTGACTTTATCGAGTCATGGTTTGTCAATTACTGAGCCATTGTGAGCCGATCGCTCCGGCGGTGATCTTATCGATGCTGTGACAAAAAATATGCCGCCTGCACTGTAGTATATGGAAGGTTTTAGACGAAGATGAGAAGATTTTTGGTGCTGTGTTTTAATTTGGCTCTATTTTATTGTAGAAATTCGCTGTTTGGGAAAACAGAAACGTAATAAGCTGAAATTAATCACGGTAAAGGCATTGTTGTGGTTAAGTAAGTAGCTATCTTTATTTGCATAAATGTGGTTATAATGATAATCTTTGGTAGATCAAATATAAACAAACATCAACTTTATATTAGTTACTAGGTAATTTAACTTCCGAACTAAAATGCAACACACAAGTCGAAGACCCTTGTCGCTATTTTATACGAAAAAAGACAAACAAAAAAAAATATAGTTGGATTTTATGAAAAATGATAGGCTTAGGAAATAAGTAATTCTGAGATAGCCCTGGCTTTTATAGATGTACTAGCTTTTGCCCGCGGCTTCGCTCGCGTTAAATTAATTATGATTCGAAAGACACGTGGCGCCTTCTATTATAGTAATAATGTTATTGTTGATTTCCACGAAAAGAGCACTTTTTTTCGGGATGAAAGGTACCCTATGTCCGTTTCTATATGCCTGACAACGTATATGCAAAATTTAAGGATGATCGGTTGAGTGGTTTAGCAAACAAACAAACTTACTTTCGCATTTATAATATTAGTTGGGACGGAAGAAAAAGACTCCAAATTAAATTGGGATAAGGACAAGTGGTCCCACAAGGTAGACCGATGACCTGGTGAAGGTTGCGGAAATATGCTGGAAGCTATAAGCACAGGACCAGTAATGGGCGACGCTTGGGGGTGCCTATTTCTAGCAGCGGGCGTGTCTTATACAAATGATGATGGTGATGAAGGGCAGGAGAATGATGAATCTGTATCACCTCGGGCAGCAACATTTTTGGTTTGATCTACATTTTGCATATACTATATCCCATCGTTGTCAAACACACGAAAGCGTACGCAATGATGAAGCGAAGATCGTCGCAGTAGATTGGCAATAATTATTATAAGCGTTTGTCCATCCGTCCACCTCACCATTCGGACTTGTCTATCGCCATGGGGTCGATAATTAGTAGTAAATGGACTAAAAAGTATTGTAACTAGTTTGGAACAAAAAATGTGTCAAAGACCGTAGTTTGAAGTCGCAGTTTTGTAGTTGTAGAAGCAGCTTGTAAGGATATATATAAACCCTATATAAAATATAACCCTATATAGAAATATATATTTATTAGCTTCATCATATTAAAGCCCATGATGAGATTGTATGATTGTTTTTTATTTACGTCTCTTCAAAATAATGAAACAAAAAAAAGCTCAGGAAGATTTTTCCGACATCCATTCAAGGAAAAATACTACAAATTATTCTCTTATCACCAAACAATTCCATATAAAGAGTTCCTCAATAACACTGATAAAAACAAATACAATGATTTTTAATGATTGTGCATTCAAACATTATTATTACAAGAAGCCTTGACTCTTAGGTCACGATGATATCACCAATATAGTGTCCGGGAAATTGTCGTCCGACATTGATATTCCAAAAGATAACAAGAGGAAAAAAATGCAAAACAACTTGTGAAGAAGTAGGTACTCGTGTGTACATTATTTAGATAAAAAAGAAGCAAAAAATATACATAGTAACACCTCTATTGACGCTGGTCGTTAATCTGATGGGCTATCGATAAGGTAAAGTTCTTTGTTTGACGTCCGAATTTTGGGAATCTTTTTCTAGGATCCGAATGTTAGGGATCTATTTTTTTATATTATCATCTGCCTAGCCCTTTCCCAACTATGTTGGGGTAGGCTTTCAGCCTAACCGGATGCAGCTGAATAACAGTATTTTACATGAAGCGACTGCCTATCTGACCCTCACAACCCAGTTATTGGGTAATACGATACTCCTTGCTAAGACTGGTTGTCAGACTTTAGAGCTTCTCTTTTTGACAGCCGTCAGCGGTGGGATCTTGATATGTAAAGATGGTCCGTGGATGGGTATCCACGGACCAATCGCGGCAAGCGTAGTTTAACCTGATCGATCGACCCGCGCGACTGTTATTACTTAGCTACAAGCCCCTATTTTTTTTTCTATAATTATGTTTAATTAAAAGAAAAACAAATAAACAGTTTAAGAGTCTGATAAAGGACTGTTATATTTTCATCTCTAAGGATGCCAATAAAAAAACTAGGGTGAAGGAAATACATGGTCCAAAACGGGTTATTATTTTTGGTCCACATAACTCCTATCGGAGGACTAATCTTCAAGGTAATCTTGATAAGGAAACTGTGTTGAAATAGTTAAATGGACTTACAGCCAGTACATTAGTTTCTAATACGCATGACAATGATCCATTAATGGTAATAAAAGAAAGATGACGGTAATAAAATTTGCATCTAATTTACCTAATCATATCCTAGTTGTGACTAAACCTAGAACAATAAGTAAACTATTGTGAATACATCAGCAGCGACACGAAATATATTCCACAGAAGGTTTAAGAGGACATTGTTACAAACTATATGGTGGCTATATATGGTGAAATGAAACAAACTGCCCTGCACTGCAGTTACAGAATTTTGACGATGTCCTGATACCAATGTATTTTGACCACCGATTGACAGAATAATTTATGACAGACATGTAGCAGTTTCCTGTTTTAACTTTTTTATTAGTGGACAGGAGGATGCTGTTGCCCATTATATTCTTTATGTAATTCCTTAAATGAATCTAGGAACGATAGGATGATTTTTCACGTCCCGAAACTAATTTGTAGGCTGACAAGCTTTCCCCAGCATATTTGATTGTACATATGCTAGCACATCAAGCTACTAGAAACTGTCAAATTTTTCTAATTAACCTTGAACCTAATGCTTTGGCGATAAAGTTAAAAATCTATTAAAGAAAATTTACAGATTTTAGTAGCTTGATGAGCAGGCGTCTGTACCTTCTTTCTTGAATGAAATCTGTCCCTATTAGGTGTGTATGTAAATAGACCTTCTGTACCTTTTAATCCACAACAGGTATCACGATAAGCCATAATTCAGTGAGACTGTCACTGAGCTCAACTCTGATTAAATTGCTTCGCCGCTAACATCGTGACCTGACGTCATTCCAGACAAGATGTTCTAACATAGTATCAGTAGTCATGTTGTTTCCTTAAGTGACACTTTGCGCCTTATAAGGGCTAAGTAAATGATTTCATTTGTTTGTGGATCTTTTGACTTGATTTGTAGGTGCTTTATTGTTCCTTGTGTGATTAATCTTGGGTTTTCGAATAATGTCAGATTATTTCATGGAAGTGTCTTTTAGATTTCTTCTATTTGGTAGCATATGTCTGGGCAGTTCTGGGAGACGTCAATTTTACAAAGGTCCATCTTGGTCTACATAATTATGGTCCTTCTGACATTATAGATTTATTCCACATGGCTGCTTACATGAAACTAGCTGTTATATTCTTGCCTTTTTATACCAAAAAGTCGGAATTTCTGCTTTTTCTGTAAATATAATAACGTTTCTAAAGTCAACATGTTTCTTAAGTGTAAAGAACCAAAAAATAATGTTTGCAGCAGTACGGAAGCTGAATACCTCGCAATACAGACTAATAATCCAAAAGAGATTTAAATCTCAAAGCTAAAGAGGAAGACCAAATTGGTTAGCAGTCTGTAGCCTAAACGAACATGTTGAGGAAGTTTGCTCCATCATTGTGTCGACTAAGGTCATTCATTTCTGGCAGTACAGGAGGCGGTACCACCGCCACTCGGACGTGTTGCCGATTACCTTCCCGGCGTATTGACTCAGCCGAAACGGAGCTCTCATCATTTACATAATAACACCTTGTACGGTGGACGTAGAGGTAGAGGTTATAAGCGATAGCGGATAGGGGAAAGTAGTGCATGGGAACTGAGGTGTGTATTTCGCAAGCTGAGTCGCTTACATCCGAAAAGTAATACAGGAAAGAATGTATTAACAATACTACTAATTTTGAATAAAGTACATATTTTCAAAAAAGGAACGAATTTCTTCACGGAAGTTAATTAATAGTTCTCCAGACCGAATTATGGAAATGGCGGCCAATAGCAGCGGAGACTAGCCATCGACGTGGGAGTTATTGTAGTGCATAAGTGTGTGCGCAGGTACAGGTGCACTGACTGCCTCGTTGGTCTAATAGTGGCAAGCGCGACTGCTGAGCATGTGGTTCGATTCCCAGGTCGGGCAAAGTGTTATTGGGTTTTTCCGTTAGGAATTTCTTAGTAACACCTCGACTTTGGAAGTTGGCGGCGTAATAAATTACCGCGGGGACGTCCCCAATAAACCAAAACAAAAAGATGTGTTCATCATTGTCAACTATGTATATAATATTTTAATCCAATTCATGAACATTTCCTCTATCAAGTAAACATGTGCTTTTTTTACTTTAATGTTCTTAAATCCAATATTAATACTACTAATTAGTTAGGATTAGGATAACAGATTACAATGTTGTGTGTAAACAGATATCTGTCATTTTAAAAACTAGTTTCAAATGTTAACAAGTTTCCGAGTGCATAATTTGTCACTGTTTGTGCACCTTTCTAAAGATTTAAAATATCAAGAAGACATGTCAATTAATCAAAATCTTGAAGATACCTACTTAGATAGCGATGTGACTGCAGTTTTTGTGACTGCACATAGCTTCTACATATTTTTTAATTAGTAACACCTCTAGATATATACACATAGATACTCGTACATTATTTGCACAAAACGGATGCCCACTGTTCATTTTTGTTTTTAATTTCTGCATGGTTGCTAATTTTTTTTAATGGGGGACCTGAATCCAGTCCCTATATTTACCCAGTTATTACTTCTCATCCAAATATTACAATAAAACTTGAAAATGGTCATAGTACTGGAAATGTGCCCAGCACTAGTTATCGAACAAGGGCAGCACTAGCGCCGCCGCCGCCATGTTGCGCAGATTGGCAGGTTATGGTATGTGTACAAGTATTTGTCCCAAAATAAATAATTTATTTATTTTTTTTATTTTTTTTGAGGATTGTCATTGGAATATAACGTAATACAGTACGCACGTTATTAATCTATAATAAAGAATATCTAAAGTCTAATAGTTATAGTGGTAATAATTAATTACCTTATTACATGATATAACAAGGATGATTATTATTTGTATCGTAATCATCTAAGTCCCTACTTGGACTTGGAACTGGTAAAACTGGTTCAGATGAAATACAAAGTCAAATAACAACATCCTGGCTAGGGTTCGTTTTAAAACCCCCCCGAAAATTAGCCCAAAAAATCGCTTTCTCCCATCCCTTCACCCACACCCACAAAATTCTAATTTCGAGCTTCCCTTTAAAACGTCCATCCAAAATATTCTACGCCAGAGACATAGATTTGTTCAAAGATATGAGGTCAAACGGCATTGTTCTGGTTTCCTGTATTATTACGGACAGATGTTCGGATATGGAGCGGACAGTATAATGTAACTGTTACTTGATACCTAATAATTGCTTGCAAGACTGCAAGACACTTTTTATTGCGTGTCTGTCGTAAAAATGCTAATGGCAATTGGGCAAGTTTGCTTGAATTTGGACGCAATAGATGTTTGCACTTACAATGTTTTGTGATGATACTTTGTAGTTTGAAGTTTGTAATTATCCTTACACGGTTTGTTAACGAATATAAGTGGGGATGTAATGTTTTTAAAATTATAGGTAGTGTAGTTCTACTAAGTTCTACAAAATTATGATTTTTAAAGTAGTGTTGAGCTTTAAGGCGAGATCAATTGAATTTCGTAGGCTACCCCGACGGGTAGCCTACGAAATTCAATAGGTTGTATATTGACCTAAATATGATTCGCGGCCGTAACAAATATTTATTTATAGAATTCAATCAATCAACTCAGTCAATAGCAGTCCACTGCTGGACATAGGCCTCTCCCAGACTGCGCCACAACACCCTGTCCTCCGCCTTCCGTATCCAGTCTACCCCAGCCACCTTCTTCAGGTCATCCGTCCACCTAGAATATTATATAATTATAATTATTAATTCATTTTTCTAAGTTCATATTACCCTATTGAATGATTAATTCATGAAATCATGACATTCAAGGCCAATTTTAAGAAGTTGACTGACCTGTAAATTGCAAAAAACGTAACTAAATTTAAATGTCGCGGCTACCTTAGCACTGCGTTTAAGAGCACCTGTATTGAACCCCATCAGCAGGAATTCTGGCTATAATACCTTTAACAAAACTATAAATTTCCTATATTGCTGGTGCTTGCTCGAGGGGCGTCGAAGGAAAAGCTATTTCACTCTAATGCCTTCATACTACACAATAGATCTTTCTATGCCATCTTTATGCACATACCTACTGCCAGGTCGCCCAGTAGGTATGTGCATAATGTTGCACCTTCGTGAGATGTTTTCGAGAGTAGTGGTGTCCCAGTGGCAACGGTATGTCGTGATGTAGGTCGTGGGTTCCAACCCAGTCAGGGGCGTTACTTTGTGTAATTTATTTTATGACCACTGCTCCCAAAACGTGTGAAGGAAAACATCGTGAGGAAACGAGTATGTCCAAGAACCAAAAGTTCGAAGACATGTGACATCTACCAACCCGCATAGGGCCCACTCCCTTCCCAAAAAGAGAGGAGGGCTGTGTCCCAGCAGTGGGAACATTATGTGCTATGGCTGATTATGTGAGATGTTTTCTGTAAATATTCGACTCAGTGAGATTCAACTAGCAACGAGGAACTTAACCCAGATCCGTCCGGATTAACTCCAAGACAAAACCAAAATAATTAATTAACTAAAAATTACGTCACGAAAATCTTGCATCAACCTAAACAGCATCAAAAACGCAATTCCGTTCCTGTACATAACGTAAGTGACGAAACGATACATACCACCTGAGTAACTGGACATACTCGGTCATTAAATGTTGCCGCTCTGTTACTCTGTGACCAGCGATCTACGTATTGTGTAGCGGCATCTATAACTGGACTGTGAATGGATTACATTCGTATCTGTCTCTATGCCGTGGTCTTTAGTGGTTGCGATTGGTCGTTGTCGGAACGGTGGCGCTGTGATTGGAGGGTTTTAGGTGAAGCGATTTGTCGTTAGGTCATCTGTGATGTCGACTCTATTCATCATCATCAGCCTTATAAGCGCGTACTGCAATGCGATTTAAAATCGCGAACTCAAATAATTTTTCAAACGAATTTTCAATCGATTTTTTACCGCAGTGCGCGGACTGTAGAATATAGGGATTGTTTGCAGATCCATAACGATTAAAATTTGCGATGCGCGATTGCCTTGATCAATGCAATGTCACCATTTCCAAACACACGCCATTCAACTCTCATCCAGCTCTCATTGATCCATAAATAATTATGGCAGCTTATGCATGTTACATTTGGCCAGCACGACCATATAAGGACATCATCTTCATTTCAGCCAGGAATTATCCACTGCTGGGTCTATACCCAAAGGGGAGGCCTATGCGGATGCCTCCCCTTTCTTCTGTCATACTTCCCTGTTCTGTGCATCTCTCACCCAGGTATTTCGATCATATAAGGTAATTTCATTTACATCATTAGTTAGTCCGCCAAAGTAGCTGGAATCTAAAGTCGAACAGAAGTCATTTATTTTTTATTATGGAATAATTTTATTATTACTGGTGATAAACAGATAATTAGCTAAGTACTTAAATAACGTATGTCTCGTTAAAAAGTATTAACAAGCCATTTTGTGATCAACACAATAAAAACTCATAATTATTGCTACCTCTTAAGTTTAATAAGATATTATTGACTCACATAGAGGTATGTAGATATAAATAAGTGGTCTTCAAACATTGTATTAAATGATTGAGATGTCATTTAACTAATACTTTGTATATATATTTATTTATAACCAGAAGCAAAGTGTTGGTGGGGTTTTTCCATTAGGAATTTATCAGTAGATTAAAGGATAGGTGGCATCAATATGAAGATGGAGGGACGAACTTGACTCTTCCCGAAATGACTGACTTGCTGCTGAGATGTGTGTGGAAAAGGGACAGGAAGGTTTTTACCCAGCAGTGGGACATCACAGGATAAATAGATAGAATTCTGGATGGACCGATACAATACCTATATTTATGCGTATTTCTGAGCTTTTCTGTAGTATTTTGTTCTGTTAAACAGAAATTGATATTTAATTTAAAAAGAAACAATTTAAATGAAATCGACTGGAAACAAACACAACATGGTTAAAAAAAAATGGTTTCTCACAAACAATATCCATAGCACAAAACAATTCTCAAAAAAAGAGACCAAAATCATTTCATCACGATTCAATTACCTGTACCGCCCCTAAATATTGAATCGAGTCATCTTCAAAAATCGCATCGTATAAACGTCCCGACGTAATTAAAGGTGCTTCGAATAAGTTCGTCCCCTCACGAGGTAGCAATCTCGACCACCATCAATAACGAATTACTTTTGTTACTATCGCCATACTTCGAGTATATCGTCATCACATTACATTGCTTTAATGCTTGCTATACAATACGGATGCTGTACAGTGTAGAAGGTTTAATTTCTTTTCATGTTGTCATTAAGAAATATTGGGCTGCCGATTTGGTTTTGTGCTAAATAAAATTTAATTTTATGTTATGTGTCTTGTAATGTTCATTTCTTAACGTAGGTACCTAGTATTGTATACAATCAATTTTCTAACTGAACAGACAGGTGTGGTGCTGGGGAGTTTGTTGCGCCACTTCTTCTTCAAGGAAGGAAGGAAGTGGTGAAGGGCGGGCGTTTTTGGGGGACTGTCTTTTGTAATTTTGACGTTCGAAAAGTGCTGATTCTCAGCCTAATTTGAATAAATGACTGTTGATTTTGATTTTGAATTGACCTATAATGTTTCCACTGTTGGGGCACAAGCCTTCTCTCAGCGGTTACTAGATGTCACATGTCTTCGAATTTTGGGTTTCTGGGCCGGTTTCCTCACAATGTCGAGGCAATTCAGCTGCTAGACAACACGGACTTGGTGCATAGGCTAAAGAGAACTAAACCATTTGAATTAGTATAGTATTTATATAGTGAATGAATAATAGTGCGGTGCTAATGGTGATATACATGTAACACATGAACAAAGTGTTTTATCAATTATCAGACCCTAAGAAAGTGCTACGAAACTGTGTAAAAGTGCAAATTGACATTATTCTTAGTTATAACATAATGTATCTCGTAAAATATTAAGTTAGAGTTAAATTACTTATTAGTCTGTTAGGCTAGATTGTAATCAATTACTGGGAACACTAATAATTGATTACAATCACTTAATAAAAAATAAAAAATAAACGATGTCTTCCGTCACCGTTTTGAGAGCAGTGGCGATGAAATAATTTATGACTGGGTTCGAACCTACGACCTACAAATCGTAAGTCGCGGCCGTTACCACTGGGCCACCAGTGTTCTCGCTCTGATTCGGTTTTGTAGCATGTTTTTGTTTTGCTTGATGCTTGTGGCTTCGCCCGCTTAAAGGTCGAAAAATTATTCCACGAGAAAAAGTACCTACTACCTATAAAAAGTGTCTTATGTCCTAACCCTAGTCATGGACTTATGTGTGCCAAATTGCATCGAAATAAGTTCAGCCGTTGAGGCGTGAAAAGGTAACATACAGACAGATAGATTTAAAATCGTATTTATTAAGATTATAATGTAAGTATGTTACTGTCATATCAAGCTATACACTTTATATATACGCTAAGTTCTAATTGTACGAAAAGCCTATAAAATACGAGGTCAGATAATAATGGAAATGTTGATATCTCGTCGTATGTACACTCTATAACAATCAACATCAAGAAAACTTTTTAAAATCATTTGACGATCTCCAACTCTACCAACAATGTTTTGGAACTCAATCTAGAACCATCAGTTACCATTTCATCAATACCCTACTGATGTCTTATTTTACTGTAATATAATGCAAGATCCACCTACCCGCAATGGGCCCGCATGGTGGATAATGACCGACGTTCTCTCACAGAAAGAGGAAGCCTGTGGCCCAGTAGTGGGAACATTGTGGGCTAATTATGCTTATGTTAATGTAAGATAAGTAATATACTTATTGACGTTGTCTATGATACAATTATTGACTAGAGCTTGAACGCCTTTGACGACTTAGCAGTTTCTAGTTTGTATGTAAGTTCCTATGAGTCTGGTTTTTAATCCATGCAGTAATGTAACTCTAGGTTAGTTTTCAACAAGACCAGACTCTCTAACACTCAAGAAAGTCTACGACATCCTCAATAATTTTATCTGGAACACTTGCTCCTGATTTCTCAATGTTACCTTCATACATTCGACCGCCTCGGTTTCAAAACAACTATAAAATTAATAGTTCTGTTAGTCTGTACACATCTTAGCCATGTGTATGTCGGTAACAATTTGTTATGGCCATTAATTTGTCCATCGTAGCCCGATTGAGCCTAGTTTCCACAACGCACGGGTAAATATTGTGCGTGGTGTATGTTATGAGTGATGGCGGCAAGCTCTGCTGGATTAATGTCAATATTTTCTTTCTGGAATCAATCAATAATGATTATCATTAAACATTACTGTTAACAACAATTTATTATAATTTTTGATATCACATTGACTTACTGGGCATTTCATTTACATATATTTTGCCATCACATAAGAGGGGCAATTTTCGTAATTTTAAGAAGGTCCATAGTCTGATCTGTCTCAATCTGTCAAAATTACCTCTAATTTCCCTTAATTTTTTCAAGTTTTTGACATTTGTTTGCCGCAGAGATGAGATTGCGACTAGATTTTAACGTTTTTAATTACGAGAATTGGTCTTCTGAACTTAGTGATTGATTGTAATAGAATATCGATTAAAAAGTTTGGAAGAAGTAATTATCGAACGCTGAATATGGCTCACTCCACAAACTCAAGCGACCATTCATCCAAGTGATAAGGTCATTATCATCATACTTGGAGGATATACAGCTAAAGCTAATTAAAGCCTAGGTCACGACAACTTATAATCAAGTGTCATATAACGCAAATGCCACCATTGTTACAGTAATTACGCCTCAGTAATGCGACGTAACGGCTAGAATTCAATTACGCTTACCAATTATCACTTAAACCATACAAAAAATCGAATAAGCTACGGCAATACGAACTTCGCTATTCCGATATCAATAACACATTAACATTGGATAACCGTTAATTGATCGAGCGCGGTGACATTTCACCGCGGGAGCCTCACACGCGCGGCCCCTTTGATCTTCAGCGGCCATCTTGCGTCTTCTACGTCACAAAGCGCACCGCCGCGATTAAATTCGTACGTACAGCAATGCGACACTCGTCTATTAGGTGACCGTTGCTAGTTTTTGAGCGGCACTTTTTAGGACCCTTATAAGGTTTAATTAGGGAATTTAATGGTTGAATTTCGATGAAACGTGTGAGGCACTGTTTGCGATGGTATATGACAAAGTATTTGAGGTATGTCGGTTGCTTTGTGCCAATTCTGCTTGCACCTTCCGTTGTGACTTAATTTTTGTTACGTTATATGGTTTTTTGATGTCATTAGTGGCATGACAGTATCTTGAAATGTCTCGTTTGTATTCCTATTGCATGCTCTGTTGAGAAAAAAGTGTAACATTGCTGATATTTTTAAGGCTATAAAGGTTCCGCTTCATTAAGTCCCGTCGTTGGCGGCTACGAATGCTCTGTCGTTTAACACGTGTTGAATAAAATTCACCTGGTCAGTTTAATTGTATCTATCATTTAAATTATGTTCTCGACTTTTGAAGAGCTCATTAATGTCTTAGATGATCATTCCAGTTATTTTATATGCACCTTAGCGAGCCTCGTCACGGGGTATAAAACCACTCGTACAGGAAGCCTCACTCATGATACAGTAGTTTTTAATCTGCTTGCCATCGGTAGGTAAAACTGTGGTATTGCTATAACGAATAAGAGCAGTGCTGGCCCATTGGTAACTGCCCCGACTTACGAGTGTAGGTTGTGAGTTCAAACACGGGCTGTGCAACTTTTCTATGTGTAAATAATTTCATCACCACTGCTTCAAAACGGTGAAGGAAAACATTGAAAGGAAACCGGCGTATCCTAAAATCAAAAATTCGAAGTCGTGACATCTACCAACGACCACTGGGCCCACGTGGTGGATTATAGCCCACTCCCTTTCACAGAGAGGAGGCCTGTGTCCCAGCAGTATAGCAACTTTATATAGGCTGATTATGCTATAACGACTTCCTACCTATAGAACTAAAAATCGTCTTCAAATCGTCAAGAACATGGTGACAAGTTTTAATTAACTTCAAAAACCTGCGGAGGACAATTTTCGCTAAAAATCCGCTGGCGAGGAGCCGAGTGTATGTAAGTCCTTTGTCGTTTTAGAACGTATTGTCCAACATATTAGGTCTGCTGAACCCAGCATCAAAATTCTCAGCCGAACTTGCTACCTATCTGCAATAATGTTTCAATGTCCTTTTTAATGCTAAAATGAACCTACCTTTGTCATTCCTTACGCAATCATTCCAAAGCCTCTGCCTCGTGTTATTACTTAGCTTCAGTATAGAACTGAATAAACCCAGCCACTTATTTCTTTCCATTATTTAATTTTAATCTTAAACTAGTTAGCAGTTCGTTATGCATTAGGATTTTCCTCAGTCCCTCCGGTCACCAAGCGTGACGAGGGGCAAGACCCAGAAACTGTGACATCGTAAAAAATAATTTAGTACTATGAAAATTAAATGATAAGCTTTATTGTGGCAGATAAGACTGTAAAGCTTTATAGCAGCCACTGGCATGCTCCAGTATTTCTTTAGTGCGATGAGCTTATTTCAACTGGAACAAAAAAAAAACTGTACCTAATGCAAATTCAAAGTCATAAAGATAGAAAAAAATACATTTATTAGCGGTAAATATGACACATTGAAAAAATGCAGACAAATAAGAACAAATTGGGGAGAAATATGTGTCACATTCACGCATAACGGCTATCGCCCAGCATAATGCTGTGATACTATGAGAGACGGGCCAAAACGCTGGTTGAGACAAGCTAAATCAAGTCAAGTCTAGCTAGCCAAGTGGGCAAGCATCTGCCTAGCTGCTTCCTAACTATTCCAGTCTAACCGGATGCAGCTGAATAGAAAAGTATTTTACATGGAGCGACTGCCTATCAGACTTCTATAACCCAGTTACTGGGCCACACGATACCCCTTGGTAAGACTGGTCAGATTTAGTAATAATTCAACCAAGTGGCACGTAATCAAAGTTATTATGGACTGTTCAAAACAGTCCCATGTTCTTACGATAACCACAAAATGTATTTATACGACTTTTTCAAAGATGTAGTAAGTATATCTATTTTTTTAAAAATCGGCACTTTTCCTCAAACACTAATACAATAATAACTTCAATACAATTTCACAAGCAACAATTTCTATCACAGTCCCCAACTCCTTGCCACATCCGTCATAGCAATGTTGGTACGTATTGAGAAAACCCGGCCAATTACCAAGATACATATCAAATGATACGAGCGTGTAGAAACAGAGACATCCCCACCGTGACCGGGTTTTAATTGAAAAAACTCAATTAAGGTAATTACAGCGGGTGGACGTGTGACCAGGCTGTTTTGAATCGAGTTTTGGGGTTCCGTGTACAGATTTGATTCGAGAATTCATGTTTGATAAACGGAGGCACTTGGCTGTTATTTTTTGGATTTACATGCAGGAATCCTTACCATGGTTTTAAAATAATGTTGTTGTTGTTGTTGTTGTTGTTTGTTGTTTGTTGTTGTTGTTGTTGTTGTTGTTGTTGTTGTTGTTGTTTGTTGTTTGTTGTTGTTGTTTGTTGTTGTTGTTGTTGGTTGTTGTTGTTGTTGTTAATTGCTGACAGTATTTTAAAAAGACTTGAAAGAAGGAACTAATCGTTAGAATACATTGTTGCAATTAATTAGGTGATCATGTTAATAGCAGCTGAGATTATGATGAAAACATTGACCACAGGACTACTTAAGAAGAGTTAATTCTGACTTCTTACAATATTTAATTTGGTTAACTTAGTCATAGAATCATAAACAATTTTGATATACACGTGGCAGGTTTTTTGTGCAACAACTATTTCTGTTTTTGTTCTTGAAGTACGTGATGTTATCGCTCATTTTGTACGAGAGATTCGACACCTGATATCAATGATGGCCTTGAGTTTGCTTCAATTAACATTTAATATGTGACAATTATTTGTGCGGTTCCTCGTAACGTAATGGCTTTTAGTTTCAAAGAGCTAACAAACAGCACACAAGTCTGTTCCAAGAATGTTCTCTTAGTGCGACAATATAGCGGTGGATCACAACTCGTCGATACTGGATAGCGATAACGTAGATTTGGCATGAATCTCAAGCTGTTACAAACTTATCCTTATGGGAATTCTCCCCAAAATATCAACCTCCATCGTAAACTCCATCGATACTGTCATTTCATCTGCATCATTGCGGATAACGTCCCATTCATTAACAGTGTCCCATTCATACGCATCCGGTGACCACACGCGGCCGGCCATTTTACGGACACTTGTCCCGTCTTTATTGGGAATTCGTGTAATTCAGTAGAACGACGCCACGCCTTTACCGCTCCACTTGTCCCAGAATGCGTTTACTTGGAATATTGACACTTTGTTGGTACAGGATGGTGAGTTGTCGCTGACGGGAAACTTTAAAGATCTTTTTATTTTATTTTGGTATGCACGAAATCAGAAGTTTACTACAACCAAAGAACTTAGCAGTGAGGCTTTATTTGTAGGAGCAGTTGAAAAGAAATCAATTATTTTTTGAGAAAAAGGTGATACAAGATGGTAAGTTTAAGTCGGTGACGAAAAATTTGGTAAGTTCAAAAGCAGAGGTAGATTTGGCCAGTAGTGGGAAGGTTAACAAAGATGCTTTATTTGTCGTAGAATCTGGAAGAGTGGCTGCTAACAAAGAGAAAACAGTATTGCCACATTTGCCACCCAGATAGTGTACTATAATTTCAAGCAATCAACATTTCAAAGCAGTTTTTTGACTTGTGCAAGCAGTTAAAACATTGCTGTGCATTACCCTAGCCATGGTTGCACACCAGGTATTTTAAAACCAACTTAAAATGGAACTTTACCAGTAAACAACCGGGATTCCTAACATCACCGTTTGGATCCAGTGATAAATTCAAACTGCATGGATGGCTGGAAAAACACATTGGTTACGCCTGAGTTCGAACTAACGACCATCACGTAGCAAGCCAGACAAATGGGCTACTACCGTTCTTATTGGAATTACCAAACGATAAAAAGTGAGAAGGTGATTATGAAATTATGATGACAGGTATTCTATTAATATTATTATACGTGTAACGGTAATATATTTCTAAATACCTTTTATGGTACGTCAAACGTTATTTTCCTATGATAGATAGTTTTACGTTTTATATGCTAAAAAAAAAAAAAAAAAATAGCTTTATTTCAGACCTTGATCCATATGATGCGCTAAAAGCGCGTTGTTTTACCCATAAGTGATCACAGTGCCAGGCCACCAGATTAACCGCTGGAACAAAGCTGCACCCTAATTGCTTAACACACTATGAATCACAATTTTAATCATTTCGAAGGATATTGCTAATACATTGCTTCATATGTCCGAAAATTTCTCTGTTCAAAAACGTAAATAACGCAATGAATGTTGTTCAACTGTCAAAATGAAAGCCATTTCTACCTTTTATGATTACCGATTATGCAACGAGTCTTTGTCAAAGACATAAAGTGTTTACGAAAGTTGGGTTTGATTGTCTTGCCATCAGGGACTAAGTCAGCATTTTACTTGAAGTACCTAAAATGAGTACGTATTTTGACATGCCAAATTCTTAGTAAGATGACCTCATTAAGGCATTAGAGGTAGATACGGATATGAATGAAAGGAGGACCACGAGGTATAATGCCACTTCCCTATTCCCAGCAGTGGACCATTTCAGGAGTTGATTAACAGCTAACAAAGATCCTTATTCAAAGTTGTCGGTGTTCATATCCTACACCTTCTATAACTCATAACTGAGTAAGTTGGTACACATCTTGCTTCTCTTACTTTGTATATTTACTCGAAATAAATCAATGCAAACCGTTTAGCTTGACAGGTTTATTTCACGCTGTGCAAATACAAAATGAATTGAGATGGGTTTAGAACTTTAGATTATTAACTCTGTTGAATTAATTTTGGTTTGGAAAATGTCAGATATTTTAATAAAATATTGGGAAGGTGTATCTGATTCCGCTTCCTTTTTTGGGGTGCAGGTTTATGTAAGGATGCTGTTGTAAATCTTACCTGTTGACAATCCGTGAGTGTTTTAATTAACAATAAATATATAATACATTTTGGTACCAATTAATTGATGCTAATGACAATTGACGCATAGTTATAGGAATAAAGAACCTGCCTTTCGATTGATAATTAATGTGAGTTGTCATTGGTCCATGGCCTTGACAGCGAGCAATAGACAAAAGTGTTAACATTTTTATTCATGAGTACGTGTCTTTT
Source organism: Apamea monoglypha (assembly GCA_911387795.2). Classification (NCBI taxonomy): domain Eukaryota; kingdom Metazoa; phylum Arthropoda; class Insecta; order Lepidoptera; family Noctuidae; genus Apamea; species Apamea monoglypha. Next base: position 13,384,999 of record OU426930.1, on the reverse strand, counting down.
GGCTATGTGTATCTTATGTCTTTTATCGTTTTTTTTTTTATTATTATTTTTTTTTTACTTGTAATTGTGCGTTTTGTTTGTGCAGAATAAAATATTTTTCTTTCTTTTCTTTCTGTACCGAATGGTATATTGGTATAGCAGATTATACCAATTCAAATCAGTAAAATACTGTGATAATGACCTCAAAAAATTCTCTGTTTCAGGAACACTCTCACAGCAGTGAACTGCGTCAAAATAAATGGTCAATAATGATGCTACTACTAACATGAAATGTTATTACAATTGATGCAGACAAAAACTCTAGATGAAAGTGGCTGAAATAAGAAGATAAACTAACTTGTATTCATAACGGTTGCTTAAAGTTAGGTAGCGATTAGCGACTGTTTAACAATACATTTTTGACGTTTAAACGTTACTTAACTGTAATCATCGTTTCTAAATAAACCCCTAAATATTAACTTCAGATATTAATGACCCCTGTAACACAGGTTTTGCCTAGCATGGGGGTCATTGATCATTTATTATGTACTAGGCTATTCGCACGCTTACATTTAGTGTCACCCCACAGAGCACTTTATAATACTGTCACCCTTTATCTGTGTACCTTTTTTATGTCTAATAAACCATAGACAAGGTACCTTCATTTAAGTAGCACGCGAATAGCAGCTGATGGTAACAATTTGTGATTTATGTGCGCTCACTCAATCCTAATTACACTGTATTTAAAAAGAAGATGCTGGAGTGTAGAATTTCGTTTACACCTATTTTAAAAATACGAGTATTTTATATTCGGAAATATTTTGTTGATATAGACAAGACCAATCCGTGTAGAAAGATTGCTAAGTTTCTTAGCAGACTTGAATATATGTGTAGGTCTATTTCCAAAAATGGAGTAGTTAATACTCAATTCTATATTGCATTCTAAATGTATTACATAGATGGTAAAACAACGTAAAAGATCAATATGAACCCTGTCGGGCTCAGCAAAATTAGGAGACAGGAAGAGGGCTTAGTAGCAATTCAATCTTATTATAAACTATTAGACGTGTAATTATAATTGTATTTTAATAACAATTATAAAATAAAAAATAACGACAAGAATTATTATTAAAGTGGCTGACAAACAATTAGAGTAAATGGTTTACTTGATTCATTTTTACAACTCAAATATTTGGAAAACTTCGCTGACGGAATCAATATTTTGTGGTCGGAGCTTTCTTTATAAGACAGAATATCTGGTCTGGATAGTAACAATCAACTTATCAGCTGTCAATCACATCATCTCAAAAACTCTTCGATTTCTATAACATTTTACAGTGCGAGGGCACGTCAACGACCCCACGTGGTAAGCTTAAAACGCGTCTATAATTAGCCAATGCTCTCGCTCTGGTTTCTGTCGCGGCCGCTGTAAAAATTAATGTAAACAAATACAATCTCTCACGCCCGGGTGGGCTGACAACCGTACAGATTTAGATGGTCATCGAGACCAATGAATTCTGAAGCATCCTGACGTGTATCCAATTTGGTCAGGCTGTATGAGTCATTGGTTATTTTTTCGGGGTACCGTTTGTCATTTGTGCTTTTGTTTGGATTACCGCTGGAGTCACTGTACGTGTAGTATCGACGTGTGGTGATTCTTTTTGTTTTTTAACGTTGAGATTCTTCAAACTTGAATCAGATTTGGGATTTTTCTAGCGATACGACATTTTGTCATAGAGTACAGCTGAGAGTATTTCATTAGCAGCATTTTCTGACACGATTTCTTTGCCTTGTAGTACAGTACACCGTCATTCATATAATACCGCACTTCAAATTTTAGAATAATTTCGAATTTTGTAAATTTCGTCTCTATCACTTGTCTTGTCTTTATATGTGAGGCTCTTTCTCAAACTCGAGGCCATGGTAAGGCCCGAGTACTGTACATTGTCATTCCAAGATCAATAGCATTTTCCACACTTGCTATGTATTCAAGTGCAGCACATCTTGCTTGCTTCTATTTCAGCTAGTACTTCTTTTGATGTTTTAACTCCATCTTCCGATCAGATGAACTCTCCTGATTTAACCTCCTTGCCGTCATCGACTCGCGTTTCAAATCTAGAATTTCGTCTCAGTCACTCAAATCTTTGTGGCAGTCTTTTTCTAACAATCTAGATGCTATGTTAACGCCTGAGTACTGAAGATCAATATCATTTTCCACACTTGCTATGGTTTCAAGAACCGCTATCTTTTGATCTTTTAAATCCACCTTCCGAGCAAACGGACTTATTTAACTTCAGCCTTGGCTTTATCACAGTCTATAATTTCGATGCTAATCATCAAGAATTCTGATCTGAACTCGCGTTATAAATCTATAATTTCGGCAATGTCACTCATATCTTTGTGACAGTGTTTTTCTCAACTTTACCATGGTAACCGAGTACTGAATATTGTCATTCTTAGAATATTATCATTGATCACGCTTGTTATGGTGTCAAGAACAACACGTATAGCTTGCTTCAAGTTCACCTAGTATATCTTTTGAACTTTTAACTCCGTAATTCCATCAAACGGACTATTTTGCTTCAGCCTTGCCTTCATCACAGTCTATAATTTCAACATTATGCACATCACGAACTTTTTTGATCTGTAATCGACACATGTTTAATTTTAAACAATCAGAATTAAATGTCGGCTCATATCTTTATACACTGCTCTTATTTATTACTAGTTACTAAATTTCTTTGATCTCTCTAAGTGTTATGCTGACGGGTGTAACGTGACGTTGGATATTACCATGTTTTTCTTTTAATAAGAATTTTGTAGCGGCTTTTTTCTCTTTGAAGAATATTATAAAGACACGATAACCACCAACATTTATCCTGTTTACAAAACCTTCGATAGTTCATGGAAGTGCTGTAAAAGAATGAAAGATGACTTCCGTTTGTAAAGTTAAGAAACTGTCTTATTTACGTAACACATTGTTGGAATGGACGACTTACAGAAGATCTCGGGGAAGACCCAGGTCTTCCCTGCGATTCCCCGGGCTTACTCGCATAGACCAGGGAAGCATGGCATAAAAGGGAGGAAGCTTATACTCTGCAGTGAGTGAAACAAAGCTGCCAATTATGATAATGACGACTGTCAGAATCAAAGCAAGAATTTAGAGAATGTGATTGCTGGGCTTCCGTATCAACGCAATGTCGCTGTATTGAAATGCAAAAATGTAAGCGGGTAAAATATATACCACCTAATGGGTACTTGAATTTTGATGCTCATACATAATCCTATAATGTTCCCACTGCTGGGACACAGGCCTCCTCTCTGTAAGAGGGAGTGGGCCGTAATCCACCACGCGGGCCCAGTGCGGGTTGGTGGATGTCACATGTCTTCGAATTTGTGGTTCTAGGACATGCCGGTTTGCTCACGATGATTTCCTTCACCGTTTTGAGAGCAGTGGTGATGAAATAATTTACACAAAGTAAAGTGCCTGCCTGGGTTCGAACTCACGACCTACAACTCGGTAAGTCGGGCCCATTACCACTGGGCCACCACTGCTCCAAATTTTGATGCTCACTTGTTTCTTTTTCTTAAATACTAACTAGCGGTTAGTACAAAGGCCTACCTACAGAGGAAAAAAAAACGCTTTAATGAGTGCGGTAATTATCATCATAAGAACCGTATTAGTGGTGATGGAAAACTAATTATACTGATTATACAATATTAACGTCTTACGTGTCTCATTGACATTTCACAATACCCTCATTTTTAAGTCCGCGTGTCGCACAATGCATTCATTGGCCAATCAGCTGTCACATCAAAGGAAAACATATGTAACACTAATTATACGGGCTTGTTATATATCAAGTGTATTGACAAATGGCTAGGAATATTCAATGCTACTGTAACACGAAATATGCTATCAATTGCTGCTCTTACATAAACGTTAAACTTAAAACTCTTTACAAAAGCAGCAAGGTAAATGAACCAGTTCAAAATGGCGGGTCTTGAAAAGTCGTAAAAAGTTTCATATTGGATCCGCAGTACACGACACAAAACGGAAGTTTTTGCGCAATACACTGGCAGGCAGAAACAATTAATGCACCCAAGTGTACATGAGCCCGTTCACGCGTCATGCCCACAGAAGAAAGTGAGCTCGTTACGACACGCGTGTTATTTATTTTGCACTGATGTGTACTGTATTGTTCTAATTAAGTTAAAGGTGAATAGTGTTTTAATTTGATGGCACGTCTTGTATGAAATGCATTGCGGTGCAAAATTAATGAGACAGTTTCGGAATTAAAGTGCAGTAAGTATTTGTATCTGTTTTATGAAATTTGTACGGAACATAATTGTTTACTATTATTTTATGAGTGCCTATCTGTGCAAAAGAACATCGAATCATCTTTACGAGAAATGTCTATAAGATCTAAACTCGGTAATATCGTAATTTTTATTCAGACCAGAACTTTTTCATAATCAGCCTATAATGTTCCGACTGCTGGAACACATGCCTCCTCTCTAAAAGAGGGAGTGGGCTGTAATCGACCACGCGGGCCCAGTGCGGGTTGGTGGATGTTACAGGTCTTCGAATTTTTAGTTCTAGGATATGCCGGTTTCCTCACGATGTTTTCCTCCACCGTTTTGAGAGCAGTGGTGATGAAATTAAAAACACAAAGTAAAGTGTAACTGGGCCATCATTGCTATCTAATAAGTCCGTCGGTGTAATCAAAGCTACAGTAGTAGCAGCGGGATTGTCCGAAAGGGTTACCCCGGAACATAAAGGGCGAAGGAAGGAACATGGGTGGGTTTTAGTCAGTAAGAGTCTGACACTCCCTTCCGCTCCACCCAGAGCGGGAGGGGTCATTTGATGATTTCCCATCCCAAAAAAAAAAAAAAAAGCTACAGTAGTAAGTGCTGGGCTAAAGTTTACAAGTTTGAGATAAGATATTAAAGTCTGCTCGAGTGACGTATGGCTTGACATATGCTATTCTTGTGTTTCCAGAATACTTAAGAACTTGTAAACCAATTCATCTGCCTAGCCCTTTCCCAACTATGTTGGGGTCGGCTTCCAGTCTAACCGGATGCAACCGAGTACCAGTATTTTACATGGAGCGACTGCCTATCTGACCTCTCAGTTACTGGGTAATACGAAACCCCTTGGTAAAACTGGTGGTCAGACTTTCGGGCTTCTGACGACCCGTAACGACTGTCAAAAATCCACGAATGACAGCTGGGACCAACGTCTTAACGTGCTTTCCGTGGCACGGAGGGGTCTTGGTATGTCAAGATGGTCACCCATCCACGGAAAAACCAATCAATTATGAGAAATATTATAACAGAGTAGCTTATAGATAAGCCCTTATCATCATCATCGTCCACAGCCCTACTTCACTCAATGCTGAGTACAGACCAGTACAGACCTTTCAAGTGCCATTCCCCACGCCCTGTGCCAGCGTCATCCAGGTCCGCGATGGTAACAATGTTGTCCGCCCATCTCGGCTTCGGACGACCGGCATTTCGTCTTCCGGGCCGTGAACGCCACTCGGTTACTGCCTTATTCTACCTTTTTTTTTTGTTTTCAGGTGGAAAACTTCAAAAGGCGCCTGGTCTTTGGGGATAAAACCAGCGAGTGTGGGATTTTTACCTCACTAAAACCACCCCGGTGGTCACCATCTGCACATGGAAGGGGCACCGTTATCTCTCAAAAGACCAATCCGGAGCCCCCTCTCTGCAACGCCTGTTAGGGCACATCTCTGGGGAGACTATAAAGGGGTCTCCCCGAAGCCTGACTGTGCAAGCGTGCAAGGCAGCACATGACCAATGTGCGCCGCCTTCCCTGAGGTCACTCCCTGCGCCTGGCCAGACGTGGCAGGCAGGTGTCCTGGCCAACTCGATTTGGGTTCCATAACTCGTTTTCCGATATCGAAAACCTTCGTACGTCTGTGGATATCGACGTTTGGGACTCGGTCTATTAGATTGAATAAAATGAAAAGTGTCGTGCTTGTAATTTCTGGGACGTAACGTAACGTAGCTCATCAGTACAGTCATCATCTGCCCAGCCCTTTCCCAACTATGTTGGGGTCGGTTTTCAGTCTAACCGGATGCAGCTGAATATCAGTACTTTACATGGAGCGACTACCTATTTGACCTCTACAACCCAGTTACTGGGTAATACGATATCCCTTGGTAAGACATTAGCTCATCAGTAGGTAAAGTTCATGTCCAAAAATAAAATGGCTCAGCCAGTGTCTGATATTTAGAATTAAAACATCGAGTATTACATACATGCAAAATGACATCTACAAAACCCACTCAGTTGCCCTAAAAACACTTGTAACACCCACACAACAAGAACCTAACACTTGAATACTAAACACGCCATAAATCATACAAGAAAAGTAAATAAACAGCATCTAATTTAACTAAATAGTTTAATTTATTGGTCGTAAGTCGTTGCCGACATTTATAATGTGATGTTTAACGCCTAACACGAGTAAAAAGGCACTAATTGACTTAAATCAGATGTGACAAACATTACTACTGGAGATGTGATAAATGCTGGGACATTTCCCATTAAGAGCTTGTCAATTGAATTTGAATCTTTAGCTTGGACCATAGGGTGTGAAATTGTGTGGGAACAGTTTGGGAGAAATGGGTAGAGTGTATTTAATATGGGAATTCTTAAATATCTTGTTTTGTCGTTTAATATATGTTTGATTTTAATTAACGTGGGAGTATGTTATATGTAGGTACTTAAAGATAGAGATTTTAAAAAGGTGTAACTCTAATGTTTTATTGAACTTTGCTAGTTTATAATTTGGCAGTATTCTTCAGTACTTTCTCAGTACCTTCTATATTAGCTGTCTTTTCTATTTTATGAATTTGATCCCAGTCAAAATTAGCAATGTATTCATCAATCTTTCATTAATTCTCAATCATAGACTCCTTTACCACCCACAAAAACTCCAACTACCACATTACCTGAACACATCATCCAAAAATATAACGTAATCACCAAACCTTCAGACAAAAACAATCCAGTCTCCAGGCAATCAAATAAACGTGGTTTAAAAAAATAAATCAACTTTATTTCGGTGTAAAATAGGTGATTGTCTTCTGTTGTTTGTCATTAATCTAAAATAGCTGCAGTGAATGGCTTGGGATTTATCGAGGTGTTTTTACAGTGGGACATGTGTTGTGCTGTCACCACGAACGTTTGTTAAGGGGGATGTTGCAATCTGTTTTATGCTGCATTCTGTTAAAATGCTGACATGATTTTTGCTTTCTTCATAAGAAATAGGTAGATAGATAGAATACTCTTTATTATGTACGCTATTAAAATTACAGTTATAAATGTAGAAAGTTTACAAGGGGTGACATAATGGGCAGTCTTATCGATAAAGCAATCTTTTGAAGACAACGTTTTTTTTTTTTTTTTTTTTTTTCGGGATGGGAAATCATCAAATGACCCCTCCCGCTCTGGGTGGAGTGGAAGGGAGTGTCAGACTCTTACTGACTAAAACCCACCCATGTTCCTTCCTTCGCCCTTTATGTTCCGGGGTAGCGGTAACCCTTTCGGACAATCCCGCTGACCCGGCAGGCTTCGGCCCTGAGGGGCCCCTCGTTATGCTGACATCTCTTTGAGGCGCGCGTGGAACACTTACGCGCCGTCCGGCACGGGCCTGGTCCTGATCGGGCGGTGAGCTACCCATTGCTCTCCGCCCGCAGGCCCGCGCCTACGGTGGCCGGTAGTCTTCACTCGACTCCCGACGCCCGGGGCGTCTCCCGCGGCGGCTGGGACGGGAGGCTCTCTCCCTCATCCGTCCCGCCACCTCCTTCGCTAGCATGACTGCTTCGCAGAAGGAGGCGACTGCCTCCCACTCCCTCTCGCTCCGGACCATGGCTTGCACCAGGGCCGGGCGTGAGAGGCCGCCGCCGCTGCCGATCGCCTCTACGAGGACACGGCGGTGCTCCGCCCAAGCGGGGCAGACCTCCACCGTGTGCTCCACCGTGTCCTCTGGGCGATCCTGGCAATGGTGACACCCGGGCGTTTCCTCCCGCCTGATGATGTGCAGGAACCTCCCGAAACTTCCGTGTCCGGTGAGGACCTGCGTCAGGCGGTAGGTGAGGGCGCCGTGGCGCCTCTCTAGCCACTCCTCAAAGAGGGGTCTTATCGCCGCTATCGCGGCGTGCCCTTTGAAGACAACCTTTGGATGGATTAAGGGAGAAGGAGAGACCAAACTGAAGATAGTCTGTGATATAGGTACTGCTCCAGAAATTACTTTACATCATATGCCTCCCTACATGAAACGATTAACTAATTCAAACAAGCTTAGTAGGTACAGGGTTGAATAAAGGAAAAGTGTTGGAAATGTATAGTGCGAAAAATGAAAATAGGCGATATACAATGTGTAGGTAACTGAATTAATGCACATTATGAAAGTAGTTTGTTCAGAATCGTTTACTGAATCGATTTCTGTAATTTTTAATATAGGTAATATTTTATCCCAAAAATAATTAAAACTACGTAAATTACTGTCACACTTCCGCTGTACAGTCAAAACAAACCAAAATAGATGAAGTACCTACTGCGCTAGACCCCTAAACGAGTGCGACTGTTTACATGCGTAGATTTGTAATGTGACCACAATTTTCTCCCACAATCAGTGTAACTAATTTATGAGAAAAACAATGTTTATTACATAATAATAAAAAATCAGTGTGTATTATGATTATAACATAACATTCTAATTGGGGTGTCTGGTGGTGTGCGTTAATTTCGGGACAAGTTGTATAGAAATCCATTAAAACAGCAACATCAATGTTTTAGTCAAAAACTTCTACAATTTGCGCAAAGTTACACAAGTTAAGATTTTAATGAACAAGTTGCGATTACTGATTGCTGTTCAAATCTACGACTTGTTTCAATTTATGCATTATAATTATTGTTAAAAGTTGTTCACAAACCTGTATTTATCATACATCCTTTTCATCCTATCCTTTTCTTTTTTGGATTTTTGTTTTCTTTTCTTTTACCTAATTAATATCTTCAACTTTTAACATGAAAATGTCCGTCTATTCCACATGTGCCTTAACCCTGCCGCTGCCGCCAGCAACGTTTGTCACGTTGCCAACACTGTCAACAATCTTGATCTGACATTCAGCTCATTTGTGAACTAATTGCTGAGACCACCCTGAAACTAATGGACAGTCAATGGTGCCACCAACTTCATTAAGTTGCCAGAATTGTTTTAATTCCAACGAATTACGAAATTTTTCGCGGTTTCCGGTTGGTAACTCGCGGGTTTACAAAGCGTTTTTTTTTATTTTTCATTTGCCAGAATACCAATATGTACTTTAATTGTACCAACATGTAATTTCAAACATATTTTGCTAATAGAATTCAAAGCCAGGACTCTCTTTTGAGAGGGAGTGGGCCGTAATCCACCACGCGGGCTTGATGCGAGTTGGTAGGTGTCATATGTCTTCGAATTTTTGGTTCTAGGACTTGCTGGTTTCCTCACGATGTTTTCCTTCACCGTTTTGAGAGAAGTGGTGATGAAATAAATTTCACAAAGTAAAGCGCCTGGGTTTGAACCCACGACGTACAAGTCGTATGTCGGGGCTACCACTGCTCTAGCCAGGACCTTATTGGTTTGAAATTGTCAAGCATCAGGTAAGACGATGATCATGCTTTTCAAGTCTCCTTGTGAGAAGAGTCCTTGGCCCTGCAATTAGAAAATAAATATCTAATCATTTATAATTGAGGAATGCTATGTTTAAAATGTTAATTACTTACATAAAACGACTCAACCTCTATTCAAAAAAAAATTTTCGAAACTTTCTCCATTTAACCTTTTTTTAAACATTTAATCTTTCAACCGTTCATCGCGTCGTCACCACTGCCCTCGTCACAACTTGTCACAGTGCCAAATCTGTCAACAATTTCAATCTTTTTTTTTCTTTAATTTCATCAAACAGGAAATTCCTTTGTTTACTTATCAAGACCACCACGAAACTAATGGATTAGGATGGCGCCACTAACTTCATTAATAATTTACCTACTGCTTTTATAAAATTTTCGTTTTTTCTGATGTAATTTTCATTGTTATCTTTTCAAATTCATTTACTTCTCGTCTGTGCCGTGCTTACGTCATAAGATTCAAAATTTTCTTCGAAAATGCTCCACTGTATTGTTCCATTTTCATGCTTCATTCACCTTAACCGTTTCGTCGCCGCCGTGGCACGACTTGTCACCGTGCCAACATCGTCAACCAGCCCGATCTGTCATTCGCCTCATTTGTTTACTAATTGCCGAGATACCGTCTCGACATTAATGGATTTTGTCAATGGCTCCACGTTGCTAACAAATTGAACGTTTGATGTGGTTCGTCTGTCATTTGTTTATTTAAAATTGGGGGGAGGGTGACATTGTCAGGGTTAGGTTTTTTAAAAAGGAAACGTAAGTGATTTTGTTTATGGGTGACGCTTACTTATATTTTATTAGGTAGGTTATAAGATATTCTATATAAAAGGTAGGAAGGTGGTTTTTTTTGACATTGAAAATGTTTCTAGTGAGTAAAGGTTACACGTCTTGTATCTTGATAGAGTTAAAATAAATAAATGCTAAACTAATAAATAAACATAATATTTAGCAGCAATAAACCTTCACGAAACCGTTCCGCTTAATATAAAAATGTTATTGCTGTAACGTTTTTTAAGATTTGTTTATTTTTATAATTAATCGTTCATGTTTCATTTCACTTTAGTTACTGTTGTAGGACTGTGGAGGGAAGACTCGTGCTTACCCATAATAAATTAGTTAAATAATATAATAAATAAAACGCTCTAGAACTTGTTAATAGTAAATAACTGATTGATAGACAGTAGCATTTGAATAATAAAAAGATATTGAAATACGTTTATAGGTAATTCTACAAAAGCTCCTATAGAAAGCGTTTTGCACTAAAACAGCTTTCGTAATGAGAACATTTACATTTCTAAAAAAGTAACAAAACAATTTCAATGATAACTTCGCATACACTTTATGTCCATCTGGCCATATAATTTATACTCACCTGTCCCAAATCCAAATTTTTACTACCGCAACATCTATTTCGATGGCTATCATTCTGAAGGAAGTTCGTCATCTCGTCATCCGAATGACATACGTCTGTTTCTCTCAACATAAACAAACCTGCCCTCAATCGTGTTCTGAGAAACTTTTACATCGTTTTAAAAACATTTTTCCAGGAGACACTTCTCAGGCGCTCTGTGATGGTCTTGTGGTTCAACTTTATTATAGGTATCTATTTCTGGTCGAAAGTGTATCGAGAATGGTTGTTTAGGTTTCAGAATGTTCCATTGTTTGAAAAGTATAGCCTTTTGAAAAGTTACAATAGTTTTAAAAGGAGAAAGATCGTTTTCTCTTCTTCTTCATGATAATATATTACACCATAAACAAGATCATCTGTTTCAGCCGACTTAAATCCTAAAACATTCGAACTTTCAGACTAGAAAGACGTGTTTGTTTCCACAACGCGTTCCATGGATATAATTAGAGGTGCAAGTGTTAAGCATCCTTCCTCGATACGCTTCGATGGTTGTTTGTATGAGCAGTGGCGTCCCGACGTCGTCGCCGGCGCCGCCTGCACGATTTACATCACACACCTTCGACAGGGTTCTATTTATCACATCGGAAACACACGACTTTGAATTCAGCACTACAAATAATAAGACCGATATTGCGGGCTGAGAGTGTACCTTGCGGGACGCTGTAATAGAAATAGTACAGCAAATACATGTCCAGGAAATTAGACTTTGTTTACTTTACGTCAGAAGACATACTCCTTTGTTCGTCGCCGTTTCGTCACAGATGGAAGACGGCAAATGGCTCGGAGGCGCCTCTGTCGCCTGCGCTGCACGCTTCAAATGTTGTTTATAGTAGACGTTGACATGAGCAAATTCGTCAGCGGAAGAAACCACATTTAGGACGGACGGAGCATAAATCCCGTGTGAGTGACAAGTAAAACTTTATAGCACTATAAATTAGTAGATGTATAACCGGACAAAAATAGGACGGACGTTATTGGCGTTGATACCTAGTTGTAAAGTGTGAGCTGTCGCACGCGGTGTGACTTTACGATTGTCTTCTTCTACTATTGTTGGGAAATTATGTTCTCCTCTGTACGCCTACACGCTTCAGTATATTGTTACTATGTAATTGTCGAAATCTTTGCTGTCATGCCAAAATATCACTATTCTGATATTAACATCATTTCTAAAAGTTGCATAGTTAGCTTTAGGTTTAGCTTTAGACTCTTAATCTCTAATTTCAACTTCCATAGCATAATTCTGCATCTTTTCTGCAGAGAAAACAAGCACATCACTATCCACGTATGTTTAATTCTCTCCAACTCTTACCCTAACTGTAAGATTTTCTTCATTATGAAGATATATACCCAGATGGGTTAATGGTAGGCCCGGAGCGTTCACTAACGTAACTGTCACCTCATTTCATTACCTTGATGCTAATGCATCGGTTTGGTGGATTGCCAGTTTAATTTATATGCTGTTTATGCCTCGGGATGATAAATGATTCGAGTTATGTGTTCTTGTCATTGAGAAGTGATGGTTTTTTTGAGCTGATTGTTGATTGTTTGAGGGTTATTGTTGCGTGTTGAGTGACAGTGTGTTAAACTTGATTTTGAGGAATGTATGTACAGTTAGGTATGTCCTTTTTCATTTTGGGTAAATTAACAAATATTCATTGTCATTGATTATTTGATTTTTTCATCGTTCATTTATATATAACTTTTGAGCTATTACAATCAATTTTGTGTAGCAAGTTTGACTTTATTTTTTAATGTTTTGAATTTCAGTTATTAATTCTTTGTAAGTCTTTGAATCACAACGACTATAACTAAATATTATATATATACCTATACCTATATCTAAATATTTTCAATTTGTATTATTTTTACTCATTCCCAAAGACAAAGTCCTTCTCAAATTACCAAACCGTGGCCAACTCTTCACCTTAGTGATACTCTAATTAAAAGTTTATTTTAGCATTTTCGACATTTAAAAGTCCCTTGACGTCATTGCGAATAAAAAACCAAAATAATGCACAAAACCGTGGAAGTTACGACTAAACACCGGGACGTTTTATATTGTTTAGGTTCACTGTGACACGAAGCTCGTAATACATTTTTACTGCCTAATTAACTTTTTGTCAAAGCGAAACTTTTTGTTTGACGGCCTAGCAGCTTCTGACAAACGTCCAGAAAATTTTTAAACCTCTGTTTTCATATTAAAAATGATACTAGTTGTCTCATATAATGTCATAACATGTTTAATACTCAGTAACACATGTGAGCTATGTCGAAACGTGTGAAAAACGTATAAAATGCTCGTAAAAGAATTAGTCTGTCCACTAAAGTCACTGTTAATGAAAACAAAGTTGCTTCGAATATTTCAGATGTTACTGTTATTTTGTGTTAATTTATTATTTGAACTGCTTGTGATGTCTCGGCTGGAATTTATTGTAAGATTGATAGTTCGTCGTCAGATGTCTCTTGGTCGTAATGTATACGAACGACGGACAGACGGATGGACGGCCTGAAATATCTCAAACGATGTTTGTTGACGCAGTGACTGCGTTCGGGACATTACACAAGTGACAAATTTAGACATTTTTGTTACTTCACACGTGTTCTCTTGTATATATTTGTTTACATGTTAGTTTCGTAAACTTGAACGCTGTGACATGTCTTCGTTTTTATATAAGTCGTACTTTGTTTTACAAATGTCATCTTTTCGGCAGAATTGTTCTTTTATCGTCAAGATCAATCGAATTATAATAAAATAAGGCGTACGTAATATTATGTACATTTGAACCCAGTGTTGGGATCGTTTGAAGATACTTTTGAAAGGAAAACCAACTATTAAATTACACTTAATTCAATGCTTTTCTTTGTAAAAGTAACAACGGTGACCACTTACGTACCAACGTACAGACGTAGACCACAACAACATACCATGTTCTCCATCAAAGGGACTGTAGATATTTTTCAATGTGTGTGGTCCTTTCTTTCAATATACGATAGACTGTGTTTAATCGTTATTACAATGTAATTTCTATTCTTTTCATTATCATTGATCCTCCTTACGAGTCCAGCATAACTGGATAACAGTAACAGCAGATATTCCCTACAGCTGTTTCTTGCTTTTTAACCCTTGAGTTTTTTTGCCATTTTTTCACAGGGATAGGAAATATCGACGCCATATAGCTTATTTGTTTTTACGTGACGTGTAAAAGTGGTTCCGAAATCCCATTTACAGAATAAACCAACGACGTTCGACGTTCGACTTCAAAGTGCTATACCCTGGTCCAATTTTACCCTGGAAACAGAAATTGTAATAAAAATTACCCAACATGAACTTGCGCTCATCACCGCATCATACACATAAAGCTATATTTACACTACCGTATGCCTCGGACTTGACTTACTTCTCTTTTATGACTAGACCACCCGTACTTCAATTGGTCTGATCGTTAAGGCACTATTACAAGTAGCAGGCCAGCGGTTTTGGGTAATATTTTACTAACATGAACAAACAAGTCTCGTTTGGGTGTTTAACGATGCTTTGTTTTTAATTTTCTTTGATTAGACTGATTTTGGAATGAGAAAGTGTATAAATAATATCCTTATTGTAACTGAGATGATGAGTAATATGTGTGTGTCTTACCGAGGGGTATCTTGTAGGTATAAGTATTCAGCTGCATCCGGTTAGACTGGAGGCCGACCTCAACGTATTTGGGAATAGTAGCCTATTCCCAACTACGTTGGGTTAGCCTAGCGGCTATCATGATAGTGATGGTGATCTGTTCCATGCTAACCTGTAATGAAAATAATGTCTATTTTCTTATTTCTCGTACCCACTGTACTCAGCAGGTTGTTGTCCATCATTTTTGATTCATATCTGCGAATAAAATCAAAATCTTTTATGGCAACAATATTTTGCTTAACTTAAATCCTCTTGGCCATTCAGTTACCAATTCTTAAACATATTTGATAGTAAATAGTTTTTAGTAGGTATTGGTAAATCTTGACATAAATTGAAATGGCAAAAAAGAAAGATTATATAATACCTACTTAAAAACGAATAGGCAGAGCGAAACCAGAAAAAGAAAAATTCTTAAAAAAAAAAAAAACTAAAAATAAAGAAGTAAATTCTTCATAAGTACAACAGAATCACCTAGGTAGGTCTGTTCTCATTAAAAGGACCACACAACCACATCAATTAGTGTGCACCAATCAATAAAGAAGTTACGCAATTATTTAATGTCAATGAGTTGCCTCAAGCTATACTTACGCATTTATTTTAATTTAATTGCACACGACATCCTCTTAATGTTATGTCAAATGAATGGTAATGACAACATTACTCCCACGCCGATGAATTTCATTAAGTTTTTCTCTAAGAGAACAAACCATTATACATATTAAACTATCAGCTGTTTTGTAGGTAATTGCTATCATTCTACACCTCTAATTTTTGCGTATTTTTAGGGTTCCGTAGCCAAATGGCAAAAAACGGAACCCTTATGGATTCGTCATGTCTGTCAGTCCGTCCGTATGTCACAGCCACTTTTTTCCGAAACTATAAGAACTATACTGTTGAAACTTGGTAAGTAGATGTATTCTGTGAACCGCATTCATATTTTCACACAAATATAGAAAAAAAAAATTTGGGGTTTCCCCATACTTAGAACTGAAAATCAAAAATTTTTTTTCATCAAACCCATACGTGTGGGTTATCTATGGATAGGTCTTCAAAAATGATATTGAGGTTTCTAATATATTTTTTTTCTAAACTGAGTTTCGTGTCCTGCGTGTCCTGTCAGCTGCACGTTACAGGAACTGATGGACGCTGGTGATGGCGCCAAACAAGTAGCCGAATTCTGGGCCGAGTCCATTTAGATTGCTATCGACACGCTAAGAAGAAGATTACTCGACTATAAAACGACACAGATATTTACAAAGTTATAATTATTATTACACACGAGGCTATTTTTGATCGCTCTAAGCGATAAGACCGCCCATTGTGTCACCCTTTGTAAAAATTTTGTATATTTATGTTATATTTATCATGTTATGTTATATTATCGTATTCTATTCTATTCTATTCTATTTTTATATCATTGTCATATAAATTTTTTGATAGGACTTGGATTAGTTTTGGGGAAAAAATTGTCAATTGGGAATGGTTGGTGAAGTTAGTAGGAAGGGTGATTTTAATTTTGGGAAGCTTAAGGTCGATTGTGAATTTGAAGGACATGAAAATAAGATATGGGTATCTGTATTAAGTACGCATTCGCACCAGGGGGTCTACTCCGAAGTGGTATCGGCCGAATGTTCGGCCGTTTCCTGCTACGAAGTTACTATTTGGTTCCGTCGGTCCCGATCCTACACTCCTACACTCTTTCGAATATTGACTATGGTCCCGACCCAACTGAGCCGATCCAAACTTTTTTCGCATTTTCAATAATATTCGGTTCGATCATGTGTCGGTCCGATCCGATCATTCGCACTTTGCACTTCGTAGTAGACCCCCAGGAATTGTCACGAACACGAATCTTATTCAGGAATAGGTAAGTACTGATGTTAGCTCTTTTAATTGCCACGTTGATAGTTTTATATCAAACAAAGTTAGTTATTCAATCTTACCTACTTCATGTAAAGCTTTCGATACAAGTCATTGTACAGACGCCAGCAGATCAAGCTACCCGAAACTGTCAAATTTTCACAATCAACCTTGAACCTTAAGGTTTTAGAGATAAAGTTGAAAATCTATTAAAGATATTTGACAGATTGTAGTAGCTTGATGTGCTGGCGTCTGTACATATCTCTATCATTTTAAAATGAAGGCACATTGACACGTGCGTGTCTGATAATTCTAAATTCAAGCTACCGTCACCAACCATCACAAAATGGCCGACTTTCCATCTTCTCTCGAAATACTGTCACATAATTCGTTCCTTCGATCATCACGATCACTCAGGGCACTCACGATACGTACTCGTAATTAAAAATAAACCGAATACCTTTAACATTACTTTAAGGAAGTGTACTAATTTAGCTTCGGACGTTGAACCTTATACAGAATACACGTGTATACCATTCCGTTTTTTGTGTCGTGTGTATGATGTTTTTGATGGTGACTGTACTTAATGCTTGTATGATTTAACTGCTTAATAATAGAGCTCTTGAGTTATTGTAATTATCGAGGTATTTTTGTCGTTGAAATAATAACGGCAGGGTTTTATAATGTGTTGTGCTTGTGGGTTATGCTTGGGTTTGGATTTTACACGTGTCATACTAATAAGTAACCCTTTATGTTATATGATGAAACTGCATAAAAAAAAAACAGTGGCCAAACTAATAAGTGCGTCGATTTTTTATTTGGACCACTATTTCACAATGCAGTCAAAGTACGTGTGAGAGCTTTACAACTTCAGTATCGGGAGGCATTAATTAAGCAACAGTTTGTCCTATAAGTTCAACATTTATTCTTACAAATCGTTCTACGTATAAAACATTTTTCACATTTTTTTTCTTGTCTCCTAACTCATCAGCCAAATCTAGCCTACTGTTTTTTCTCTTATTCTTTATAGAAGTTAATGTTTGTCTCGTATTTGTGCCATCTATTTATAACGGACTCGCGGAGATTGCTTATAAACACCAAATAGTAGGCTAAAGATAATCTCTACAGTACAATAATTATTTATCGAGCTTTCGACGTTTCCCAGAAATTAAAATAATTACTAGTTATCATTAAAGTTATCAAGATTTGCATCAATTCTACTTTATACTCCGATACGGCAAACCTAGCCACCCATACTTGATCGAACGTTACAATAATACTAGGTACCAATCTGTTTTTGAGCCGATATCAAAATGATCTGACCAAGACTATTTCTTGATTTTTTTATGGGTAATACGGGCTGGTGTCCGCATTTTTTTTATATACACATTTTTCTTTTTACATATACATGAATATTTTCTTAGTAAATTATTGTGAATGTGAAGACTACGTGGGTTAATTTTCTTTTGTCTTTATTTTATCTCAGCTAGTTTTAGTCATGATCTGGCAGTTTGGGTAATTTATGCGGCCTGCCCAAATGTCCTTTCTTTGGTACTGTTCGTCGAACCGTTGAGCTTCTTAAGTTTTGAGTTGAGCTGCATGATTTCTGACAAGTGCGTGCACTGGACAGATCCACTCAATCTGTGTGGTTCGTTCCTCAAAAGACCATTTCAGACACACATGGTCTTCACATGATCTGACCAAGATTATGTCTGGACTTTAAAAGAGACTGCGACCTCTGAGTTTGTTTCGGCCTTTCTTCTCAGAGTATTCAGATAGGAAACGCCGGCCTCGTCTAGTTCTTAAAAATAGGATTGACGTGTAAAAGTGTTAGTACAAACATACTTACAAAAAATAAAATCATTTATCATTTAACCAAACACAAAAAAATCTGCATGTGTATACTCTAAAATACACGTCATACACATCTCCCTACACGATTGTAATCTCGCCCTACAAACAAACTTAAGCGCATCAAATTAAAAACTCCCCCTGTTTACATTTAGTATCAAAGAGAGGATCAATTAACATTCTTAACTTTGTCCCTATCATGTCATACTTTCTCATAAACACGGCGCTGACTGTACCTTTGATGTGCGCAATATAGTCGTTCAGAAGAATGCAACGATAAAAGTTCTAAAAATGTTCGCCTGTACTGGAGATGTTGGTAAAGAATTTTGGGTTTTATTTGACAGGGATTTTAGATAGGTACACAGTAAATTATTGTCAAAAAAAAAAAAAAAATAATATCTAGTTGTGGCAATGCATAACTTTAAGAAGTCAAATAAAACTAAAAATATTCATAGTGACACATATACCTAAGTACAGTTAGAATAACGGTTGCAATTTTGAGATGAGACCTATAGGTTCGAAAATACTATGTTGGTAACAACTTAAAATTACAATTAATATAGTCAGAGAAAATCAATTTTAAAAGTTACTCAGTAGATAAATATTATTATATTACTGCTCATCTGTACAGGGTTTTTTTTTTCTGGTGGGAAATCATCAAATGACGCCTCCCGCTCTGGGTGGAGCGGAAGGGAGTGTCAGACTCTTACTGACTAAAACCCACCCATGTTCCTTCCTTCGCCCTTTATGTTCCGGGGTAGCGGTAACCCTTTCGGGCAATCCCGCTGACCCGGCAGGCTTCGGCCCTAAGGGGCCCCTCAAATTGTGCTGACATCTCTTTGAGGCGCGCGTGGAACACTAACGCGCCGTCCGGCACGGGCCTGGCCCTGATCGGGCGGTGAGCTACCCATTGCTCTCCACCCGCAGGCCCGCATCTGTACAGGGTGACAGAGACTGCACGCAAACTGTAACCATGAGTTCAGTACATGGTTTTAGACCGTAGCGTAGATTTTTTTGTCGGATATAAAAGAATATATCTGTTTCATAGTAAAATGTAATACCTACGCGGTCAAAATGTGCTGAACAGCATTTTTTTTATACCCGATAAAACATTTCAACGCCTTGAAATTCAGTAAAGGTTCAGAATCATGTAAGTACCTACTAAAGCCATGGTACTCGTAACAGTTGCGCGTCATTGTCTCTGCCAGCCTGTATCAGAAGCTTGGCTTATTTAGTTCGTTCCTAGTTCGCATTCTAACAAGCATGACTACAGCGTCTTGACTTGAGCTAAAAATTACAAAATGGATGCTCCGAATTATTTCTGAAATATTTTCGATATGCCAATTTTGTTAAGTACTTCTTACGAGTATAATTGGAAAACTGAAAAAGTAAACACACACACAATCAAATTATATTAATATCATCTTCATCTGTCTAGCCTTTTCTCAACTTTGTTGGGGTCGGCTTCCAGTCTAACCGGATGCAGCTGAAGTCGCTCCATGTAAAATAATATTACATGGAGTGACTGACTATGTGACATCCACAACCCAGTTACTGGGTTGTAATACGATACCACTTGGTAAAACTGGTTGTCAGATTTTCGGGCTTGTGACTACCGGACCTGGGACCAACGGCTTAACGTGCTTTCCCAGCCACGGAGGGGTATGTAAAGATGGTCACCCATCCACAGACCAACCACGGTAAGCGTAGCTTAACCTGATCGATCGACCTGTGCGGCTGTTATTATTTAGCCACGGCCCCCAAATTATATTTACATGTCTCACCATCTAATCGATATTTAATCATTTCGAATTGAACCACAGAATGAATTGTCCAAGCTTTTAGTTTTACTCATAGTATCACGTTTCACTCTGATGAACGCTTAATTAATATCTGTCCTCCGTTATTCTTTATCCTTGAAAAATCAGTGGACAGTAAACAAGTCTAATAAGGCCCACAAAAAAGACAAAAACCCCAAACGGAGGCGACCACAGAAGTTGACATTTGACAAAAACGATTTATAATATCGCGTCGTCATCAAAATCGTCCAATCTACCGTTTTGCCGACCTTACCGCGAACTGTCCAAGGCGTTTAACGAAAAACCATGTAACAAAATACCGTCAGTAAAACATTATTTACGCAATTTTCGACTTTACTCAGCGATCATAAGAGTTGTTCGACGATTATTTGGTTGTAAAAATAATATTGCTAATTTATATATCACCAAGCTCGAATTTACTGAGTTATAAAATAATTTTAGCATATTTTTTTTACGTACCGTACCGTCCTTTATCGTTGGGTGGATTTCGCTGAATATTATTAATTTGTAAAATTCCGTCAGTGTTATGGCGATAGTATAATTTAAAAAAGATATTAATAAAAGCTTGGACTAGATTCAGAAACAACAAAATAGGTACCTAATAATAATAATAAAATTTATTTAAGCAATGTTACAATTATTACCTTAAAATTAGTTTAACAATATAATGATTTTGTCTGTAACTGTTGGTGACATTCAGTTTCCTATATCCGGTGGTCCACAAACTAGGCAGTGCCTGTATATTGAAGTTGGGGTGCTATTTGTATAGTATAACTATACAAATAGGACCCCAATCCCAAGAAATTAAAGATTCAAGATTCAAGAATAGAAGATTCAGAAAAATTAATAACTAAATTCAATATGGAAGCTTTCACCATGGAAGGGATCAATTTCTATGTTATGTGTGTTACGCAATTACCCCGCTGCTTATTTTCTCCAATTTTATGAACACAGCAGTCAAACTAGCATAGTTAGGTTCTCATGCAAAAATGAACTTTATATGTGTCCATCTGACTATTTTAAAACTAAAATTCTACGTCAAGAGCTTAGACACATTTAGCAGACAGATAGGCAACCACAGCGTAATTAGTACATCAACCCATAGTGCACAAAGCGTAAAAGAAAAACAATTCCGCGTAAAGTCAACAAACAATTGCATGATAAACCCCAATCGACTGAAGACGGTGCGGTATTTTTTCAACGCAGGCGCAGCGGTTCCGTTCTTACGGACGCGGTGTGACCGACGCGGCCGGCCGACCGCATGAATAATGCAATATGCACTTGTGACGATCAGGTGCGGTCGTGGTGTGACGAATTTTGATGAAAGAAAGACAATACTCTAATCTTTGCTATGGTAAGCAATGTTGGTGACTACAATTCTACCAATGTCTGATGTAAAATGGATGAAAGGAAAGAAAATTATGTTTCAATTATAATCAATTTAAAGTTAATGTTGACTCGTAATTTTTTAATTTAATATTTTTTGTAATTTTGCGTTAAATCACTTATTGGGAGTTGTATAACTTTACGAAGCATACCTACTCAGAAAACGACTGAAAATATTCAGAAAATGGCCCCCAAAACGTAAATATGTACACAGTCCACCGAACGAATTCTAATAAGCTATTATAATTTTTGATTTTTGGCCTTTCTCGAAAACTGTTGGGTTGATTTGTGCTAACATTATGTCAAAACTATCATCACATTACACACATAACAAGATCCTGTTACAAAAGGTCTTCAAAACCGCAGTAGATTTCTAACTAACAATATTAGCATAATATTATTGTAAAGCCTGTGTGTTTGGGGACTATGATTGATATCAACTAATAAAAAACAAGTTTTTCTACTGACCTATTCCAACGTTATGATTACTACAAACATTGACAAAAACTTTAGTTGTCATTTGTCAGTGTCACCTCGCACTTGAACTTTTTTTCTTGATAGTTTATCTTATATTACAGTTTATTTTTATTTAAAATAGTCATGTTTAATGACTTGTGAGCAATTAAAATATTAATACTGCCAAATAAAAAATATACCTAGGTAGGTACTATGATTTTTTTACAAATTGTTGTTAGTTATTTAAATTAAGTTTCAAATAATTTTTTGATGTTTAATTTATTTATAACTATTTGTCTTTAATGTGTACTAAACTCCATTAGTTATAATAATAGAAAAACCCTTTCGTTATTTTGATATACACGTATAATAAGCTCCGATAGACAATGTAATCTATTCACCATTTACGTCTTAAAAATAACCCTAAAATCCAGATATTTCAACAATATTACACAATAACTGTTGTTATTTGGCAGTTACTTTTACGGACGATTTCACCACACTTTTATACCTAGAATAAGTGTTATCCTGAAAATACATTTTGAATTTATTATATATTTATTTTTTGACAGTTTTTCCATACTAGAACTGTCAGATCTCAATTTTATTCCACGGATAAAATATATCTGATTTGGTAAAATCAGCCCTTAGTAGTATTATAGAAATTGGTGTTTAAAATGTCTATAATACTAGTAAAAGTGAAAAACATTTTTAGAAAGAACATTGTCGAAATAATTGACGGCACGGTTGGTTGACGGTGGTTAAGCGATTGACTGCTGCGCTGCGTGTCGCGGGTTCGATTCCCGCGCGGAACAAATATTTGTATGACTTACAAGTAGTTGTTCCGGGTCTGGCTGTTTGTGTATGTGAGTTTAAATGTTTGTAAACGCACCCACGATACAGGAGAAATTCCTAGTGTGGGGCAACGTTTTTTTTTTAAAAAAAGGTAATGAAAAAAGAATTGCTTCCTGATTATTCGTCGTAAGTAGCCCGCATTCGTTGCAGTGAGCGAAGAATGGTATTTATTAACAGATCGCGATTACTTATACGGCGAGTGAATCCGTCCACTGCACGCCACGTAACAGGTCCATGTGTTTAGGGTTGACACCTGAAAAACTATTAAATTATTTAATAGGTAGTAAAAAGTTTTACTATTATTTTAAATATTGGATTTTTTTATTTAAAATAACGATATTCGTTTTTTAAATTATTATATTGATTCATTTTTAAATTATTTTAAATATTGGTTTTTTTTATTGTGATGAGGTTGCTTTGTTTTTGCACCTACAGTCTGTGTGCTCACATCATATAGGTAAGTATGGTTATAGTGAAAAGTGCGTGCTTACTTTGATATAAATGAGGAAAACTGTTTTAATAAGAAGATCTAAAACAAAAGAAAGAATAAGAATTAATTTATTGTAAGTAACTAATTAATAAAAGAGCTGCTAAAATATTGGACCCTTTAAATCAATCCCAAAAATGTTGTGTATTTACCTGTGAACTACGGTTTCATTATCTTAATCAGCCTATGATGTTTCCATGTTTCCACTGCTGGGACACTACGGTTTAATTAAATAATATAACATTTTCTCAAAAATATTCTTAGCTGACATCCCTACTAGGTGTGTTCAGTGGATTTTTTCCACCAATTGTCGTGGAGCGTGACAAACCCGACCGAGCGCACGCGCCGCCGCGCACCCTCACGGCCTCACCTGGCGTCTTATACGACATTACACTTGGACGTGTTATTAGAAAATTATTTAGAGTTTTAAAGTATAAACAGAAGGACAGAGTGTTTGGCGTCTGTGCAAATAAATAGATGAGCTTGTCTTTAAATCAAAATGATGTTTGAAAACATTGGCTTTTCTATCAATCACAGTACCTAACAATCAGTAGTTTCAGTTACTCACAGTACCAGGCTACCATCAATTACATCGTGAACATACTGTACATATGTTCCCTTCCTCTATATGAGTCCTTCCTTTATACTCTGCACATTCTAACTGGATTAAACTGGTTACGCTTAAAGTTTTCTTCTGTATGCCATGGCTACATTGTCGCGATAACGGAAACTACACTTCGCGAGCTCTTTTTCGCAAACAGTTCGACGTCTCGCTGTACAACAGAGGGCGCGCGAAGTGTAGTTCACTTTATTGGCGCAATGTAGCAGTAGCATTAGGACCGACACACATATCTAAAAGCGTTGCATCGGAAAAATTGGCGACATAACTCGAAGAGTTTCTTAATAATGGAAATGCCTAAAGATTTGCGTTGTGACGTCACACCTGCTGACACTAAACTACGGCATCTGAGAGCCCCAAATAATGAAATAAATAAGTTCGAGCTTCTATTGTCGCTTTTTGGTCATTATTAAGTATGTTAAATAAGATGTTATAGACATATTCGTAGAGCGTGACATGTGCTGTCATCGTGCACGCCTCAGTGCTCACCCTTATTTTCTGAATGTATCATAGTATAATTTGATGATATGTATTTAAAAAAATATTGTCATATAAATATGTAATTAAAAACTTGTCCCTTTTATTATGTTTATAACATTTTGTGTGTCAGGTTTAGTACCTACCTACTAAGTAATTTCAGGACATCACCAAGAGATTGGTCGACCCTTCACGTGACCAGAGGGCTGGCCTCTTTTTTGGCAAAAGAATCAGCATTGCTATCCAACGTGGCAATGCTGCCAGCAGTTTGGACACTTTTCCCATTAACGAGTTTTTGATGCCCAATGAGTTTTCCCCTATTTTATATAATTGTAGTCTTGTACACAGTATATCTATATATTTTAGTGTGAGCTTGTAAATATAAATTGAACTAAAACGAAAAAAAGGTAAATTAATAGGTTCAAAGTTTTCCATGTAGCTACTGACATAGAGCTAGTCAATACAACGGCCACCATTGTTACGAATGATATCATATTCGCCAATTGATCTTAACGAAAATAATCATAAACTGCGTCATAAAATTGTGGAATCTCATAAAAGTGCTAGATTCCTCAAATGACGAATACCTACTTATAAATGATTCCCATGGTTTTTATGACAAGCCTCGTTTACTGACCTGACTTTGAATCAGACCGAATGTATAAGTCATCACTGTCAACGTATCTGCAGTGAACTGCTGGACATAGGCCTCTCCCAGGCTGCGCCACAACACTCTGTCGTCCGCCTTCCGCATCCAGTCTGTCCCAGGCACCTTTTTAAGGTCGTTGGTCCATGTTGCTACGCGTGCCGATGCACGGTCTCCACTCCAGTTGGTCCAGTGCAGTTTCCATGTACCTAATAGAAATCGTGATCATGAAACATACAGATTCAGGAGTTAAATCTAGTGGTTGCAATTTTTTCATGACCATTAAAACCATAAATTATTCATCATAATTTTTAAAATCGTTGGTAAAGTACACTGGTTTTTGCCAAGGCATATTTTCGGGAATTTTTAAGGAAAATCATTTAAAATATAACAAAAAAAGTAATTATTTCTAAGAATGTGCGATTCATCAAAAACACTCACGTCTAAATACAAGATAGTTATTATTATGCAAATAACTAAAACAATGGCGTTTCCCAAGATGAGACATACATTTTAACACGAGTTCCTCTACAAAATCATTACAGTCCACCGAGCCCAGTTCAACTTGACACATCATGGCGGCGCCACTTGCATAAACAAACGTCAACGAAGTGTTAAACTCGGAATAATTTTCTTGAGTTTCTCATTTTACCGTGTTTCAAGCTATACAGGTTATAAAAATAAAATACATCACAAAAATTATCGCGTCAAGTTTTTTTAAATATGTTCACATAGCTGGTATCTTCTAATTACGCTGACATTAATTATTATATTGTTGTTAGATAAGGACACTACGTTTTTAATTGTTTACAACGCTGCGACCTTCAAAATTAATGCTTAGAGTACCATAATAATATTATTTTAATTGTTCACTGTTAAGTTACTTGAGTTTAATGACTTTATCGTCTTAATTGACATGATTCTTAATCAGGTTCTTATTTTTGTGTCTGCAAAATTTCAGAGGTCAGGAAAATGGTTTTCGTGGGAACTAAGTCTGATTGTCAATAACTTCTTCAACACATAGGTAGGTTAGGTTCTTTAGTCGTTTTTACACAAATTGATACCCTATAATGATCATACATTTGTAAATAATGAATAAACGAGAACAAAAGGCGCCGATTCCCATGTTCACAAACTAAACTAAACTTAAGTTCAGTACATCTTTTTCTTTCTATTTAATTAAGAAAAGGACAGATGATAAATATTAGTTTAGTCCTGTCAAATTAGTCAGCGCCTGATGTAAATTGACGTATTTTATTTTAGTAGCAATGTTTTTAATCATGTGTAATTTGTCTATGGAGTATCTTAATTTGACAGGACTATAATTTCTATCTACCATAATTTCTGTAAAAGGTTGATGTTGTCATTGATCGGGGTATTTGCGTAACACACTTACAATGGCAATGCGAAAGGCATTTGCGACTTATTATATATGCATTATTTTCTTGAACAATCGAATTTGTCAAACATGAAGCAATGACTTATGGAATTTCCTTAAAAATCCTTTGGATTGTGATTAAAAGTGTGTTGATCAATTTTTTTGATGTGTTGTTTGCGAAGCTTTTGTCCATCTCAAAGAGGCCTGTGTACCAGCAGTGGGAACATTAAAGGCTGATTATGTATGTACTGGCTGCGCCCCGCGGTTTCACCCGCATAAATTTCTATCCCGTGCGAATATCGGGATAAAAAGTATCCTATATGTTAATCCTGGTTATAAACCATCTGTGTGCCAAATTTCATCTAAATCCGTTCAATAGTTTTTGCGTGAAAGAGTAACAAACATCCATCCATCCATACAAACTTTCACGTTTATTTATATATTAGTAGGATGTTGTCAAGCTTTGTGACGTTGGTAAGTTGTTGTAGTTACATAAAAATATACTCAACGTCTATATACGCAACGTCTCAAGTCTGTATAAAATGCCATAATACGCAATGGATAAGTAGGTACCCATTGTTTTGATCTTCAAGTTAAGTTAAGAAAACAGTCTCGAAAGTAATAGAACAAAACGTGAATCAAGGTTTGTTATGAAATCAACGAAAAAACCAGTGAATCAATATCAGTCAGTAGGTAAATGGATGCGTGACAGTATGCCGTGTGTGTTGCCACGGTAATAATTTAATAATTAGTGATTTACTCCTTCCTAATATCGGTAAATGTGTTACTGTTACGACTGCGCGGAAGACTTGGGGAAATTCTTTTTTGTTACGAACGCGGTGGACTGTGACTAGCATCGGTTGTTGTCGTGTAAATGTCTGGTTTGTTCGGTGAAATATATGTTTAAGACATGGCTAAAGGCTGTATAGGTTTAATAAATATTGTTACATGACTATTAAAACTGCCGATAAAAATTACCAAAAATTACACTTTAATTAAACAACATTAATAACAACTCAAACACAATAATTATAAAACACAATTGCACTAAGTCGCACTTGAAGATCGCTTTCGATGTATTCACTTGTATCGCTTATCCAACTCTGCCCCTGTTATCGAGAGATCGCGTTTTATGTAGTGCCGCAGATAGTTCTATTGTAGAAACATCTAAAATGTTCGAGTACATACCGGCCCCGACTGACCAGATGCCGATAGTTCTAGAAAGTTCTAGCATCAAAATTTCTGGAAGGATCTATTAGTTCTGCTACTCGATACTAGATGGCGCTAGTGGTAACTTGTGGCGCGCAACAATATTTTATAGATAACTGCCTCGTTGGTCTAGTCGCAAGCGCATCTGCTGACTATGAGGTCTTGGGTTCAATTCCCGGGTTGGGCAAAGTGTTATTGGGTTTTTCCATCAGGGATTTCTCAGTAGCAGTCTGGTTTTATGCCCGGTTGAGAGCATTAGTCTCGCCCCCTAGTCGTATTACATGGGACTTAAACATGACTGGCGAAATGTGGTTGTACAGCTCTGCCTAACCCTTTAGGGGTTGCAGGCGTGATATTATGTTATGTTCATAGATAAAAGAAAGAGACTCCTGGAAAGTATTCACTGACGCCTAACATGAGCATCATCTGTGACATCAAGGGAATTTGGATAATATGCAAATTCCCAAACAAATCAGCTGCACAAAATAGATCTCGAGAGACGATGGTCTCGGTATACTCGGTAACATTAAAAGTGTCGATTTGTTTCACAATATCATCTTACATTTACATTGTTTTTATCTTTGTTTTTTCAACTATAGCAACTGGTGAAGGGTGAAAATCGAACGTTTCTTTTACGCACAATGGCAACATTTTTGTCCCAAGACTCGTGATTTACGATCGACTTGTAGTGAGAATACATAATTCTGGATAATGTCACCATTTTATAATCGAAATAGAGAATGCGACAATGACGAATGCGTCATCAACGAGTGTAAATGTGAGAATTGGCCTCCAGGTAACTATTTACTCTCTAAATCTAACATGAAGGGAAATTCTCTTTCTCACGAAGACAAAAAGCCACTTCCAAGACTACCATAAAATGTAAACACAAAAGCGAATGCTTTCATAAAAACAACAAAAAATATCAAGACCTTTGATCTTTTCGCATTTTTAAATCGACCACGCCCACCTTTTTAGTAGATGGTATGCAAAAGACACCAATTTAGAAAGACCCCTACATTTCACTCAAATGTACCGGAGAGTCCTGAAATTGCGTGTTACGAGAGGGGAAGGGAAGGTCTTTCTAACTGGTCAAAGGGGTCATAATTGGCAAGTCTCGTTAACATTTTTTTTTAATAAGCCAACAAAGTTTTATGAGTATTTTATGAAAACGTTTCTTTGTTAATATAAAGCCAATCATGTTTTTAATTGTTCTGAACATTTTTTTTGGCATACTTTTAATGTAGTTTCACAAAACCTTGGGACATCATTAAGTTTCAATGTAGAGTTATTTTGTCTCATAAAATATTCAGTTTATTGGTTGCTACAAAATTATAATAAACTCAACTCATAAGGACAAAGTTGACCTGTGAGATGAACTGTTCGAGATTTTTGAACCTGACTTTTATGAAAATAAGATAAAGTAAGCAAAACTCAGAGTTTCTTTTTCAGTACCTACGTAGCTGTCAGTTAATTGTAGATGGCGTGATCACGTCTAGATTTTCAATAAATTTAGAATTTTTCTCGTTTATTCATTCCATTTCGTGTTCATTTATGAGTTTGCTGTGCCCGACAGAGTTATAATTGTTTCTATTATTTTTTATTTTATTTATTTTTTTACATTATGGATTGCAATAAACGATTTGAGAATTGATTTTATTTCACAATTTCGTTATTTTCGCTGATTTAAATATTGTCAGAATTTAAAACCTTTAATATTTCTCGAACTCTGTTTCATTTAATAAAATCTCGACGAATAGCTTCCACGATCTTCTAATTTTAGGGTATTTCGGGTAATGGTGGACTCCAATTTCAGAGTACATATTTAGGAACAGAAGAACGCGTCCTTTCCGCAAATACAATATAAAACCACCTCACGCCTTTTATCATTAGCTTGTATTGGAAACTAGCTACGACAGGGCCATATTGACAGATCTATTAAAAATCTACTTTCCCATATTCACTACCCATAATATTACCAGTTAATTCTACGCACAAAAAAAAAGTAAAACCATTTCATTATTCAACCTTTTTAGAACATCCATTTCGGTATGAAAAGCGTATGACATGAAAGGACCAATCCGCTAAGTAGCCTGGGCAGGATCAAAGGGTCAAGCGTCCGAAGGGATATATGCTTTCCAATCAATTTATCATCTTTGATCTTCATATTTGAAAATTACAGGGCAGTTTTTCTGAATGTTTGTATGTAGAACTTTTTCAAAGACTTGCGCATTAGAATGGAAAGACTAATATATTTTTCGTTATTAATGTACGAGATCTTTTCTATTGTGTGCTTTGATTGAAGATTTTAAAGATGGCGTTGAGAACTAGCTAATAGACTATGATCTCCTTTCATCGTAGTGCATGTCCTACAGAATAATAGTGCATCTCGTGGTAATAAATTAACAGGTCAGTAGTGGAGCTTACTGTCCAATGAAAGCCGGATGATCAAAGAGGCCGTAGTACCTACAAATTGTGATTTGTGACTGAGTAGATACCTAATTTAGGTTGACAAAGTGCCGGTGAAGGAAAACGTCGTAAGGAAACCGGCACGTCCTGGAACCAAAAATTCGAAGACATGTGACATCTACCAACCCGCACTGGGCCCACATGGTAGATTATAGCTCACTCCCACTCGAAGAGAGGAGGCCTGTGTCCCAGTAGCGGGAACATTTTATGCTGATTATATATGTTATGTATGTATTGGTTGATCTAATTTATATCTCCAATGTTCTTCACTGTTGATCGTTGCAACAACAAGCATTACCTATGGTAAAATGGGTCACTCTTAAAAAGAATACATGTCATGCATTGACAATGAAAAACCTTCGAAATCCACAAGCAGTTGGTGAATCCTTTTGAAACTGCCCATAATAACACGATTACCAAATCAAAAGAAATACTGTTCCCTCAGTGTCCTCATTTACAATGGAGCTAGATATAAAACATATCATCGCAGTATAACGGCACAGCGATTATAGTTGCGGTGTCGCGTGTGCGCCGACACATCACAGACTGCAGGCAATTTCCGGCAGTGTCACAGTACTGACACTTGGACTAGTACCGAACTGTACGTACATATAACGTAGGAATGTACCTACATACTATATTTGTAATCATGTTTTCATTCTAAGGGAGGGCCCACGAGCAACTTAGTGGCCCAGCATCTTTTTAGGGTTCCGTTTTTCACGTCTCGGAACCCTTATAATTTCTTCATGTCCGTCCGTCCGTCCGTCCGTCCTCGGCTTACCTTTCAAACGGTTGGTGCTAGATATATTAAACTTTGCATGGAAACAAACCTTGAGAGGTTGCTAAGACGATTTTAATATTTAGGTATCCGTTTGCGAGATATTCAACTTTAAAGCGCATTTGTGTGTTCAAATAGGGTGTCCCCTCATCCTCTAAAAGCTAAACGACAGGCTCGAAAAATTTGAAAAATATCATGATGGTAGTCCATGTGATGAACTTTGAAGGAAAACTATAACGGCTTAGATAACTTTTTTAGTACAGGAGTTATAGAGGCCTAACTTGTAAAGTGCCATTATGGGTGACTACGGAACCCTATTCTATACGTGGCCTGACACGCACTTGGCCTGTTTTTTTTTGTCTCTGTCGCTGTTTCCACGCCGAGATTTGGACGATGCGCACACGGGAGCGACAGCAACTCTACTTTTTTGTTGAGCTTTCGGTTGAGTCGCCTGGCTCACCGGCAACTTTATTGTCGCCGTGCGCTCACTTGCATTGCAAGCAATAGACGGGCGACAGTTGCGTCTAAACCCACAGACAAAAATGTCTCCCAGTATCGCGTCACCACATGAACGCACTTTCATACAAACCCGTATACTTGATGTGAGAGACAAATTAGCTGCGGAGACAATAGTTGCTGTGCTCGTCCTTACTGTTACCAAGTATAAAATAATGCTATTATCGTATGCCTAGTCGAAATAGAGAGAGAGAGAGAGGAGAGAGAGGGGAGAGGGGGGGGGGGGGGAGAGTCATATCTTCGAAATATTTTGGGAGTTGACCTCAAGTCTTATATGCAACTGGATTTTAATTGCAAGAAAAAACTTTCGAGCTTATGTTGGTTACAGAACGAAACCACAGTTTCACAATGAAACAGTTTTTTCATTCTACGACGTTCTACGCATTCAGATTTAATTGATGTCTTATTTTACGTGGCGCTGTTTCAGTACCAACTAGGTTTCGTGCTATACTAAACAAAACCCGTTGCTTATAAAAACTACCTTCTTTCATATAGATATAAAACCAGAACTACCTACAAAATTCATTACAAAAAGCGAACCCTTTGACAAATTAAAACGTGCCACATAAAAGCCTTTTACACCCCTTCCAATTTGAATATTCTCGTACTAAAAAATAGCGCCAAACCCTATCCCATACAAATAGCCACGATTTATAAAGGAGTGACCATAAAATATAAGAAATTACCGCCCTTAGATGGCACAAGCCCACTTGGTATTCATAAAAGAAGGATATTTATGCGATATCGTCAAAATATTTATTATTGTCCGGTAGCCCTATAGCCCTTTGTGACGGTACGGGGAAAAAATTCGAGGGTGTGAACGAAAACAAGGGATGGGACACTAAAGTAGTCGATGATTCAACAAAAGTGTCGATATATCGACTTAGTTCTGGGGGTCTACTCCGAAGTGGTATCGGCCGAATGTTCGGCCGTTTCCTGCTACGAAGTTACTATTTGGTTAGGTCGGTCCCGATCCTACACTCCTACACTCTTTCGAATATTGACTATGGTCCCGACCCAACTCAGCCGATCCGAACTTTTTTCGCACTTTTCAATAATATTCGGTTCGGCCATGCGTCGGTCCGATCCGATCATTCGCACTTTGCACTTCGTAGTAGGCCCCCAGGTTCGTACTCGTTTACTTTACACTAAGTTTTTTGATGATAAGAATGAACGTTAGCAAAACTTGAGGTCGTTATAGATTGCGCAAGTTGACGTAACCAAGATATTGTGATAAAATATTTATTATGCTTAAAACTGAGACTTTTCTGGAGAAAATTTATTGATCGTACCTAAAAATAATATAGAGCTACGAACTGTGGCAAGCATTATGCATTCCGTATTTCTTTTGTCTCGTTACACATTTGCTCAAACAAGGACGAGACGCAGTACGCTCAGATTCCTAGCTAATTGATGGTTTCACCCCTTTGGTACTTCTTTTACTATAATGTATAGTTATGTTTGAATTAAGTTCAAAATTGAGGACGTTCTTCTTCAATTTTGACCTTACTTCAAAACAACCCTGCTCATTCATCGACATCACACCCCACCCCTAGAGCACCACCGTTATGAAATATGTGATTCCTTATACAAGAGAAGTCCTTTATGCATCCTCTGGGAGCGGCTGGTCAAGGAGGTTATCACAAGTGGCCGGCGGCGTATGAAAAATTTATGTCTCAATATAGTACAATGTTCGGTTGGGAGCGTGTGCTGCATTATACGAGATCTCGGGGGATAGTCACAGAATAGACTAGAGGTATTGCTGTGAAATTGGTGTTTTTTAAATTTTTGAAGCTGGGTGAGACGGGTTTGGTTTGGAGTCTGGGGGTGAGATATGATTGGAAGTCAGGATAAGAGGGATGTTAATTGAAATAAAAAAAATATTGTTTTTGAAACTTGAAGCAATATTTTTTCTTAATATTGGATCATCTGGACTCCGTCAACAAGAACTTTTCCTTAGCAGCTTTGAGAGGTGGAAAGAGAGTAGGGAGGCCTTTCCACTGCAGTGAGACATCATAATGAAAAAAAAAAATACCACCTTAAAAATTGTCATGCTTTTATAGAATGGAAACTGCTTAGAGTGGGTTCGCGTCAATTATGAAATGAGTAAGGATCGAACGATATGTATTTTTTACACGCCAGAAATCGGCAAGTCCTACAGTTTAGCCGCTGACAACCTAAACTGTAGGACTTGCCGCTTTCAATAAAAACAATAATCATAGAAACAGTTATTAAAACCATAAAATATTTGCCGCATAGACCAATAACATGACAAGGCAGAAGACAAAACAAACCACTCCAGCCCTAAAATCATTTCGCGAACCAAAATCAAAGTGAGATAGTCTTTCATTAAAACATCGTAGCGATTGCTCTCAGAGATAGCATTAATATTATCATTAGGAGTAAGTGGGTAGGCGACAGAAGAATCGCAAGTCATCACCGGCCATTTTACTAGATCCCTCAGATCTTGCTCGTCGCAACAAAATTGTATGAGAAAGTTTAAAGTCATGGCTTCTTAAAGGTCAAGTTAGAGTGGTTTTAACAAGAATATAAGATGGTAAGGGACTCAGTTGACATGTGACGTTGATTTACTATTGTCCCTTGAGATGTGCCGACGTCATCGCAGTTGACGATATCGATATTATTACTGCTTAATTATCGATATGGAACCGGCTATGTGGTTTAATTATAGAGCTGGGAGGCTGCGCACGGATGATGATCAGACTCGTGTAATGATCAAGTTTTTTTTTCTTTTGAGAAAACAGCATCTATTGTGTTGTAACTTACTAGTAGACTTTTAAGGGATCATAATTTATCTACAACATAATCAGCCTGTAATGTTCCCAATGCTGGGACACAGACCTCCTCTCTGTGAAGGAGCGGGCCATGATCCACCATGCAGTACCAGTGTGGGTT
Source organism: Apamea monoglypha (assembly GCA_911387795.2). Classification (NCBI taxonomy): domain Eukaryota; kingdom Metazoa; phylum Arthropoda; class Insecta; order Lepidoptera; family Noctuidae; genus Apamea; species Apamea monoglypha. The sequence continues at coordinate 13,350,507 of OU426930.1, read as the reverse complement.
GGTGGATGTCACATGTCTGCATAGTTTTGGTTCTAGGACATGCCGGTTCCCTCACGATGTTTTCCTTAATCGTTTTGAGAGCAGTGGTGATGAAATTGATTACACAAAGGAAAGTGCCTGCCTGGGTTCGAATTCACGACCTACTCGTAAGTCAAGGCCGATACCACTGCGTCACTGCTCAATTTATCTACACATCCAGAAGATTCCTTATTTTCCAGGGATTATTATACAGGGAAGTCATGAAATTCATAGTTTAGCGAGTTAATCGTTACAAATGTGATTTGATTCAAAATAAAAATCAAAATCGAAATCAAAAGTCATTTATTCAAATTAGGCTGAGAATCAGCACTTTTCGAACGTCAATTGAAATTAAGGCAATGGACTCGTTTTTAATATCTTTGATTTTGAGAACCAAAATCAATCTTTTTCCTTGTGCTTAAGTACATATGCATGAACATCATGACGTGATATCATGGCAGCTGACACATTTTTGTGTATTTTTCTTTCCTTCCAGATCTTATTTTTTCTCTGTCACCTGTCACCATCTGCCGAGGCCTTTGATAACAGCTTAATATCTTTAATGAGGCCATTCAAGCCAACATTGGGTGGTCCCAGTCCAATATCAAGCATATTGGAATATCAATGACCAAACTTAACTTTGCTGATCAAAAATTTATTAATTGGACTTAATGGTAAAGTGATAGAGTTTCATTTAGATTGTGGGTTGCAGCTGTTAAATGAAGGTAAAGTTGGTATAAAATTTTTGACAAAAGAATCGGTGTGTCATCTTATGATATCTTTCAATTTCCTTAAAAAGTTGTCTCCTTTATAAAAATATTAATATTCATCGTAAATTGAAATTGAGGTATTTCGGTTGCTTTTCCTTATTTTGATTAGAATATTAAGCTCTGAGCAGTGGTGGCCCAGTAGAAGCGACTTACGAGTTGTTGGTCGTAGGTTCGAACCCGGACCCGAAATTATTTCATCACCACTGCTCTCAAAACGGTGAATGAAAACATCGTGAGGACACCGGCATGTGAAGATAATGTGACTTCCACCAACCCGCACTGAGCCCGCGTGGTGGATTATGGTCCACTCCCTCTCACAGAGAGGAGCCTGTCAATGACCCAGCAGTGGGAACATAAAAGGCTGATTATGTTATCAAGCTTCAAGTGTTACACGCTAAGTTTTCGAAGTTTTCACGCCTAATACCTTACTTGTAGGTAATAATGGTGTCGTAATACAATAGGACTATAAGTTTTCATTACATAAGTCTGAAAAGTTGTGACTTTAAGTAGTATATCGTAGGAAATGCTAAAACAATCCTTTAAATACTATGCAAATACAAGCCCTTTCACCCTTACAACCTTCAAAAAATATCTCACTTCATTCCATACATCACAGACTTAATAAATCACATTTCTCAAGTCGCAGGCGATGAAGTTAGCAGGAACGAAGGGTTGTTGTGGATACGCAGCAGGTGCAACCATCGATCAACGTCGACTGGCCGTGACAATTTGACGTATGAGACAATCCGGGCAATGCAAAATGGCGGGGACGCCTAAACTGTTTTAGTGGTGGTTTACATGGAGGTTGCTGGGTACTTTCAGGGGGTATCATGCTTTTATTATTAAAATAATGTTAAGTATGTATTAAATTATTTAATACTAGCTGCGCCCCGCGGTTTCACCCACATAAGTTTCGATCCCGTGGGAATATCGGGATAAAACGTATCCTATGTGTTAATCCTGGTTGTAAACTATTTGTGTGCCAAATTTCATCCAAATCCGTTCAGTAGTTTTTGCGTGAAATAATAACAAACATCCATCCATCCATCCATACAAACTTTCGCGTTTATAATATTATTAGTAGGATATTGACCTAACAAATTGGCAACTGACGTAAAGTCTGCGAGTTAAAACAATCAGGGGTTTATTTATAAACGATGATTAAAGTTAAGTGACATTCGAAACGTCAAAAATGTATGGTTAGACAGTCATTAATCACAACTTAATTCTGAATAACGTTTATGAATAAAGAGGTCATCATTGATTTGTGAAAACGAAACAATTAAATATCAGACAAAATATGAGAAAGTGAAAATGATGGGTTAGGACATAATGAACATTAAGAAAAACATTTATAAAGGTTTGTCCGTTATGGTAACGAATTTAGCAATGACACAAAAACAAGTTATTAAATTATTGCTTATGCTACAAATAAAAATAACGAGCAGATTTAAGTAATAACTGTCAAAAAACTAACAGCTCGGCATCGTTTTATAACATGTAACATAAAAGGAAATGTTTGCCTCGAAATAAATATCTGTCCATATTCGGAAAGGCGTCAATGATGTCTAGTCTATTAGATAATAATTATGAGGTGTGTCAATTTGGTTATGTAGATAATCCTTTTGATTAGTATTACCTTCAAAATATGTAGGACGTGTAAAATTACGGAAAACCCAACCAAATTTAGTCACGACTTTAATATATTATTTCAATATATTTAGTTTGCCTCTACAGAGATGTCTTACCTAAATTCAACTCTGTTGCTGCTTTTCTTTTACAAATTGTTTTTAAAAGTGCCCATCACAAAGATAACTAATGCCACTTGGAATGCTGCCACGCTAAAATGGAATAGGGCTGGACACACCTGCCGCATGTCAGACGACCAATGGGCCAAACTTACGACCTAATGGGTCCCTCTTAAGGGCAAGCGACATCGCAGCAGGCCCAGACAGAGATGGCCGGATGAGCTGGACTCCTGCAACAAGAACTGGACCGTAGTAGCTTTGAACACAGATAAGTGGGAAGAGAGTAGGGAGGCTTTTGCTCTGTAGTGGGACATCACTGGCTAATAATAAGAATAATTGTGCATTCTTGCACTTCACAACGGTCACACTTCATGACAAAATTCACTTAATCAGAAAAAGTTTTGTTAGGTCTGCAAGAAGTAACGACTTTCAATGACTAACACAACGAGCACAAATGAAGACACCAAAACATAAAATTCATAACCACATTTTATAAATTCACGACATGTAAGCCCATTCCAATTTAACTTTGACAATTTACATCCCAAATAGATGTGAGGTGTCATGTCGGGGGTCGATCAAAATTTCAAATAGACTCTCTAAGTGGATTTTTAGGGGTAACAATACCAGTGGTGTAACTGCGTAGAAAATTGATGCTGTCAAAGAAGGCTCATTCAATTTGAGGCTTATTAATCAACCGGTGAAGAGCGTCAATTACTTGCAGGACGAAGCTTTTGTTTAGTTAATGAATTCTTAAGTGATTTAGTGAACATTTTGAGTAAATATTTCATCGGGCTCAATCTTTACCATGGGAGGTTTTTGATGAAAATTTTCAAGTCACTAAGTTCACTAAGCCATGAGTTTTAACTAGCATCGTAAAAGCATGATTAAATATTTTCTGTCTTTAGTACCAGCTTAATCAAGTTAGAACCTGCTTGCATATTAATGATAGATTTCAAAAGAAACGACGACTAATGAATCAAGATTACTGAAGGCAAATATAGGTGCAGGCTATGTTCAGATCTTTATCATTTACTTTGAAAGCAGATGACCCTGCTTTTGTAACTCCGCGACCAGTTTTTACAAAAAAGCTGAAATAAAGAGTACTTATACACCAGTAATTTTCCGCAAACAGGCCGGCTACAATCAATTTTTTGTCCCCACAAAAAGACAATAACCAAAAAATACTTATCACTAAGGATAGCATCGTCAATTGAAAAAAAACCTATTGATCTCTATAATCGAAATGTCATCGGTGCTCCGCCGAAAGCAATTTAGGCGATTGGGGGCCATTATTATGTATAATCACGTTCCCAACTCGCCATTCGTATTGTCATCGTAAGGAATTATGCAACCGTCTCGATGTCGATCGATTTGAACGAGCTTCGATTCGATTACAGGCGACAGATGTCGGTGAACGTGACGAATTTCGACTAAACGATTATTCGATTAAAACATCTTACATCCGTCACTGTTGTCACCCAAATTCCAACTTAGTAACTCTGTACTTGAGTTGGTTTTTGTATGTGGGTTGTGTGTTAGTGTTTTCGTTGGGGTTTCGTATTGGTAATCAGTCGGTGACCGCAAATTGTTGTCCCTCGATCAGACGTTGCCAGGAAATTACAATTTCGATTTTTATTTCACGAGCTTACGTAGACAACTGAAAATTGTTAGATAAAAAGTGTAATATTTATAATATTTTTTAATAAATCTGGGTATTAGAAAACCACGAAACACCTTGGACTTACCTGAGTCATCACATCCTATCTCATTCATTTGTGATCATATTGAAGACGTTATAAGGAGAAACTTAAGTTTTATCTAAAAATTAAATCTAAGTTTTAGGTTGTTTTTCTCTTTACCATTCATATAACAAAGCCAGTGTGATAAAATCGTATTAACATGACCTTTTCCATTTTTTTTTTGCTGCAAACCTTACAAAATATTAATTAAAAGAGAAGTTGTAACTCCGGGAATAAAAGCTCCCCTTACATGAAATCGGTACAGACCTACTCCTCAGTTTCATCAGGACCGTCCATTGTTTTTTTTGCTTCCCTATTTAAACCTTAGGTACTTCTAACCATCTTTAATCAAAGGATCCCTAGTAGAATGCCAATTCTCGTAATTTAAAACGTTCAAAATCTAGTTGCAGTCTCATCTCGGCGACAAACAAATGTCAAAAATTTGTCAAAATGTAGGGAAGTTAGAACTATGTATTTTTGGATAGATTGAGACTGAGATCAGACTGTGAACGTTCTTAAAGTTACGAGAATTGCCCCTCTGATCTTGCTTTTTAATTCAATTGTAACAAAAAAGAATATTATTAATATTTTTTATCTGAACCTTGCATATACTGATAGAAGTATTGTTTTTGTGAATGTCATCGCGAGCAATGAAGGCCGGGCCGCAAACGATCGCGGTTCCCTTTGTATTTAGCCGTTGAAACATCTGTGTAAGTTACAAGAGTAAGCGATGTTGGAATACGCTTTTCTAGCACCTGTTTTACTGGCCGGCTACATCGACGCGCAATAACCTGTTACCATGGATTCAGTACATGACCGACATATAAATTTGTACGCTAGGGGTTCTAGAATCATCATCATTCTTCTGCCCTTATCCCATTTTATTTGGGGTCGGCGCAACATGTGATTTTCTTCATACGTCTCTATTAGTCGCCATCTCGGTAGTCACCCCCTTTCTAACCATATCATCATTCACACATTCCATCCATCGTTTCTTTGGTCTTCCCCTACTCTTACAGCCATCGAAATTCATACTCAAAACTCTCCTCACGACATTTTCCTTATTTCTCCGTAACACATGCCCATACCATGACAACACGCTAGGGGTTTTAGAATAATGTGCTGAATTCATGGGTTCAGGTTGCGCGTCCATGTCCTTGCCAGCCTGTATAATGAAAAAAAAAAATACTCGCTGTTTTTATTACACGACTTTGTGACAACAATTATACATGTAGTTCTTTTTTTTATTACTAGTTTTATTTGGTAGCTAGATATGAATTGGAAAAGTCACATTGGTATTTGCCCAGATTAGAACTAAATATCATTGTGACAGTAATATTTTAAATCTCATTAAAATTTGTTCTTTACAGTGGTCAGTTATTTTTTTGGTCGCTATAAGCTTACATTTTGCATCCTTGGTAATATTATTAGATCGTCAACGCGTGTGATATTGGTTTCAACGGTGCCTTCAACATTCTGTTAAAATTGTTGCTATGTTGTTATTTCCTTGCTCTTGCAATTTCAATTCAGTGACATTTTAGCAATAAAGATCTTAACAGAAACAAAATATGATTTTACTTTGAAGACAAAATTTCTTTATTTTTGTCAGTCATTATTTTAATTCTGTAACATTCAGATGTTTGGAAGGATTTGGAGGGACGCCTTTGCTCAGCAGTCGGAAAGTATAGACAAATTAAAAAAAAAAAAACAAAGATAATCGTCGGATTATATTTACCTACCAACATCATTAGAGATGGGTAGGTAAAAACGCCTATCATAACGAAAGATACCATGATGACACGCAGTAGCCAATAACTCCTTGAAAAAAAAAAACCGAACAATACAAGTCAAATCGTTGCCGACCCATCACTCTAACAATTGTTGCGGATGTCGCATCACTATCTCATACGTCACTAAGAAGAAAAAATACTTAAAAAGTATAAGATGTGATTTTGGAATATCATCGTTAGATATACATCATCTTGTCATAACATTTCGGGTCAAAGAAGAGGATGGTTTGATAAATTGCAGTTCAAATTCGATTTTATGTCTTTTTCACTATTCACCCTGTGAGAAAGGAAGGATCTTACTCGGGGTTGGGTGTGTGACTGTCGAAATGGTAGCTGTGTTAAATAGATCTGTATTACTTAAGAAGGATGATCTTTGTGAAATATTCCTTTTGATGTTGTGAAATTCGTGGTCATTTAAAGGAGACAGTGTTTTTAGGGGTGATAGTGCTTGTCATTTCTTTGAGACGTTCCGCATTATCCGTTTTGATTCTCCCTTTGTGGATATTATTTAAGTAAACAGTTTCTATAGCTAAATCGCTTTAAGTGATTTCATTTTAATTATAAATGCAACAGCTCATATATTATGTAATTAAAATTCATTTCGTCGCCTGTACGCATTCCGTTTTCCCAAATTTTAAACTTGCAGCAATGGAATGAATACTCGTAGTAGAGGATTAAAGAGCAGTCATGGTGGTCGTAGGTTTGAACCCAGATAGGCGCTTAACTTTGTTTAAATTATTTCATCACCACTGCTCTCAAAACGGTGAAGGAAAACATCGTGAGGAAACTGGCATGTCCTAGAACCAAAAAATTCCAAGACATGTGACATCTACCAATTCGCACTGGACCGCGTGGTTGATTACGGCCCACTCTCTCTCACAGTGAGGACGCCTGCGTTGGGAATATTATAATTGAATTATGCTAATGGATTGAATACATGGTGTTGCACGTAGCCTTGCTCATTTAAGCCACATTTTTCTTCACCAAACGATGGAACAAGTCTCATATTCACATAACAAAAAGCCTAGTCCACCGACCACCCAAATATCCTTGCCTTTCATTAGAAAAGTAATCTAAGTTTAATATGTGTTCGGTTCCACGTCATTAGTGACGTCATTTGTCAGAGATATCATTACTTACTCCTCCATTGAAAGATTGATGACAAAGTGTACGGGCTAGTTGCCATAAGCCGGGATTAAGGATGTGCGTTGCGTTTTTTACCCTTAAAAAGTGAGCGGAATTACGCGGTGTGGTCTTTGGGTACAAAAGATAACCCTATACGATCCTTAACGTATAGTATACGGTGGTCAATCGTTTCAACATAGCTTATTTTGAGCTATGATATAGTATAAGGTGGCCAATCGTTTCAACACAGCTTATTTTGAGCTATGATATAGTATAAGGTGGTCAATCGTTACAACACAGCTAATTATGAGCTATGATATAGTATAAGGTGGTCAATCGTTTCAACACAGCTTATTTTGAGCTATGATATAGTATAAGGTGGTCAATCGTTTCAACACAGCTAATTATGAGCTATGATATAGTATAAGGTGGTCAATCGTTTCATCACAGCTTATTTTGAGCTACGGTACTATCCAATCTAAAACTGACTGAGTTTCTTCTCTTTCTTCAAGTTTAATGCTACCTATATCGTTCTGGCTAAGGTGCTCATAAAAGAAAGAAAAGAAAAAAAGGATATGCCTTTATTTGCGGTAAACATGACGCATAAAACACAATAAAAAAATTAACAAGTTAGGGAAAACATGCGTCACGTCCACGCAAAAGGACCATCTTTCAGCATAATAATAATGTAATAAATTTATTTATTTCAGGTAAATAACACCCATTCATTGTACACGTATAAACTCACATCAAATAAAATCAGATAAAATTCAAATTAAATAAAATCAATACAAATCAAATTAAACGAAAACAGAATAAATCTAATTACTTAAATGAAATCAAATTAAAATAAATAATCAAAACAATAAAATAATATAGAAATAAGAATTAAGTAATTAATAAATAATCTCAAAATAAAATCAATACATAATCACAAAATAAAATAAATAATCACAAAATAAAATCAATACCCTCACTCCGACACTGCTACAGCAACATGTCTGCTGGAAAAATGCCGAATGAAGGGGCAGTCCAGCATCAGTCCATAATGCTAAGATCCTATGCGAGAGAGCCCCAGCGCTGGTTTTCAGCGACAGGCAGCGTTGACGTGATGACGTCAACCGGTGCAGCATACGATTAGATATAATAAAAAAAACAACAATCAAAATAAGAAATAACATAAACATAAGTACATTATCTAGTTCTAAAAGATGGGCAAAGACGGAGTAAGATTTATTATTATGTATAATATTCAATAGATTAGGTTAGAAAGGGGGTGACTACCGAGATGATGACTAATAGAGAAGTATGAAAGAAAAAGATATGTTGTGCCGACCCCAAATAAATTGGGTTAAGGGCAGGAGACTGATGATGATGATATATTCAATAGATTCACATAGTTTTTATTCAATTTCAGAGTCACACAATTGTCACAACCTGGCAGAAAGTGTACCTACGTTTTAAACCATGATGTAAAAATGAGTACAAGACCGCTGACCCGCTTAATAGCATCCAAAATTAACTGAAAATTAAGAAATCCTAGATACGATCGGCCAGTCCACACCCTCACCCACGCAACCACCAAACAGATCGCGGCGCTCATTACAAACTAAGACCCATACATCATCGTCAGAGCTGAATATGTGCAAGTCATGCGCAGCCGTCATTGTAATGGGTAGTGTGGAGACGGGCTTAGGACCGCGGAACCTTTTAGGTACCCAATGATAGGGATGTGTGTGAAAGGTTTGTTTGTATCCGTGGCTTTTTTTTTTGGTGGTCTAAAAAGGTAACAAATCTATGTAATTTTTCTCTTCGCGACAGTTTGAGCCATATGTGAATACTAATAATTTAGACCCTACAGTCCGTCCGTGCGTCGAGAGAATGCGTTCCTAACACCTTTCAGCGCGACAATTCTAGTAGCTAATAAAGATCCAATTCGCAAAACACGTATTAGTTTGTATGAAACTAGACAATGCTTTCTTGTCCAGTTTCATACAAACTAATACTAATTCTCTCGTTGGTTGCACTGTAGATACTTTTATTTTTGTATATCATAGTAATCAGAACGCAAATGCCCGTAATTAAAAACTTTCAAAATCTAGTCACAATCTCATCGCAGCGACAATCAATGGCAAAAACTTGTCAAAAATGTAGGGAAATTAGGGGTATTTTTGACAGATTGAGACTGAGATTAGACTGCGAACGTTCTTATGATCACGGGAATTGTCCTCTGTTTACTTCCTAGCGACTAGCTAGATCAGTATTATGTGTGTTTTTTTATGTAGGTAAGACTAAAACTAGATCATCGTATGAAAATACGATCATCTACTCTTAATCTTCCCTACAACAAAACTAAACAAGACTTTTGAGAAATCAAGAGTATTGTTTGTTTCAATCATAACCTCAGGGCGATTTTCAAATTTTTTTTTGTATTTCTCTGACAAGTTTCATATAACATTAATATAATTTATAAGAGATGAATTAGAACCGAAGGTTTTGCGTTTCACATTTGAAATAAATAGAAATAGTCACTTCAGACATAGCATTTATAATTTAAATACGAAATCAAGAAGAAATTCTGTCACTTACGATTCGTTGCGCTTGTCACGGTTCAAATTAAGACCCATGAACTCTTACAAGCCTTAATATTAGATATTTTAAGTTATTTGCTAGATAGACGGACATGTGATTTGCAAAACGAAGATTTAAATTAAGCACAGTTTGACTTTCTGTTTAGTCTGTGGACAAAAAAATATTTAAAAAGTTAAGGTATCAAAGAGGTATGATTAGCAGTACCAGTCCTCAGTTATACGATGTCTTCAAGATGGCTGCTAGGAATATCCATAAATATAAAGCATAACTCTATAGGGATAACAATACCCACCAAATAATATAATACTCAAGCAAGTTAGTGGAGTAAAGGTGAAGCTTTTTAAAGCATGCGAACAAACATTTGCGTGGGCATTGCGTAAAGCTATGGGAAAACTCATAAAAAATGCCCTTGATGCAATTCTTGTCAAATCGAGTTGTAACAGCAAGGAATAGGCTCCCGGAAAATTTTGTGACGGCTCCCACACTGACATCTTCAAGAATCGACATGACAGATTAAATATCTCTTGATACAAACGCACCACCTAATTAGCTGCTAGTGTGTCTAGCTAAATAATAATAATTCTGTACCCATGGAGCTTGTGGGAAAAGTATTCGTATGGAGCTCTGTGTTTAGAACACTGATGGGGTTGCCATGGCATTGCAGTGCGTCAGGGATGGGAAAAGGCTAGGAAGATGATGATTTTATTACTGTGCATCGATAAGTTACGTCATTAAAAATTGCGGCAGCACGTGTAAATTATTTTTATGTTATAATGCACAAGCGCGTAGCATCGATGGTAGCTCGAGTCATGGCCAGCCCTAACAGGGTTCTGAAAATGATTGCTGACAGAGTGGACTGTCCATATGTAATTCACCAGTGAATTATATAATGTCAGTTATATTTCGTATAGTGTTGTTAGTAATACTTAGTTTTAAGGAAAATGTTTTTAACCTTGATTTGATTTGATTTATGTTGCCAACACACACATTGGTCTATCACGTGCTTTCTTTCCCTTTGTAACAATTTCTACATATCATCTGCCTAGCCTTTTCCCAACTACATATGCGGAGTGCGACTGCCTATTTGACCTCAAAAACCCAGTTACTGGGTAATACGAGTACGATACCCTTTGGTAAGACTGGTGGTCAATTTTCGGGCTTCTGACGATCCGTAACGACTGTCAAAGATCCACGTATGACAGCCGGGACCAACGGCTTAACGTGCTTTCCGAGGCAAGGAGGGGTCTTGGTATGTGAAGATGGTCACCCATCCACGGACCAACTGCTGCAAGCGTAGCTTAATCTGATCGATCGACCCGTGCCGCTGTTATTACTTAGCCACAACCTCCTCTAACAAGCAACTGTCCCAATTTTTACATAATATTTTCTAAATAATGGCGGTGTTGAACACGAAACCTTTTCCTCCCTAATACTAACAAAGACCACAAAATCAAAGCCTTTATCTTTCTCTTTCATAAATTACCATAACTAACAGCAAGACGCCATCATTACCGTCGAACCGTAATTAAAAGGACAATCTCGGGATAGTCGACGATATCTCAAGAAAGTCCTGCATCATCGTCTGATGGTCTTGTGGTCATGAAATATGTATTCGTTACGTTTAGAGAAAGCAATATCATGGTTGTGTGACTGTCGTTATTTTTGTTTTATTTGGTATTGATTTTTAGGGTTGAACTTCTTATTGACTTGAGTCGATTTTTTTTTTATAGATGGCATCTCGCAGTTCAACCTATGAGGTTGTCACCTGCTTAACAGGGCTTGCTGACTTAAGTGGACACAAATGATTTATTTATATACGCCAGATTAATCTATCGGAGGAATCATTTTGAATTTTTGTCAGTTCTTCCATACAAAAACTGTCAGACGTCAATTTTATTCCACGAATAAAAATTACCTGTCGATGAAAAATCAGCCGTTAGGTGTGTAGTAACACACCTAACGGCTGATTTTGAGCAAGTGAGTGCGCTACTGCGCACTCACTTGCTTTTATTGAGGTTATCACTTACTGAAGATGTCTATCCAACCCGGGGAATTTATCTAACCTAGTCACAGTTTGCAAAATTATGATTTTCAATTTTGGTCAAAAATCAAGAAGATATTGCGCTAAAGCTTAAAACTTATGTCTGCTTATTCATTCTTCACTTTAATGATCTAAAAATTAACTAATAAAATACCTGTATTGGTGCAAAAACAAATTATTATACCTAATTACTGGTAGAGAATGCCTAAGGAATTAAGTAAATAAATAAATAAACAGCAGATAAGAAACAATTAGTTATGGGTGTCTTAAACACCTATTAAAACCTACACCAGTCGAATCCCATGGGAACCAGTAAGTAACCCCGTCAACCTTTTACACCTCTTACCTTAGTAATGTGCAGCCGTCAAACGCGGTTGTGCCGCGGTCAACAGCTCCAGCTACCACCATTAAAATCTTTTGATGCTCTCGATAAATATGAATCTGATTGGCATTGATACGAACAGCTTCCATTTGGAAGTTCATTAGAGACGATGGCTGATAGGCGGACGAAAAACTGTGGAGTAGCTGTTACTTAAAGTTTTAATACTATTATGGTATTTAAAAAATCAAAAAACAATTAAAAATTAAAAAAATAGGCTGAGAATCAGCACATTTCGAACGTCAAATTACAAAAGACAGTCCACCAAAACGACCGCCCTCTACCACTTTTTTTTTTTTTCGGATGGGAAATCATCAAATGACCCCTCCCGCTCTGGGTGGAGCGGAAGCAAGTGTCAGACTCTTACTGACTAAAACCCACCCATGTTTCTTCCTTTGCCCTTTATGTTCCGGGGTAGCGGTAACCCTTTCGGACACTCCCGCTGACCCGGCAGGCTTCGGCCCTAAGGGGCCCCTCAAATTATGCTGATAACTCTTTGAGGCGCGCGTGGAACACTTACACGCCGTCCGGCACGGGCCTGGTCCTGATCGGGCGGTGAGCTACCCATTGCTCTCCGCCCGCAGGCCCGCGCCTACGGTGGCCGGGAGTCGTCACGCGGCTCCCGACGCCCGGAGCGTCTCCCGCGGCGGCTGGGACGGGAGGCTCTCTCCCTCATCCGTCCCGCCACCTCCTTTGCTAGCATGACTGCTTCGCAGAAGATTAGTATTATAAATTATTAAAACGGGTCATGAAAGAAACAGACACGGAAGAAACATTGAAGAAATTAAACATCATGAGATGACAACTCATATAGAAGAAAGAGGAAGGAGATATGAATTCATCTTCTCATCCAGAGAAGATGAATTCATAGCTCCTTCCTCCTTCTCGTTTTCTTTCTTTCTTTAGAAGAAGTGAATACTGAGATAATGATGGTCAATTAAGATATTTCCAAGAAAACTAAATAAATTGTGAAGTGGGAAGGAGGATGAGAATTGAGATCTATAGTCGCTCATTCTTTTTGATAGTAGATCAAAGAGCTTCATACTTTTTTTTTTCGTTAGTTTACGTTGTGTCCCACTGCTGGGCAAAGACCTCCCCTTTTTCCTTCCAAACCTCCCTGTATTGTGCGATCTAGTTATCTAGTTTATCTAGTTTTAATCTAGTTTCATACTATTGTGAAAAAAGGTAACGTTAAAGGCATTAAAGATATTCATGAAAGTGTTCTTTTGAGCAACCTTCTGTCTTTGGAAGAAAATGTAAGACTACAGTTACCGAAAGTCAATTTAAATTTGTTTCAATTTGATGTTATTTCATGTTAAACAAATATCAACTTTATTTTATTGGTAATTAAGTGGATTTCAGACTGACTAGCACTATTGAAAAATTTATAAAAATGTTTGAAGTTGCAGCATAAACTGAACTTTATTGTGTAGGAATTAAAGTTATTTTTCCATAAACTCATATTTGTTTACATTTTTGGCAAATAAATCGCGGACTCAGATAACATATCATATCAAATCCTCAGCATATAAATAACTTCGTGTAAGCTACGAAATAATGCTATAATAATGACAAAAAAGGTGCTTCAAAGGTCATAATGAAACTAAGTCTCTCCCGAAAATTTCTTTAACTATAAGTCATCTCCACGGCTCTCGCTACCATCACGGGTCCCCATTAGTAGCCAGCACCCTCGCGATTGACGATTCAGTCTTTTGTGGTCAATTTTTTCCACGCCTGTCGTTAATGGAGATTTCTTCGATATGCGCGGCGTATGTCAAACATGCGCAAGCATATTGTCAAATCACTGCGATCAAACGGTGCGCCGGAGTCGAAAAAAGGCGGTTTAAAAAGAGGTGCGTCAAATAAGTTGGAGTGTCCTGTCAATACACGGCACGATTATTGAAAATGTGACGTGTAGTGGGAAAAGGTTGAAAAGTTAATAATATGTTGCGGTTTGTTTGATTTTGGGGTTTGATTGAAAGGTCTGAAAGTTTTGAAATTATTTGGGGTAAAACAATTGACACACGCTGTCATGCATGCATGTTAGCATAGACTTCGGCGGTCAAAATACTCCTAAATTGGTGGAATTTGATATTGCATTATACTCCTAAGATACAATGGTACTCGTATTACATATAAGTAAGAAGAGTTAGATAGCTTATGCACGATCCGTAAGTGGCACGTTAAAACTGGACTAGGTAGCGCACCTGAACTTTTAATTCCGATCCAGCTTGTCCCTTGCTGCATCCAGCGACGCCCTAAGCCGAGATCCGTACCCATAGCGGGTGCCCTTAGCGAGTAGTCGCTTAGTTTTTAAGTTTTTTTAAGCCCTGGCTGGAGGCCTTACTTTATTTAGGCATCCACAGGCAACCTCCTGGGTTGAACTGCGAGATGCCATTTCAGAAAAAAAAAAACTTAGTGACGCGCCTCAGTGGAAGCTGCATTGCTCTTTTTCTCTCTCAATAATTAGGACATGCCGTCCCTGGACATTCTATAGTGTGTATGTGTCCCGTTTTTTAAGATCGAAAGTCGGATATGTGACAAGAGTCATAAGTCATATATTCATTTGTAGGTAGATTACTACAAATAAAAAAATGACTTATGACTCTAATATCATTGCTATCATAGTAGTGGGGTCGCCAGCTTAACACATTCGACATTGTGAGCTACACGCGTGACGAAAAACAATGGATATTTGCGAAAAAACAAAGACACAAAACTTCTTGCAAAACATCTAGTGTACCTATTAGACATTTCGCAATATACCTTATTTCGCACTTCACACAAATTATGCGCGTTATTAGGCGGAACGGTGTTACGTCCCAATGACATATGACGTGTTTTAATTCCAGTATGTACAGTCCACTGCACGTTAGTGGAAAAGTTTTGACAATGGCTTTATTTGGTAACAGTAATGGTGCTTTCAAAGTCAAGCGCACACCATGAAATAAAATCGTTGCGGAATATAACTGCCAATCTGTGAACAATACCGATAATCGACATACTAGAGTCTGCGCACTGCGGCAAATAGGTAAACGCTTAAAAATTATATAAGCGTTCGCGATTTTATTTCACATGAACTTGCGATTAAAAAAATCGCATCGCAGTGAGCGCTTAGCTTAACTGTTCCCATTGTATGGTCTGCTCCAAAAGTATCTTAAGGAATTGTATAATGGATCAGAAAATTTACCTGTGGGTGCTCATTTGCAATGTTAGTTGAAGTTGTTGTCATTTGGAGTTGTTTTTCATTTGACTTTATTGATGTTAATTTTATAATCTCTATTTTTGATAATATTATCCAAACAATAATTGTTGAAATCATCATTCTCCTGCGCTTATCCTAATTTATTTGGGGTCGGCGCAACATGTCTTTTTCTTCCATACTTCTCTATTAGTAGTGATCTCGCTAGTCACCCCCTTTCTAACCATATCATTATTCACACAGTCCATCCATCGTATCTTTGGTCTTCTTACTCATATAGCCACATTCATACTCAAAACTTTCCTCACTGTGAAACCTTCGAAATGGAAATAGAAAAAGATGATTGTATTACTAATTCCCTTTAGTCAGTGATTGCGTAAGAATTTACCAGAACGGGTTTTGTTTACACTTTTGTCAGATACTTTTGGAAAAGACTATACGTGCGGTTGATAGTACTTCCTCAGCGAAATGGATTCGACACGCGACGGACGGATCGCTAATTCATTTGGAAAGGTGACTTGTCATTTGATGGCTTGATGGCGTCATACTAGATGGTGTGTGAAAGATGGACTGGCATTTTGAGTTTGAGTCCTGAATTAGTTAGGCATCTGGAAGCGAAATTATTTCTGATTCATCGTATCGGTATTTTTCCGACTTCTGTTTTCCTTCTCCCCAAAACGGGTCATTCACAGGATTCTCATGTGTGTTGTCTTTGCTCCCTGGCCCTGACATCAAGCGATGGAAAAATTCTCAATATTTTATATGCATGAGTACGAGACTTTTGACTACGTTGTATGTGTAAATTTTATGTCTTTTTTTATTTGTAATGTGCGTTTTGTTTGTGCGGAATAAACAATTTTTATTTCTTTTTTCTCTTCGTTCTCCAAAGCTTTGCTTCTTTCATTACTTTTCATTAGATTAAATATCTGTAATGTCAAAGGAAACATGTGATAACTAAATAAATAAATTATGAAGAAACGATGACCTAATTACAACGAATACATCAAAATATTGAGGGGTTTCTACATGATTTTCTATGGCATGTTTTTTTCTATTTATCGTTTTGCCAACGCACCACATGATCAGCCTATACTGTTTCCTCTGCTGGGACACAGGCCTCCTCTCTGTGAGAGGGAACAGACCATTAGTACTACATTCTAATAAGTGCACTTCTAACTTTACTCAAGGGATCGCACATAATCCGAGGGGCCCCTTAGGGCCGAAGCCTGCCGGGTCAGCGGGATTGTCCGAAAGGGTTACCGCTACCCCGGAACATAAAGGGCGAAGGAAGGAACATGGGTGGGTTTTAGTCAGTAAGAGTCTGACACTCCCTTCCGCTCCACCCAGAGCGGGAGGGGTCATTTGATGATTTCCCACCAGAAAAAAAAAAAAAGGTATCGCACATAATTCGAAAACGAACTCAACGAAGTATGATGTTGTGGATACATGTTGCCTGTATGACAGTTCAACGTCCACACGTGTCTGTCTCAACGTCCATCTTACATCTCGGTAGATTATTTTCATGAGTAAGTATGTCCCTCGTTTAACCTAACACACTGTATACCACCTTTGTATTCCACTGCCTGCAATACAAAGGTGTTATTGCACAGCGTCCAGAAAGAAATATCATGTCTCTTTAAACCGGAATAAGAAAATGTGTATGGCCTTCAGAAAATAAGACAAAGAGTTTTATTTCAAAATAATTCGCCCAACACGCTTTAAACTTAAACATACACAATCAAATACATACCTACTAAAATCTGTTGGAATCCCATGCATACTTGTTCAAACACATAGACAAGGAAACAACATAACAGATTCTTGCCCTTTATTCCAGTTTTGAGCTCCACGAGATCTTTTCACAAAACATAGCTCGCAGCATCTTCATCGCACGCAATCACAAGTTCTCGACATTAAGCCGCGCAAATGATATTTTCCCGCGCAACGAGCGCAAAAGCGCGCCATAATTATAAACGCATCAATCAGATGCGCGCGCGCTTCGCCCACGGCGCATGCGCGTAAACGGTTATTAGTCGAGTTACATGGCGACGAGTGTTTTGCGGGATGTTTTTAATGTTACGTAACCTCAGGGGATTGGTTAAGCGTATGTTCTTAAGGACTGGAATTGGAACGGTGATCATTTTGAGTGGAAAAACAAAGCTCGTTTTTAACACTTTCGCTGTCGATTTTTGGGCTCCCGAATGTAATCAGACTTGGTATGAATAATATGAATATGTGAAAAAAAATGGCAAATGATTTTGCATTTTCAGATTATTTGTCTATAGGTGGAAATTGACGCGTACCTTGAGATCTATCATTGATAGAAAGTACATATGTAAAATACGACATATGGACATATTAGGACGGAATGTCAACTTTGAAAACAACGCGTTGTTATTGGCATAGATAGATAGAATACTCTTCCCTTCTAACTCTTCTATTTCTTCTCTCATAAAGAGGGAAGCAGTCTTGTTTATGGCAAATCAGACCATAATGTTCCTACTGCTGGGACATAGGCCTCTTCACTTCGAGAGTGAGTGGGCTATAATCTATATGCCCACGCGGGCCCAGTGCGGCTTGGAAGATAACACATGTCTTCGAATTTTTGGTTCTAGGGCATGCTGGTTTCCTCACTATGTTTTCCTTCATCGTTTTGAGAGCAGTGGTGATGAAATTATTCACGTAAAGCGCTTACGGCTTACGGCTACCACTGCTCTCCAAACAGAATGTATATAACTTAATAACTTATTTATTTTTTACATACTTATTTGACATAATCTTTTTATTATATGACATTATATACAGACAATTCTAGTTTCAACTCTTTATTAATGGTTGTAATGGCAGTCATGTCACTAGGTTTTAATAGGTTTTTATATTCTAACTGTGCTTTTCATGGATTCTTCTATATTTTGTAAATTTGAGGACTTTGTAGGCCTTGTAGACTTTAGATCTGTAGACCATTTTTTATATTATCGAGTACCTGGTACTTGTTGACAGGCCTACGCTGTCCTCCCATACCTACTGTAATTTGAAAATATTGTAAAATCCAGTTATTTTTAAAAGAGTAACCGAGGAGTTTCTTGCCGGCTCTTCTCCATAGGAAACGACCAATTGGAACCGGGCACCTAGCTTCTGACGTTTCATAAGTGCCCATGTTGGTTTATGTGAAATAAAAGATTTGAATTTTGATTCAATGTCTAAACTAATTTATTTATTTATTTATTTAATCTTCTCGCACAAAAAGGTACAAAGGCGGACTTAATGCCTTAGGCATTCTCTACCAGTCAACCAAGGGTGGTGCAGAGATTGTAATGTATGTCAAATCCGGCATCGGTCTAGCCAACAATAGCAATAGGTACCCTATAGATAGGCTTTTCCAACGTAAATTTTAATCCCCTCAACCCCAAAAGTCTACACTAAACTCTAAAAACAACGCAGCTTTATCAAAAATAAACACGAAGGGAATACTGCTCACACCTGCGCGGTTCCACTATTCATAGGCTATGTACACATGACCGCGGGCTAGTTCGCGCTTTTCGATTATTCATAAAGCGGAGGTGTCGACGCGGCCGTGTGAACAGCGTCTATCAGTTTTGTTATCGGGAATATTGGTAAATGAGTTTTGGGTTTGGAGTTGAGTTTAATTGATAATTTAGGTTTGTAGGAGTTTTAATTGGATGTTCGAATGGTAAATAGGTAGGTATAATTAGAACAACTATTCGGTCAGTTTAGGAAAGCAGACTATAGCTGTTCTACGGCACAATATTTGTACGCCTCCTGGCATAACATAGCGTTCTATACACCAAACTCAAGATCTGTATTTCTTTACCTGTGTTAACAAAAAAAAAAAAATCTTCAGTCATACTAGGTACGTACAAAAAAAACATACTCAGCCTATAATGTCCCCACTGTTGGGACACAGGCCCCCTCTCTGTGAGAGGGAGTGGGCCGTAATCCACCACGTGGGCCCAGTGCGAGTTGGTAGACGTCACATGTATTCGAATGTGCAATAGAAAACCGGCATGTCTATGAACCAATCAAAGACATGCCGGTTTCCTAACGATGTTTTCCTTCACCGTTTTGAGAGCAGGGTGATTATATAATTTACACAAAGTCAAGCGCCTAACTGGGTTCAAACCTACGACCTTCAACTCGTAAGTCGCGGCCATGACCACTGGGCTACCACCGCTCACAACTACTTATAATCGTCCATATTATAATCCATACTAATTTTTATAAATTCGAAAGTAACTTTGCCTGTATGTTACATTTTCACGCCTAAACCACAGAACGGATTTAGATGAAATTTGGCAACGAGATAGATGGCGTTCTAGGGAAGGACATATGCTACTTTTTTCCCGGTACCACGTTCCCGTGGGATAACTTTCAATGACCACGAAGCAAGTCACCAATTAGTTGTACTAAATCAAAGTAAACCGTTACTGAATGCGATATTACCCTGCTAAACCGTACTTTTTTCACATAGCACAAGTCACCTCGCAGTTTCTTTGTTCCTTTAAATTTGCATATTGTTATCATTCTGTACCAATAAGTATAAAAAAGCTAAAGAGTTTGTTTGTTTGAACGCGCTAATCTTTGAAACTACAAGCCAAATTTGAAAAAAAAATGGACTTTTGATAACCCAATTCATGAGGAAGTTTATAGGCTATTTAACATCACGCTACAACCCTTAGGAACCGAGCAAAAAGAAAAAAAGTCAGCAAGAACGCTAACCTGAAACGAAGTAACGGGACACGGGGTATAGGATATAATTTTATGTTACTTGTTATTAATAAAAGCCTGTGAAGTCCTATTGCAGAGCTAACTCTCTTTCCACTTCTCTCTGTTTAAAGCTGCTAAGGACCAGTTCTTGTTGAAGAAATCCAGCTCATCCCGCTAACTCCGTCTGGGCCTGCCGCGATGTCGCTTGCCATTAAGAGGGACACATTGGTTCGTAAGTTTGGCCCACTGGTCGTCTGACATGCTGCAGATGTGTCCAGTCCAATTCCATTTTGGCGTGGCAGCTTTCGTTACAACAAGAAATTTCTCGCGGACGATGTCACGGGCTGATACTAGTTGTATCATATAGAGTTTCATCATTCATATAGTCTGTATGTAGGTATGTTCATGTTGTAATATGATTTGTAAGGTGTATCACCGGGGCGCCATTGTATTCTATTGTCAACATCAGATGCATATCTTGTTCTCTGAATATATTACTTAATAATACTGGCATATAATAATATGGGCCTTTGTGGGTCGGATGTGCGAAACAAAACACAGGTGGAAATATGAAGAATTTCATTGAAGAAATAACAGCAACGGATAGTTTGAAAATATGTAATTAAGGCCAGTAGTAAACGAACTTAATAAAAATAAACCTGGACGTATAGTTAATTAGGTCTAAAAACGCCAAACCGTCTTGAGTAAACTTGATGATCAAGCCTTCTCTATATTAGAAGAGACTGCCCAGTAGTGGGACAATAATAGGGTGGTATTATTATTATAAGTCAAATTCACTAAAAATAAATAAATAAGTGTACTAACCTATTCCCTGTCCATTAGGTAAACCATTTTTTGACAGATGGAACTAGTGATTGCAGCAACACACAATACGTTGATTTATACACGTACGGTATTATAATGTCTGTAAGAAGCCATAAATAAGATAATTCAATAAGTTAAGGCAGTTTACACAATATTTATTTTATGACGCATTTTAAAGTTAACTTTTACGTAATCTGGAATAGTTACGTTTTAAGACAGCTGTCAAAAAACGGTTAACCTAATGGCCAGGGTATACTGTACAAATATTTTACTTGTTACTAGTTTAACTTATAACCTTGAGCTTTCCTTTACCTTGTGGCACCCCTTCGTTTTTTATTTTCAATGACGTCATACCACGAAACTTATAGGTAATCTATAGGCACCTTCACAAATTGGTACTTACGTTACGTAGGTATGTATTTAAAAGACACCATTTACACGAATACCTCGTCGAGCAAGGTAATCAATCACACTAGGACAGCATAGACATTTACAGGCTAATGATTATAATGACAAATGTCTACCATACATCTTATGCTTGAGTCCTACATTATCTAGGTTCATTTACTGAGGACTTGTCACTGTCAAGTGTCATGTCACATAGGTTTAACTTATGAAACTTACTTACTTTTATTTATTTTTATGTAAGTAAGTAAGTAATAAATATATATTTATTTTTAGGGGATATACAAGTCTTATGGTTGTACGGACTCCACTTCAATTCAGGGGCTCTATTATTTTAGTCCGTCAACGAAGATACGGGTCCGTGATCCGTCAAAACAAGTGTCAAATTGAATTTCACACATATTCATTAATTCACATTCATCACAACATCATTATCATTATTATTTCATTCATTGACATTCATTGGGAGTAGGGACAACTGTCACATAGTGGTATCATTCATTCTGAGTTCGGGCTCCGAACTAATTTTATGTCTGAAAGTGATACGGTGTAATAGTAAACCGTAGCTTCGGCCGAAACTACGGATTTAAACAAGATTATCTATCTTGCGATTGAGTAATTTAAGATAATTCGAGTTTTCCAGACCGTATTTCGGCCATGGTGGTCAATCTCAACGGAGACCAGCCTTCGGCGCGGGAGATATTATAGCGCACAAGTGTTTGCGCAGATACAGGTGCGCTCTCTCTTTCCTCACTCTCATAGTCCGATGGGATGGCACCGAATCCGTCACGACCGGAGAGAGATCAGGCGCAGGACCAACGGCTTAACGTGCTTTCCGGCTTCCAAATTTCTTAGTAACAACTACCTAATGAAAAAACCCCATAGGTACCACTGCCTAGCGTGGGTCAGGACCACAGATTTATAAACTAAAGGGAGATATGGTGTGGCTGCCCAACTGTTCGAGTCCGGCTGTCGCCTTCAACTACATATGCACTACAATACGAACACGCGCTCACTCACACTATAACAGTCACCACACTCAACGCGAGCCAATCGCGTAATGCAGATCGCAACGAGACACACAACTACATTGACAATTCTTATTGACAAATCAACGGCGCCCGCGTTTGTTTCTGTTTTGTGCATACATTGTTTGCACGCGCCACGCCCCCTTGGCATATCTCCCTTTAGTTTATAAATGTGTGGTCAGGACCCCACGCTCAGCAGTGGCGCTTACTACTACGAGGCCAACGGGGCAGTTATTTCTTTATTTGTCAAGATAATTAGGCCACAATTCGAAATCATATTCAACTGCCAATCAAAAGCTGTAGGTAATGTCGTTATAATTTCGACTATTATTAAACTTGTGTTATTACACTTCGATAATAAAGATGTCTCGCTAAATTAGACGAATGTACAACTGCAGTGACGGTCGATTCGACTTGCTTGTTATTTTCGGTTTTGTAACAACTAGTAGGTAAGTATATTATTAGTAGAAAGTGGAAGACGAAACTAAATTACGCACTAATTTCGTTTATTTCGTTGTGATGTGTTTATTTGTGTGATTACTTTGGCATCGTTTTTTGGTCTCTTGTTAAATACTGATTGGACAAATAGGATCAGTGATTAACAGCTATGTAGGTTC